>PIJE02000025.1:520000-558958 GCA_002895965.2 Coryphaenoides rupestris
TTCAAATGGTGCATTATGCAATAAACGTTTAATAGTGATTCTGGCTACTGATTCTGGTAAATTCTAGGCAATAGTTCTGGTTGTTTTGCTAATTTCCAGGACATAATATTAAAATTTACATTAAAATTCCAACTAATGACAGATGCAAAGGCATTATGACGATTTTCGTCGATCTGGTGAGGATTGATCACTTCTTTTTCATTAGAGTGCAACAATAATAAAAGCAAAGATTTCTGAATTGATTGGGGAGATGGGGTCTTGACCGAGCAGCCAATGAAGACAGGGGATTTTTTTTAAATGGCAGAAATCATAGACTTAAAAAAAACTTTTCTCTACGAACTTGCCTTGTTGTTTTATGCTCTATTCTGGGCTCTGGTCACTCAGCGTATTGTTCTAGTCCCGCCTACAAGACGCTGATTGGCTGTGTGAAGTGGACGCTAGACCGAGTCGGCTGGTACTCAACCCGCCAGCACCGCAGCCTGCGTCTCAGACCAAGTTTAGTTTTAAAAAGTGTGCAGCTTCAGGGGCTTGGACCAGGAACCAGACTAATCCAAAAACATCATGCAGAAAGAAGTGCCACTACTGTTCACGATCAGCAAAATGTGAAAGAATAACAATCCATAATGTTGTATTAACGATTTTACAATTGTATGATAACATTATCATATTCTGTTTTTTTTAGTTTATTAGTCTATTATGGTCCCTATTTGTTTTGTGTGGACGAATATTATTTATTGTCATAAGATCTCCATGACCCTGCCGTGTATTTTATCCCGAATAACGGCCCCCCAACACACACACACACACACACACCACACACACACGCACACACACACACACACACACACACACACACACACATTGTTCAGAACAATCCCTTCCATAAATCTATATGTCTCTCTTTCTTCTTCCTTTCTTCCGATCTTCCTTTTTTCTACGTGGATCTGGTTTACTATGGTATATATATATATATATATATTATTATTTTTTACCCCCAACAGTAATCCGATTGGACAAAGGGATTATATAGCCACGATTTTGGCTCCGCCTCCATGGATGTGTTTCTACTGTGAGGCTCCAGACTGTAAAGTAGGTTCACTTCGAGCACAACTTCTCTACATCCTCCGCAAATGCAAGGAACGTTTGTATAGCGGCACGTATGAGGCTGCGGATAGAAATACAATGAATACAAAGATACTACAACACGCAACTTCGTATTATTTCAGGGGGAGTCCTTTTTTGCACATTTTTGAAAAGACACGTATAGTTAGTTAAGTTAAGTTATCCAGCGTTCAGGGAGCAACCCTGGGTTTACTTTTTTGTTATTTAAAAATCCAACTGAAAATGTTGTGCGTGGCAGGAGCCCAGCGGCGGTTCACCACAATCATCCCTCCGCACGCTGAGTGGACCGCACGCCGCATCACTTCAATGGAAAGGTTAGTCTGCTGGATGGAAGGATCCACACACACCACACACGCATATTGTGTGCTTTTTATGAAGTTTATTAATACAATATTAATGTGTTAAAGGGTTGAGGGGGTGTATGCCTGGTTTTCACTGGGGATGGCTGTTGCTCTTGTTTGTTTTGATCACACTTGGGATGATGGTAACGCTACACCCAAGTCACTAGAACATATGGAAGACGTTTTTTTTGTAGAGGTCACCCACTTTTGTGAACCAAGACAGCCTAATAATGGCCACTGTGTGTGTGTACTGTATGTATGTGGCAACACTACTGTATGTGAGAAGAGTCAGGTAGAATAAGGGCCTAGAAACGTAGGCTTACTTTCTGGGTTGGGGATGGGGTTTAGAAGATTAGGCCTATATTGCTGTATGAAGCCCACAATAAAATGTAGCCTAAATTAAGACTATGAGATGAATGAAAATGTCATTATTTGTTCAAATGTCAGTAGCCTTTATGTGGACTTTATTTGTTTTTTGTTGATTATTTTTATTTATATTTATTTATATATATCATTATTTTCCTTCTTGCACATAATGTTGATTGTGATTGTATTCCTTTTGTATTGCTGCAAGGCAAACTCAGTCTGTCTGGGTGACAGCCCCCCTGAAGGGGGGCTGTCACCCAGACAGACTGAGTTTGCCTTGACTAGGGTCGACCTATTGAGGCGTTAGGTCTGTTGGCATTGTAGGATAGGATATATGTCACCAGGCCCTTTCAGCTTTATGGACCAACCGTCCCACATTGTCCCCAAAGGAACCTGCTGTTGGACACAGGCATTGTATTTGGGCCACTCAGGATGCACAAGCCTTTATATATATATATATATATATATATATATATATATATATAAAAAAAAGTGTTGGTATAGTTGCGTGTATTATGATTTGATCTGTGTTGTCCCGCTGGATTCCTTAATGGATGCTTTTAACCTAGTTGTTGGCTTCTATCACAAGGCATTACACGATGGCTTAGGCGTCAGAGCGTGCCGTTAGTATGTCATTTCAGGCCTGAGAAGCACTTTGACACGAACTTGCAGGGGCTATGAAATAAACCTCACTTGACATGTCGCGTGAGGTCTTGGTAGCTTACGTGCTTACATACAGGATTCACTGTTACATTACATAGTAATTAAGTTAAAACATGAGGAATGGATAAGCACCGGTTGAAATTTGACAGAGGACTGACCTCAATGGAGGAGCTTGGAGGTTATCCATGGTTTAATGAAGCTAATACAATGTGTCACCCGTTTCCCATCCTTGGCCTATAAATAAAGTCTGCATCCTGGCCTTCTGCTGGCCTGTAATGTGCAACACACTGGAGGCACACTATTGTGGTGTTTGGGACAGAGCTGTTGACACTCACGGGACAATGATGGGTGTGTCTTTCGCTTGTGTTGAATTTGGCTGTGGTTGTGTTGTGCTGTGTGAAGCCTAGAATCCAACTTGTGTTTAACATCTGTACTGATGAGAGGGGCCTAGAGGGCTGTCTTGCTTCTGTAATGCCCTATTAAAATCATCAAAGAGATTCATGTCAGCCTTTTATTCTCTGACATCGCCAGAGAGATGCACTCAATGACTTCGATTATGATTTTCGGGTTTTCCTCAACAGAGACTTTCAATACGAAGGCTATATTTTGTTCATTTAACCCATGGCCTTCCATGGAGCTATGTGCATTCACTGGCTACTACCTGACAGCAGTCATTTCTAGTGCAAAGTATTCAGTATTCAGTCTTGGTATGTAGACGGGGGGTATAAAAAGCTCTTGTGTATTTGGATTGTAAGATGGAATTGTTGGTTTGTTTGGGTTTTATGACCTCTTACACCACGAGGAGTTGTTTTGACTCCTTTGGAAGGCTGGTCATGTAGACAGCCATCCACTGCTAGTTTTCATGTGAAGTCGCCTAATTTACAAGTTGAACACTGTTCAAAATGCCTGTTGTCATTTTGCGTATGTTCTATAATAACAGCCTCAAGAAAAAGCCTTTGTCTGGCTTGACCTCCACAAGAGCGAGATAAGTTTACATATTTTTATAGACAAAAACGTAAGCATTGGCAGTAATTTGACTTGGATACATGTTAGAGGCCCATATTAACACTGTCATAGTAATCCAGTTACTGAACCGTTCCCATTTCCAAATGGCAAATCAACACTTTTTAAGAAGATTATCTGGTAAATATTATCTGGTAAATATGATACCAACAACTGGTTTCCCAGACAGACAATGAATTGCAGTGCAGGGCTCATTTAAGTGAATGGTTGAGCAACAATTGTATCTAAAAAAGTGTATTCCCAGTAAATCAACAATATCCATATGTGCAATTCGACCCCTTTCACACATCTGAGACGGTTGTCCTTGTCGTAACGGCCCAGCGTTCAGAAAGTTATTAGTTTTAAACACCTAGGTCTACATACAACACCCTCCTGCAACGGTTAGCACCACAACGATGCTGAGCTTATGTTCCTCTCCCACCTCGGCCCTGCGGCATGATGGGAGACCCGCTGAAACGCAAGGGAGGGCTCTGCTAATCTTTGACCATATGGGCCCCTGGGAGGGAATTAGGGTAGTGGGAGGAGCATGGAGAGTGAATAGGAAGTGGGGGGGTTGATGGTGTGTCCTGGTGTGTGTGTGTGGGGGGGGGGGGGGTGTTTATATGGCACATATAGGTCAGCTCGGGAAAGAGAGAGAGAGACAGAGACAGAACAGAGAGAGAACAAAGCAGGTTAAACAAATGCGTTGCCTTGAATGTGAGGGACACGGTTGGATCCCCACCCCCTGGTTTGGACGTCTCGGAAAGTTGACCAGTTAGAAGCAGCTATCGGCGCTCGGGTCTCCGACTCGGATGGAGCTCCCGCTCAGCAGCGCGTCGTCGCCATCGACGAGTCACATCTGGCTAACATCAGCAGAAACGAAAACCAATTGTACTTTGTTTGAAGCGTTTCCTACATCTGAAGGGGGGAGCTGAGCTAAAGTATAATTTGAGGTTGAAAATGGAAGCCACCCAAATTTGTGTGCTGGATGGGGGAGTATTTTGGAAGTTTCTCATGCTCAAATAAATAAGTACAAAAAAAAAACAACTGGAGGATTTAGAGGTTGCACGGTTGTCGTGTAGGTGAAGTAGGTGAAGGTCAGATTATTTGAAGCAATGCTTTTGTTAAACGGTTGAAAGGGTGACAGCATTGTCTACATAGCCTACATACAGCAAATCCCTGGGATTAGAGGGCGCTTTAAAGCCATATCACTTTAGGCTGGGGCCTTGGTTTTCTTGTCATCTCATTGTCCACACACACACACACACCACACACACACACACACACACACAAACACAGACACACAGACACACTCCTTCACACCGGCATGCTGCTGTTGGATGTTGCTTTATCCATCAGTGTGGGCAACTTTGAGGTTGGTGGGGGACTTCACGACACTATGTCTGTGCTAACACTGTGCAGTACACTTATAGTGTACTGCAGTGTGTGTGTGTGTATGTAACATTACTCATTACTTCAACAGTACAGTACAGTACAACACAGTGACAAGACTAGAAGAAAAACAAATAATCATGAGAAATCAAAAGTTTACGATTTATTTTGCAATTTCATCAAAGTATGTTTTTTTTCATTCCTATTACATCATGTCAAAAGGTTCTTAGTGTACCTCCTGGTTAGTTCTGAAGTACAACATGAACGCACAAACAATAAAACAAAGCATTAGGACAGAAAGAAATCTTCAATATTTTAAAGTAGCTTAGCATGGCAAAGAGGTGCAACATGACACTTAAGTTAAATGTACAGCCCAGAATAGAATGAAATATGTTTTAAAGATAAGACGTTATGAATCCCGTGCGGGACATGCAGGTGTGAAACATGGTTGACTTCAAGCATTTACACTTTTAAATATGTCAAATAATAATAGTAGATTAATGTATTTGTCGTCAAAATTTAGTCTCTGTTAATTGAGTCCCTCTCTCTCGTGATTCACTGGACAAAACATGTCTCGTGAATATGACTATGATTATGATTTTGAATATATATAAATATGATTTTCCACAGTGATCTAGGATGTGAATGTTCAGGATGGTCCACTCCTAATCATTCTACATGTAATGGTCTCTCACAAAGATGTTCACTGGAGTTGTTGCATAGCCTTGGATTTTGTGTGGTAATGTTTGGCTGCGTTTCAAAACTGTTTTATCACAGTAGTACATCCGATCAAAATTACAAATTAACTTATGAAGACATGCGAGTTGGATAGAAGGTGGAATCGGACTGTATGTGCTCTGTATGTGCATAACACAGCCGTCTATGATAGACGACTAAGACTGAAGTCGCCCCTTTGAGTGGCTTGGACCTGAATCACCATGATGAAGACACAGACTCAGACTCAACAGTTTAGGACTCTGTTTAGGTCCGGATGTTGTTCCTTACTGGTTTACCGGCCCTTTTGTGCTAAGTAAACCAAACAGTATAAACATATGTTTGTCTATTGGTGTCAGTGTTCATTTTCCCCACAAAAGAGATGCCCGAACCTCTTGGGGCGTTTCTCCTGAGCAAACCAAAACAATGCACGTTTCCTATGTTTCCACGGCCGACTGCCGTTCATCATACGATGAAAGTGGCTTCACGTCGTGAGGTCCTTCCTTTGAACGCAAACCCTGTTCGTCCATTGTATCCATGGCACACAATGACAGAAAATGTCTTTAATGTCTGTATTTATGGATTGGACACCATCGGCTACTGTTTTTCGAACTACAATGAATAGCAATAATCATTATATTTTTTTATAAAAACAGTGGTCGATGTTACAAAATTGTAATATTGTCAAACGTGTATAGTGTCAATATAGATCCATCCAATTTGATAACATTGACCTATTTGACCTATTATTTGGCCTGCATTTCCTGGCTGACTCCGACTCTGACTTGAGCTCTTGTGACTCAGCTACAGGACTGACGCACACCACTGACTATGGAGCTGGAGGAGTGCGTGCTTCTGGATGACCGTGAGATATTTTTATTACATGAACGTCCAAAGAAAAGGCATGGGCTGACAAAGCATCAGCTGTTTGAGATAGAAATGAGTGAGACATGTTTATGTTCATATTGTGATGATGTTCTTGAATGATAGCAACATATTAATGGTTGAAATGCGTCATGCAGCTGTTCTGATCACATATGAAACATGAGTCCCTTCCCCCCTTCCCTGTGAATGAGATATTGTTAGTTCCCTGGTGGCTCAGGTCTGGGGAAACCATTCAACAAAAAGAAGGTCCACCTCAAAAACCTAGACATGTGTTTGGTACATTCATCATGACACACCTCTGGGACACTTCTGGATGCACACGGGCTGTATCAGGCTTTAACCCAAATAACGGCCACATATTTCTAACAAAATGCTTGTGAGTCATGACATTTTCTTATTGAACAAGTAATCAACACTTGTCTGTCCAGTGAATTCATGTCAGTTTTATTTGTGTAGCCCTTAGTCACAGTTCCAGTCTGAAAGGGCTTCACAGGCCACATTATACAAAACCCTCTAACCCTCTAAAGAGCAGCTCCTCTCATATCAGGGAAGGAACCTCGAGAAGAACCACAGAGTGAGGGATCCCTCCTTCCAGGGAGGGTTAGCAGTGCAATGGCTGCCATAATGGACAGACATGACATTTACAGTATTGTGATTACTGTTGGCCATCCAGTGGGCTGCATTGCCGATTCAGAAAATGACCACGTATCTGTAATCAGTCAGTGACAGTGAAGTAATCCGACCTAACCGCACACACACACGCATGCACACACGCATGCACACACACACACACACGCATGCACACACACACACACACGCATGCACACACGCACACACACACACACACACACACACACACACACACACACGGCTCTTTGGTGTCCCTGATTTGACATAACCATTACCCATCCTAAAAGGCTTGTATATGTAACCGGATCATATTGTCAGCGGTGCTGCCTGATCAGAGAGCTTGTGCATTATCGCTACACAACACTTAACGTCCTGCGCAACACACTACACACTACACACACCACACACACACACTACACAACACATTCTGAACCAAGGCATTCTGCTGCACATATAAAAGGTTACAAATGTTGTTGTGGTGACACAATCTTGAGACGGAAGGCTCTCTTAGAGCCAGCTACGACGCTGCTGCTGCTGCTGCCGATGTGAAAGCGTACAGGAATAGCCAGGACAGATGGTACCACAATGCCCTGCAGTTTATTTGAAACCTAAGCAGTAGATAGTAATTTCACTGTGGTCTTATGGAGCCCGGCTTTTTTTTGGGGTCTATAGCTGCCAGAAATGTGGTTGCAGTGGATTTCTACTCCGTAATGAAACAGCAAAGTATATTAAAAAAAAAAAAAAAAGAAGCAGAAAAAAACTACACAAATGCAACACAGTTTCGTGCTCTCATATTTCTCCAGGGCATCCATGCATACATGCACCCAGGTTAGGCTGCAACATGCTAACTGGTTAGCATTGTTATTAACTCTTCCTACCAGCGAATATGACAACATATGACATAGTGGCACTAAAATTTGAATTGTATACTATCCATAATATTCATCGTGTAAGGGTATATGTAAATACATTAAATAACAATTACATTTGAAGACATTTTCTGTGACAGGGAATGCCGTTTGTTTTAAAATCAGAAAAACAACCCATTTCTAAGCGGTGGTTGTCCCTGGTAGAAGACAGACCAGCGGATGCTACTCATTCCTACCTCGTCTGCTGCAGGCCTTCTATTCTGCTGGGATTTTATTACAGACAAGACACGACATGGAGAATAGTCCAGATACCATCTACCTTTCGAAAATATATTTGAGAACCATATTTTGTCCCGCTCTTATTTTGTAAATAAAAAAAAAACAACACAATGATATGTTGTTTCCTACCAACTAGTAGTGACAGATTTTGGTCAACACTTTTGGTAGTGACGCAAAAACCTGTGTGATCCAGGCCCCACAAACCACATTTTTCCAAAAGTGGCCTCCCAGTTCATGGGATCGAGATAGCTGGCACAAGTCCAACAGCAGCACAAACTGGGATTAAACTGGATCTAGGTTTATTACTTTATTATGTCAACAAAAAAAAGGGAAACGTTAACATGTTCAGGATACAGATGTTGGGCTGTGATTTCAATATCTGTCATATCAGTTTTGATAGATACATGTCTATGTGTGCAGATAAATAATTATTTAAGTAAAAGCATTTTTTTCTGCATTCTTCTCGCTAGGTGACGGCCGAAGTCTGCGGGTGTGTTTGAGTCGATGCGTGCGCAGAGCAACCATGTGCACGGATCCTGGCTGCTGTTAGCACTTTTTCCATGCAGACCGATTCATAATTCTCCTCGCCAAGAGGATAGCGGTCTCCACTTTCTCTGCAATTGATCCAGCAGACTGACACACACACACACACACACACACACACACACACACACACACACACACACACACACACACACACACACACACACACACACACACACACACTAAGCCCCTCCTTTGTACATGGAAGATGTCATGGTCCAAAGGGGCCCGTGATGACACCGATCTTCAGGCTCAGGACCTTGGGGGTCCCCTCCTGTCGGCCCCTCGGAGACGGAGACATCGGCGTTGACTTCCGCACATGCAGCCCCGGCGCCTTCCTTCTTCTCGGATCTACCACCAGCGTCTTAAGCCTCGTCTCCGGGTCCGGCCGCATGCCCCGGCCCGGGTGCTGACCACGAGGGGAAAGCGTCCCCCCCTCCTCCCCCCCTTCCGGTCCCAGGCACTGGATGGCCCCGGACAGAACCAGCCAGGATGCCCATCACTCAGGAAAATGCCATGAGCCACCTCCCACTCCTCGTGGACTGGCTGGGGGGTCATCGCCGCACCCGGGACTCAGGAGACCAGAATCACAACACTGACCTGAAGCAGGATGGCTACACTTCACAGGTACTGGCGATGGCAGCGATAATTTTTTACTACTTGTTAGTATCACTCTCACTAGGGATGGGTACCGAAACCCGGTACCACTATGACACCGGTTCCCGTACGACCGGTACCTACCGTACCGAATCAAAACGCATATTTCGGTGCCTCATTTCGGTGCCACGACCGAAGGGAGCGCCGGCGCTCCCATTACTCGCTTTTTTCAAACTACCGTAACTCCTAGACCGTTTGTGCGATCGAAGAAATTCCAATGGTTTCTGAAAGCAGAGAAGCTGCGCTTTCCATTTGGGGGTATTACGGTAAACCCGAAGGGGTTGCGCGGAAGAGTTGCGCAAAAGAGTTGTAGGAGGAGTGGCAGGAGGAGACAGGATTCAAGCTTGTTTACATCGAGTTTAGCGGGTTCTGATCGTGTTTAGCGGGTTCTGATCGTGTTTCAGCGGGTTTTGATCGTGTTTAGCGGTTCTGATCGTGTTTAGCGGGTTTTGATCGTGTTTAGCGGGTTCTGATCGTGTTTAGGCGGGTTTTGATCGTGTTTAGGGTTCTGATCGTGTTTAGCGGGTTTTCATCGAAAAATTGTTGATTGTGTGCACAGGTGGATGTAGAATATGCAGAGTAGTGTAGAGTAGTTTTCACTTGCTTTGTTTGCTGTTATTTATTATTAGTAGTAGTACTGTCACTTATTTATTGTTAAATTGTTATTTGTTGATATTGTTAATTTAATATTTATTAGTAATGTTTAATAGTGTTTTGTATTTAATTGTAATTCTAATTTAAACAGTGTTACTTTAAGAGTTAATATATTGTTCAATGGTTTTGCCGTAGCAATAAAAAAAAGACATTCTTTAACGTTATTGTTTGCTCTTTATTTTAAAGAAGGTATCGGTTCAGGCACCGTTTAGGAACCGGTACCGTTTTAAAAGTATCGTTTTGGCACCGATATCAGAAAAATCTAAACGATACCCAACCCTAACTCTCACTGTGTGTAAGAATGTCCTTCCTTCTTATCTTAAGCAACCGGGAGTACGCTGAGCAGTTCATATTTAATATATAACCTCTGTCGCTCTTGATAGACAAATATCAAATCCAATTTTGTGTAACAAATCTAAAGATAAAAAAAAAAGGTAGATGATCCCGGTAAGGTATGCTGTTTCAAATAGTTCTGCAATATAACCATGGAGGATATATATTATAAAGTAATATAAAATTTTTACATTACCTGAAAGGGGCTGTAGGTCTATTATAATATGTACCTCCATGTGTCTACTTTTTCCTTTCGCCACACACGACGTGATCTTGTTAAGACAAGCCCCAATAAAGTTTGGCACGTTTTCATTGAATCTTCACTTTATCTGCCAATTGGCAGATAAACAGCAGACATAACAATGATGATTTAATTAACTAGAGCTGCACCACTCCACCTGAGCCCAACAGATTCTATTTTTGGATGCTTTCTCAATAAATGTAGAACAACCACCGAGAAAAGTAAGCTGTAAATATATAAAGTGAATTCAAAATACAGTAGTTGGGGGATAATCAAAGTCAACTATACAATGTCTGCCATATCAGCATGAATGCCAAGTCAGTTAAGAAAACGGATATACATTGTAGGCTATACCTTGTGTACGCACATCACTTAATTTACATTTAATTATTGCAATGTGGAATGAACTACACAAAACTATAATTTATTAATTCAATTCATCTTTATACCAGCAGACTAACTAACTGCGATTTATATTGCAATGTACATTTCTGATTTGGTAAATATTGTGCATAGGGGTGGCTAGCTCTTCTGGTGTCCCCAGCAGTTTGCTCATGGCCTTCCCATAGGTAGACATGAATGGACATGTGTTATTAAAAGTGCTTGAATTTATATATTTTGTGCAAGAATAGAAATGTAACTTCTTCAGCTATTGTTTATGCTTAACGTTAGTCAATAGACGACACACAACTGAGAAGTGTTCACACATGCAAGCCTCCTTCTCTCTTTTTAATTGTTGTCTGTGAGCTTCTATAAACCCTGCACGTTCTCATTATATAAATCCTCAGTGTTGTAGCAGTAATGAACCTTGATCTGTGTCTCAAACTATGCCGTGTGGGGTCCTTGAATTTGAGGGAATTGAGCCTGGATAGTCCACGTATATTTCATGTTTAAGAAGGTTTGGGAACGCTGGGTTCTTCTTCTACTCTGACTATTCCTCTGCTCTTCTTCTTCTTCTTCTTCTTCTAGGATCGGGAGCGAGACGGTGAGAGTGACAGCCTGTGCAGCAGCAGCAGCCTCAGCAGCACGGGGGACATGTCCCTCTGCCTGGCCGCCATCCGCACCCTGGTGGCCTACATCCAGCTCAACTTTGTGGAGGGCGAGGGAGCGCCCACGCCACCGCCCCCCTCGGACCCCCCGGAGGGGCTGGACGTGGAGGTGCGGGCCGTGTGCCTGACCAGAGCCGAGCGGGACCCGGCTGAGTTCGGCCTCAGCTTCGGCAACATCCCCATCTTCGGGGACCCCGAGGGCGGGAAGAAGACGGGCCACAGGAGGAGGAGGAAGAAGGGGGGCGGGCCGGGGGACCCCGTGCTGGAGGTGGGCTGCATCTGGGTGACGGAGGTACGGAAGCGGAGCCCAGCAGCGCGTTGCGGCCGCATCAAGCTGCGGGACGAGCTGCTGTCACTCAACGGCCAGCTGATGGTGGGCGTGGACGTCACCGGAGCCAGGTGTGTGTGCACACACGTCACGGCGTGCGTGGCCTTCCCGCCGGTTTCTTTGGCACGGTGGTGATGCGGTCAAGAAGAAGATCTTTATTGGTTCCACACATATTGGTCACACAAACACACAGTGGGAAGTGGTGGCCGCCAAACACACACACGCGCATGCAGGTGAGGGTGGCCGTGGAAATGTGTCCTCTGCATTTAACCCCACCCCCAACCCCCCTGGTCAGGGTCAGGGGTTGGGGGCCGAGGCGCTTGCCTTGCGACGAGTTACACAATTTAATGATTTCATTTCACGGTAATAATGATAATGACACACAATTCACATGACATTATTCAGAGGTTTGATGCGGTTGTTATTGTTCTTATAAATATTTTACTTGGCTGGCTCAGTCATTCAGGCATGTTGTGCATCTATACTCTGATATAAATAACTACCCTGTTTGTCATTTATAAAAAAAGGTTCAACAAAACAAACTTGTTTTGTTGAACCTATTTTACTTACTTTACTTAAGCAGTAAGCAGTAGCCACATCCACCTTCACCATTCATCAAATCATGCCACATTTCCTCCCCTCCCAACAGCAAGTTTTACTTGGAAACATCACGTTGGATGGAAAACGATTTGAATACTTCAGATTTGGTCGAGACTTGCAAAGGGAAATGGATGAGTCACATTTTACGATCTTCCCCATTTCATTTTCCTATTTCTCTCCTAACTGTCTGCGAGGAGAACTGAATGCTTTTCAAGGTGGGCTGTTGTGTCTGCAAGATGGGAGATTTGTTTGGAGTGCGATTGACTTAGTGAAAGCTTTGCAGGGCAGCTGCTGTCTGCCCTGCCTATTCACACAGGTCGTCCTGGTCAATATTTCTGCCATAGGTTTTACTGGCGACGGCTACTTTAAGACCCATTAACGGCCATATTGTGGCTGGACAAAAGAGAATAAGGAAAGACGGAGACAGGATTCAGGGATTCTGAATGATTTTAAAAGAAATAGATGGTCAAGGTTTATGGGAGGAGAAATAAACCTACATTCACCTATCATACCGACGTTTGTAGTTTGTGGCCAGGCAGTGACGTGTGTCTGATGACGCCTGATCTGAAAAACAGTTTAGTTTGGTCGCCAAATTGGCCCATTGTTGTGGAAAGAAGGCGACCAGGCGCGATTCAGTTCCCTAGCACAGCCAAGATGGATCATTTAATAACTCACTTCTAACTTATTGTTACACAACCTCTTATATGACCGCACTGGTTTGTTATTCATCAAAATGATGGATGCATGAAAAATATTTTTATCACCAGGCTTTGAGGCCAACACCACTTGAAACTTTCTATGGCACTCCTCTGACATTTGTGAAGAAATGTATATTCATATATAATTTAATCCTCTAAATATAGAGGATATTTTGGTGAAAGGAGGGAGCATAATCTTAGGCTATATGAGGTTGAGGGTTGAGGCTTTTTCACCGGCGCAATTCTTATGGAAAATGCTGCATATTTGCGTCGTAACTATCTAAATAGTTTGTACATAGTTTGTAAATAGTTTATAAATAATTTGTAAATAGTTTGTACATAGTTTGTAAATAGTTTATAAATAATTTGTAAATAGTTTGTAAATAGTTGAGGTGATTTTGTTTGTCCGATTTTTTGTCTCTTCGTCGCTATGGTGACCAGCTACATTGAGGGGATACTATCTCTGTACTTGAAAACCAGCTGGTACCAAATCGACTTTAGTCAACTAGTGTCACGTTAGCTAGTTGAGCTGGTGGCATATAGCGAAAAAGCACCATACGTGGTTGAACTAAACGTTTTACTATGTGTAGTGCACTGGTATATTCAGACCATTTGGACCACTGGATACCTGGCCAGCCCACTTGACAGCTAGCAGCTTGCTCACCAGCCAGCACCCCCATCACTTCGGACAATAGTAATATTCCATCATTTGTATTTTGTTGCTTGTAATTGTAATGATTTGTTACTTTTCTGCATGTCCATTATGACAGTTGATACGCGCGGTTTCGAGCGGTCATCTAATGTGGCTGTGGTTCAGGTTCAGGTTCAGGATTGTCTGTAACCGTATACGCGAGCTCGGGAATCAATGTGACACGAGGCAGCATCACCTGGAATGATTCAAAGTTTATTCAGATACATAGAGCATATATACTGTTTTGGATGTGCGAGTCACGCCTCTGGGATGGGAGAAAATAATGCAGAAGTTAGGAGCATTACGGTCTCACATGTAACAGAGCTTGTCAGACTGAAGCAAGGACAGTTGTTTTTCACGGCCGAAGAACAGTGAGCGCATCTTAAAGGCCTCTCAGGGCTAACAGATAAGAGTGAAGCAAAACAGCCACATAGACCTCCCGGCAGAGTGGAAAGTTACCAGCCCACAAGGTTAATACATCCACAATCGTCCCTGGAAGGAGGGATCCCTCACTCTGCGTTCCTTCTCCAGATTTCTTCCTTGTTAATTAAGGGAGTAGTTTCTTGCCTTGAGGGTGTCAGAATCACTTGGCCCATAATCATATGGTCTGTACAGCCCTTTGAGACTCTAACTGTGATTAAGTGTTATACAGATACAATGGACTTGAATTGACTTGACTTCTGTAGAGCTGCTGATCAGGGGTTGGTCAGGGTGGTGGTCTTTGGGTCAAGATGGTGTTTCCCAAACCTGTCTGTGTGCTGCACCCCCACAGCCCCATCAGTACCCCTCTCCATCGAACCCAAACCCAAACCCCGATGGGTCTGATGAATCAGTTTGTGTCGGTCAATCAGATTAGCCGATTTACATTTACATTTACATTTAGGGCATTTGGCAGATGCTTTTATCCAAAGCAACTTACAAAAAGTACATTTGTTGAAAGAGACGACAATATATCGCTGTGGCACATAAAGATAAGAATAGAGCAGGTTTAAAGCATTCATAATTGCAAGGTTAATAGAACGAGATTCATAACTGCTAGGTTGCCTGCATAATAGCTGAGATAAGAGCAAGACCAGTTGTCTAGCCGAAGTTGAGTTGTTGGGAAACTAACGTCTGACTAACGTTTGGAGGTAGGTAGCGGCAGTGACTAACCCCCTAATCCCACCGATGGGCTCTGGGATTAATGGGGGACATATTACTGTCTGAGGAGACACACTTTTTCTATCCTGCGCCCCCCCAAATGTAATTCCATTGGGTGACTATTTGTTGGACTATTTGTTGGACTATCCTTGCAATACAAGCAAAAAAAGGTGCCCATTTTAGAACTCAAATAGTTATTCTGTTATTACAGATGTTTTACATTTCTTGTTGTTTGTACTAACAAGGCCGTGTTCCTTGTTCTGACTTCTGTTTTGTTTCAAGTCTAATTGTGAATCAGATTGCTCCAGGAAGAGATAACTATGCTGGGTTTACCTTTGTCTGTTAGGATTAATTTTTCTGTAATTAACCTGTGTGAATGAAACCTTCAAGCTAGAAGATTTTTTAAAGCAATCCAAATACAAGAGATTCTGTGTTGGACTCCCAGTCGAAGTGTAGGCTACTGGATTGGATTCCACAACATCCACAGCCTTCCTGTAAGCATGCTCAACTGTACAAGATACATAACCCTACACCTGCTGCTCAGTGACATGCACTACATTCACTGTCTTTCATACATTTACGCAAAGACTTGTTAAAATACCCGTGAAATAAAATCCTGATTCTGAAGTTTGAAAATAGCTGTTTATCCCAAATCACTGTTTTGAATTTGACTTTCTCATCAAAGTTAAAGCCAACTATATAAGTTTCTCTGTTCATGACTAGAGGCCATGGCGCTTATAGGTAAAATACAGGAAATTGTTGTTTTCATAAGGAGCTGTAAGTGAAGACCACTGCGTCGATCTGTACAAAATGCAGTATTCAGTCAGTGGCCTTTTTTTAAGCAAGGTATCTTGGCTACAAAAGCTGTTCAGTGAATAGTTGCATACCAAAATTTGGTCTTTTCTTCTGCATGAAATGATGTTTGGGGAATTCAATGGTAATATTGTCCCCATCCCATGGCTTTACCTCATGTGTGCACAATCTTTCTTTATGTCTAACTGACTCAATTTAATTGGAAATTCATGATAGGAATTATGCATATTTCGTGGGTTCTACATCCACATTTGTCATTATAATCCATTCAATCATTTTCCATCAACAATCAACCAACCAAGAAGTCATAATTGGCCAAAAAAAGTGTGGTGAATAAAAGGTGTTGTTCACAGAACCGGTCCATTTAATACTACAAGTAAGGATGCACATTTACCACACCTCAGATGTCTTGCAGTAGTCTGGTTTATAAACCGTTCCTACCGCCGCCAGTAGGGGGCGACATTTGTCAGCGAATGAAATTGCCCAAGTTTGTCTCCCATAGTAGTTTCTTCTCAGCGGTGACTCTGTGTTGCCCACCACTCTGGTGTGATGTCAAAGTTGCCCATGTGAGGAAAAATAACGTAAATGCGTCGTTTTGGGGTAAAAGCCAAGTTTTGAGACTTCGATCTCGACTAATAAATGAAATAGGCACTACGGCAATACGCGTGGGTGAAGATACTGAAGCCCCCACTACACTACTAGTTTTTTTAGTGGGCGTTTTCACAGATCGGGGCTGACAGCCCAGACTGCGTGCAACAGCATGCCTTCTCATGAGCCTACAAACCATTATACTACTGGTACAACAGCGTCGCCCACAGCGATCACGACACATGGTTCGTGGATGACGCCCGCCCCCCCGCACCACAACGAGCTCTTACTTGTCGTCCTCCTCTCGTTCAGATGCTGGGAGACGTCCAGCCACGTCTAGTCTAGTCTAGTCTAGTCTTGGAGTGAGTCTTGGTTGGTGACACGATTCAATTAGTTGTTAGTTATTAGTGATTAGTTGGGTTTCATGGTCCGACTGAAGGCAGATTAATGTCGTTAATGTCGCTGTTGTCCAGATTGCATACCTCGCTGGGACGCGACATCTGTGTGGATTAATGGATGTTATTCCAGGTAGGCATCGTGTCATGTTATAGTATTATTATTATTATTATATTATTATTATTATTACTGTAACGCTGCCTGGCACCATCGTTATAAACCAGTATCCCTGCGCGCCTAACAGGTTGTTTAATCGGACACTTGCTGTCATCTACTTTATTTACTCCGCAAGGCGCGTAGGAAAAGTAACATCTCTGATCAGTATGATGTTTGAAGTCGAGGAGTCGATACGTTGCGGATCTAAATGATATATAAATGTTGACGTTACAATATAGACGACTGTCAACGTGTGGTCGTCTAGACAAACCAAACACACATCAGTGGGTGGCTGGTACAGCAGACATGTAGGCTTTGGCCGTTTCTCTTGTGTGGTTCTTTACTGTTACTATTGAAGAACAGAAGGGGAAAGCAAACGCATTGACCGTTTTTCCACTGCCTGCCAGGAAGAGACCCCAGAAGATCTACCTGTCAATGAGGTCAACCCTTTGTTAACAGGCTGGCAGCAGGTGGTCCTCCGGTGCAGGCAGTGTAACAGTGCACTCTGACACTAGCTGTCCAATGTAGAGCTGACTGGGCTATTCAATGCAACACGCTGCTCTCTACAGAGCGCCACACAACACAACACAGGATAGCCCATTGCATTGGCATTGCTTACAAACTGTGAATGTGTGATAAGTTGTGGTGTTGGGATTGAAGGACAAGTGAGGCAACAATTTAATAATTCAATAGTCGCCCTATAGGATCTACTTTTCTATCTACATGTACATTTTACACGCTTTTACACAACGCTTTTGTCCAATGGAGAGAATACTATATATAAGCATTGATAGTACAAACGAAACAACAAATCATATTTACTTCAATTAGCGTATAATACTGTCTAGATTTTTGATTTTTTCCATATGCATACCGGCATTGCAACTTACATTTGTTATTTAAAAATGTTTGGAGACATTAGGCTATCTCAGACACAAACCTGGCAGTGGCCAACAGACAATGATTGTCCATTGGGCACTGCCAGGTTTTGTGTGAAAAATAGACTAATGTCTCCAAAAAGGGGCAATAGGTAGCCACTGTAAGTGTGGTGCATTTCATGAATGCAATTGACTCAATAAAGGCCATATGAAAAACAATCCTTGTTATTATAATTACCGCCTTTAGTAAGCACTAATGCAGAGTGACAGAAGGAATGTGTAGTAAATATTTAGCACTCTGCGCCCCCCTGTCACGCTGTCACTCTCTTCTTAGGGATCACTTCTAATTTCTATTTACATTTCTCCATAATTGCAGCACCTTTATGAATGGATAGTTCAACATCACAACATCACATCGGTAAGGAAAGGGTCTCGGTTACACACAACACAAACACACTATTGTAAATCCGTGAAGGATTATGTTAGCTATGCGTAGCTTTGCCCTTCTGATCCGGCACTAGACCAGCAGGGCAGCTGGCGGATGCTGTGACTCACGTAGACATGTACTACTGGACTGACTGATGGATCAGTCCTGCTTGGCCCTCCGCTCTGGTTGCCTGCTACTGTGACCGTGCTCTGACTACTGACTGACCCCTTAACTTAACCCCTGTGCATTATGCACGGGCAAAAAGGAAACTGCCCATAGTTGAGCAACAGATGGCTATAGCCTCTGTCAGCCTGATAGATCATCTTTATTGGTCAATGATTATTTCATTGCTTCCTTTATGAACAGACAACCAATATACACAAATAATACCTTATCTTATACCTTATTTATCTTTTAGATTCATCTTAGCTCAATTAGTGATAGGCCTGCTACTCTGAGAGCCCCAGAGCTGAGTTGAGGTCTGCCTGCATGCTAATCAGGAGGCCCCAGGAGACCCCCCCCCCCTCCCTGCCCCCCAGTGAGCTGTGGTGGGCACCGTTTCCTCCCGCCTGCTCTCGTTTGCTTATTTAAAGCAGAAAGTGCTGAGCAAAGTAGTTCCTGCAGACCAAAGTAGTTCCACCTAACCAAGGAATGTGTTTACTGCTGGCTGGAACACAGAAACGCTCGGTCCGCGACTCCACGCAGTACACACAATGTGTGTGTATCCACCGTGGGAAGAGCTGTATGTCTTGGACAGAGAGGCTACAAGGTCTCGGGGAACACGCCAGCAACATCTCGGTGACTTACCCCGACATAAATGACTGCGGTGGTGGTGTCCGTCGCCAACCGTCCACCTCATCGCAGGTCCTGTAGCGTCGTCGGTCCTGGGAAGATTGTTGATGTTGCTGTGTGTAATGATTTAACCAACAGAGGAGGCAGCAGATGATTGATGTCCGTCAGAAGGTGTGAACTGGTGGTCTTGTCACATTCCACTGACTACTTCCCCAACTGAGCTACTAAGTGGAGGTCTGAATTTGAAATGAACTTGCCACTGTGAATTTACAAATTCAATAAAGAAAACAGCACATGGTTGGTTTTGTTTCATACGATACAATACCGTCATTCTGTATGCACAAAATGACTTGATAATTACACCTGGCCTAACAGGAACATGATCGTTCTGAGGCCGCTCCGATATCCATGTTGACTATAAGTGATATTAGGTTTCAATTGGATGTAAAACAGAAAGTGTCTACGGTGCTTATATTGCGCTTCCTAGAGGGATGTGCCCCAGGTTTCCAATGTTGCCAACCTCCCACATGTCTTCGGTTACTGAGCACCCTATGTTTCCCTCTAAGCTAAACGTGGGGTCTTTGAGACTGCAATTGAGTTCAATGGTTCCGTATTCTGGCCATTGGTGCTCAATGATCGATGGCCGATGGATTAGTTCAAGTGTGTCCGCTTAACATTTCCCACCAGCTTTCGATTTTCACACCACTTTCTTATCAGATATGCCTCCATTCCTTCTGGTTATTTCTGGTTGTTGTTTCTTACATGATGCACCGCCGCCATCTCCATCATTTGTTGTCATTTCCTGCCAGTGTTACAGGAGATTGTGCACAGTTCATCTTTTCTCACATACATACTAAAGAAGAAACCTTCTTTTACCGATAGATAAAAAGATTGACAGATGATGATAGTCCAATCATCTATACTCGAAGTGGATGCGGGGGGGGGGGGGGGGGGGGGGGGTAGCAGCATTAGGGTTAGCTTTAATCTTTAATGACCAAAACATTGTGTCATGTGTTTGGGGGGGGGGGGGGCGTTTGTGTGTGCAAATCTGTGTGTGTGTGTGTGTGTGTGTGGGGGGGGTGTGTGCATGCCTGTGTGTGTGTGTGTGTGTGTGTGTGTGTGTGTGTGTGTGTGTGTGTGTGTGTGTGTGTGTGTGTGTGTGTGTGTGTGTGTGTGTGTGGTGGGTGTGTGCATGCCTGTGTGTGTGTGTGTGTGTGTGTGTGTGTGTTTGTGTGTGTGTGTGTGCATGCCTGTGTGTGTGTGTGTGTGTGTGAATGCCAGTGAATGTGTGTGTGTTTGTGTGTGTGTGTGTGTGTGTATGTGTGCGTGTGTGTGTGTGTGTGTAAACCAACAGCCTTTTCCTCTGATCCTGCAGTCAAACTTGTTTTCTTCCTTATTTGTCTTCCAATGAAAGTCACACACCGGTGAGCATGTTAAAACATTACAGAGTGTGTCATGGTGTGACTCATCACATACGTTACCTATTTGACTTTTTATCCCTCCAGAGTGTGTGTCGAGTGTGTTGAGTGTGGCTCCCAAAACACAAAATGTAACTTCAAATTCAACTCAAAATTGTCATTGTGTCATAACAGTGACATCACAAGTGGGAGAGTCCAGCTAGATGTATGATGGATAGATAAGCCTACCAGTTGGTACTGTTCACTGGGGTAGGCTGATAGACTGATCTAGTCATCATACATCTGTGGGTGGTCACTCCCACTTGTGAGGTCACTATGTCCCAATGACAATTTTAGTCACATGACAATTTTGGAACAGCTTGTAACGTCTAATCACACTCACACCTGGTGGTGGTGGTGTGTGTGTGTGTGTGTGTGTCCTGTAATGTCTTTCCGAAGACATTACAGGACAGTAGGCTGATATTTTTCGTCATACATTTGGGACCGTGTAAATGCATATTATTATCTAAAATGACAGGGAGACAAGCCGTGGACATGCGGTGGAATGTTTTGAATGTTTTCTTTTCATCCACTTACAGTTCAACATACAGATGTTGAACTGTATGTTGAACTGATACAAGTATTCACTTGTAATTATGTAATTGTGGATGTAAATCCATTTTAGGTGTGCATAGCTGAAAACTATTGGAATCATAATAATAATAACAGTAATAATACAATTCAACATGACTATTCAGGTCATCTAAGATCCAGCAGTCCTACTATATTATCGCAGAACTTCTGAGTGGAGATGGCACAGCGCCTGGGCAGGAAACCAGAAAATGCAAGAGGCGAAGTCACGCCTAGTTTCCTGTTTCGTTATCGAGAAACTAATTCAGTGGATTAAGCTTTCAGAAGGGCATTTTAATAAGTGTATTTCTACAGTGGCCAGTTTACACAGTGTTGAATTAAAACATTTACAGACACTTTTTTTACAGTACAACAACTTTTATTTTAGTTTGGATAGATGCTAGTCAGTCTATTTGTGCTCTGAAGAAAATGCCCCCGTTTAACAAAAATCTCAGACCTTTTTGGCTCGGAATTCAGCCCGAGATCATTCCTCACTCCTTGGACCAACATTGTGGCCTCACTGCTGACATTGCGACACACATCTTAAAATCATATTTCTCCAACAAAACAAACACGTTGTTTTGGGCGGGACGTGCGTTGCTCACTTGGTTTCCAAATGCCTCACAGGAAAATAATCACCCCAAAAAACTGGCCACCGATGGAGAGAAGACGGACCGTCGGGACCATAAAACATTCCTGTGTGATGATATCTAGGCTACATATTGTTGCTAAGTCGTTTAGCTGATTGTCATCTGCAAATTTGCATGTTACCCAAAATAAGTACCTACTGTTGTATGCTTTGAGAAACAAGCGTGTGTCTCTCAGCAGCGACCCAGCCTATTATTAGTCGCTCGCCCAGCCTTTAGGTTGCGGAGGTCTGTGGATGGGGAGCATTCTGTCCCTGACGGGGTGAATATGATTAAATGTGGCCTTCTGTCTGCCACACATGCATTGAGATTTTCCCTCGTCTCTCTCCACTACAGCTGTGTTTTGTATGTGAGGCATCTCCTGCGTGAGGGGCAACGAACGTGAATATCATTACAATAATTTCAATCAATTCAACCAATTGGTCAAATTTTGAAATGGAACTAGGGACAATTTTGGCAACAAAAAATTTAAAATTCACTTTTTTTCTTTTTATGAAGAAAAAAAACCAATACACGGTGTGCAGTAACATTCCAATTTTCTAGATAATGGCCTAAAATGTGTTTTATTGTCAGCCACGGTAATGTGGTTCACTTCTGTGGCTCCAAATTGTTTTTCAGAGCCTTTGTCTGCCATCCAGTTTGTGGATGTAAGCAAATGCTTTGTTTTTGTTAGGGTGGTTGCATTAGTGCTGTCAAACCACACGCCAGCACACTGAATAGCTGACGGGTTGGCTCTGTTTTTGAGAGAAAGAGACAGCGAGACAGAGAGAGAGAGAGACAGACCAACTATGTTTTGCTGGCACTAGAGCCTGACACGTGTGACAGTGGATGTAGAAACCTCTTGCAAGAGTCTCAGCTTGCGTTCGATCTATAGCCTGTAAAAGGCTGCTTGCTTGTCCTGCAGCGGAGTTCTTCAAGGTCTGTAGGTCCTCTCCTTTGATTCACATTTCTCTCTTCGTTGTCTTCCTTGAGCTTTACCGAATCTTGCTTGGTCGTTGGAGGTCCACTTTTTATTTTTTATTACAAGGTCCACTTTGGAAATAAGTGTTCAACACTGTCAAGTGCTAAACGGCTCTCAAATGAAATCATTGAGTGATTCTGTTTTTTTGGAATGTGGTAACAGATCGTTGTGTCATGCTCTGAATATGTCTGATCGACACGCAGTACTTCATAATATGAGCAACAGTTGGTTTCTCGGTGAGTTTGTTACTCTTTAAAAAAGTCTTTAAATTAGAGGCGAAGTTACTGATAACATGTAAAATATAATACTGTGTCATGCAAAGGCACTCCTCCGCTGTCTGTCTCTGCTTGGTACTTTATTCACGCGTCTGAAGCAGCCATATGACAGCTGACACTATGGGTCTGGGCCAATAAAACAGGTCATGAATATAGTTCTATAGAGTACAGCCCATCCCTCGGATTCAGCTGGAGCGCAAAGTAGAGTTTTGGGAGGGTGATGCAACCAAGTGTCCAATGGCATTCAGAGAATATCTTACGTATGGAGACATATAGACATATATTCTAAGTCACACATCATATTGCGAATTAGCAAAGGACACGCCGGGAAAATAGGATTTGATATTACAGGATTTGATTGTTTGCTGTGTGTTAGCCAGTTGCAGGCTTTCAATGTAATACACATATTGTTATTTTACTGACCGAAAAGCCAGAGAAGTTGTACTTGACATCAGGGATTTGAAAATGTCATGCCAAAAACTCTCTTTTGGCAGCAGCTGAGGATACACATCTTTTCACTAGAAGGTCCTGGTGGTATGGCTATGGGGACAACACCTAACGCTCTTTCTGTGTTCCCCCTCAGCTACCTGGCAGACCAGTGCTGGAATGGCGGCTGCATCTACCTGATCATGCTACGGCGTATAAAGCGAAAGGCTCCTCCCCCGCCCTGCAACGGCAACGGCGACACCAACGGCACGTCCGGCCGGCCGGCTAGCCACTCGGAGGAACCGCAGGGCGACGGTGCCTTCGAGCCGCCCGGCAGTCCGGCTCAGAATGGCAAGCGGACGCGCAAGTTTGGCGTGGTTTCCCGCTCATCCTTAAACAGGGACAGCAAGGACAGCAAAGACAGTCGGGACTCTGAACTGGAGAACGGTCACCATAGTTCGTCTGGCTCCTGTGCTGCCGTGGTCCACGGCTCCCTGGATAAGGACAATGGGGACGCCCCTTCAGAAGACCCGGGGCCCCGGGACGAAGGACAAGCGGCCAATACGTTACCCCACGTAAAGGGTGCCCCCAGTCATCTCCAAAATGGAGGGACTGCCACCTTACCGACAAGGTCTGGACTTCTGGAATGCAAGACGGATTCCCTCAGCAGTGAGCCCTCCAGCCAGGTAGGACTATGGTCAGCTAGCAAAGGTGTGAAAAGGTATTTTTATGGAGTCATGTCATGTTAGAATAACCCATGTGACACGCTCATTAAGATAACTGCCTTCAGACCTTAGACTCACGACAAACAATATAGTCAATTATTACATGTGTCCCTACAAATTAACAATGCATAAGAGCATCATCATTTTGGGGCATTCATGAATGAATTTATATTATTTATAATGAAATACACTTTTGTCATTTTTTGGGTGAGCCATGGTGGTTGTTATGTATATATTTTTGTTTGTTCTTAAAACAAAAGACAAGCAGATCATTTTTAAGGACCTTCAATTTGGGTTTGCCGATTCAGACAATGACAATTAAGCCATGCAGACAATGTACAAATTAGTGCCGATGTTATCCCAGCTTTGGTGGTCTCTGGCTAATTTTTCAAGTCTGGAGCATCATTTGACATGCAGTGCGAGCGTTATGATGCCTGATTAATGACCCGAGTGAACTCTAACCCTAACCCTAGTGAACTGATATAAGAATGGGATGTCTGGATGGTCGTCTGACATAAGGCTGTGAGACACACGAGTGAAGCTCAATGGCATACTTTTCTCATGTTCAATGATCATTATATAAGTCAGTTCAACAGAGAGCACTTTGATGCTGCTTTCATTTAGTTTATGTCATCACACAAAAGAAAGACTTCCTTAAAAGGTTTGCTCACACCACTCAGTTTTTACAAGCCTTGGATCATTGTTTTAGCATCAACCGCTGAGGTCAAACCACTATAAGACATTTCAGTCCCAGGAAAAATGTTTCTTGCTGCATTTGAATGCGGCCCAAAGCTGATGTATCACATACACACACACACGTGCACGCACGCACACACACGCACACACACACACGCGCACGCAGGTGCATGGGACACTGGAGATTAATCAAGGGTTGTCTCTTTTCATGACTAAATGTTGTCAACAAACATTATTGAAGATAACAGTATATAGGATATAATAACACAGCAAACGTCTGACTGTGAAGTCTATCAGGACAGGAAGCCAAATTGGAATAGTTTTAAACTAGTATTTACAGTAACAGCAATCTGCTGGTGAATAGACATATGACATACTGTGTATTATTACTTTGACCATGGTGTCTTCAATCATTTGAAAATGGCGAACTCTGACAAATCACAGCTTCTGGTTTGCTCAGGGCCTTAAGCCTGGACCTGGAGCCTCCCACACATGAACTCTATTGCCTCTGTGTCTTCACTGAACACGTGTGAATCTTTGCTGGCCCAGGAGGGAGGCTTCTCCTCGAGCGCTGAGCCCTGCTGGGTCTTTCCTGTGATTGAATACTTTTGATGTGGAGCCATTAGCATCATAAAACAGTTGGTCACTCCTTCTGTCCATTTAAGAGCTATTGTGGTCAGAGAGAGAGAGAGCTCATTCATTCATTCATTCATTGTGGATATCTTTTAAGTGCATTGGAAATTTATTTAGTTGTATTCTGATGCAAATCTGTACACACATACACTGGAAATAGCCTAATATGCGTTATTACTCATAAAGCATGAATAATGCGAATAATAAAGGGCTGATGAAAACAAACTACAACTTATAACCTAAAAAAGCCTGTCATCCATTACAATGCTCAGAGCAGTTTTTGGCAAATATCATCTGGCTTAAAGAAGAAGAATTTTTGTTTCTAACAAAATGCACCATCGACATTAGTTGTATTGCATAAATCAGTGCTACTAGAGCTACACCTTTGTAGGGTATTAAGTTGGGCCCTAGCGGTGGGAAGGTTGCAAGCAGCTATTATTTGTGTGGAGCGCACAAATAAAATAAAACAACTTCAATGAATAAGCCTCCAAAAGCAATATTTAATGGAGAACAACACGCATACACTGGCCAGGCTAAACCAGCAGCATTTCCTCCTGTCTAACCCCAAACAAACTAAGTTGCTTCTCTATATACAAGTTGGCCTGTCCCATCCATTAAGGGGGTGCCTTAATGAAGAACAAGTTCCCTCCATCCCCAACATAGTTAGAAATCATGTCTTCAATACATTTGTGAATTTTAAATTAACATTCAGAAACATCAAAACCCTGCTGGATTCCCCTCTCCATTCAGTGCCATTTAGTACAGTCCAACGTTTGATCACTCACACCTGGTGCCTGGTTAACCAGTGAGGCAGATCATGTACCTTCTGCACCACCTTGTGAACACCTATCTGTACAACATATCTGTTTTATTAGGAAAACCTGCAAGAAATACACAATAGACTCCTTTCCCATCGTTTGCTGATTGCCAGTAGCTAGTATGCTACCAGTAGCTAGTATGCTACTGGCAATCAAAGTAAGTTTGTTTTTCTGGTTTGTCACATTCAACACGTTCATCATCAGTGCTGATGGGAGCTGGAGCTGATAAAGTACCTGTGACTACTGCAGAGTCGTTTGTCCCGGGGATGAATGCCGACTGTAACCTTTCCCATTAAAGACAGAAGCCAAATGTACTTAGCAGGCTGTTAGTGGGTGTTTTGTCCGGTGGGAAAGGGGCTTTAGACTCCCTGTCCTGACGCTATGTCTCCTTTCATCAGTGTCCAGAATAAAATCTCAGTACATTTTCAGTGTACCTTTTTGTTTTGTTGTTGTCATTGTGTTCCCCATGCAGCCCAGAGAGGGTAGCCACATCTGGAAGATGCACATGGTGAAGGGCCGGGAGGGCCTGGGCATCCAGATCACCGGGGGGCGTGGCTCCAGGCGCTCTCCGCACGGCATCATCATCGCCCACGTGGAGGACGGTGGCGCCATACACAGGTATCCTGGACACGTTGCCCTGGCCCCTGACCCAGGGCCCCTGACCCAGGGCCCCTGACTCAGATAATGATAATGCATGTACAATGGAACTGTATAAAATGAAATATCATCCATATCTAAACAAATTTGTTTGTGTCTTTGTGCTTTGTATGAATACTCCCACATGGTCTAGATCATAATTCTTATATTTATATTATTATGGGGCATCAGTCGCTCAGAAGGGAGAGCAGTTGTCTAGCACCCCAAAGACTCCTGGTTCGATCCCCGGGCTCCTCCTAGCTAAGTGTGGAGGTGTCCCTGAGCAAGACACCACCTAACCCTAACTGCTCCTGACGTGTTGGTTGTTACCTTGCATGGTTGACACCGCCGTCGGTGTATGAATGGATGAATGTGAGGCAATACTGTAAAGAGCTTTGGATAAAATAAAAAATGCTATATAAATGCAATCCATCCTGCACACTGAGGATCTCAGCAGCGCCTGTATGGAAGCAGTACTCTCTGTGTTTGTGTTCTCATCAGGGATGGCCGCCTGCGCGTCGGTGATGAGCTGCTGATGATAAACGGCCAATCACTGGTCGGCCTCTCGCACCAGGAGGCTGTGGCCGTCCTCCGCTCCGCAGCCGGCCTCGTACAGCTTGTGGTAGCCAGCAGGGTAGGCACACACACACACACACACAACACACACACACACACACACACAGACCGAATCAAGGGAAACATAAAAAAATGTATAAGATAAGATCGAAACTTTATTAATCCCAAAGGAAATTCTTGTGCCAGGTTGCATATCAATCCAATAAAAATGGAGAAATGAACAGAATATAAAAAAATAAAATAACATAACAGATTTACAAATGTATGTATTTCCTTTCCATAATGTCGTCGATGATGGCCGGAATTGCCCCAAAGGGTTCCAAGATTTTCTCGCTGAAGAATAATAATAAATAAAAGAACCAATTTCAAAAATTGCTGTTTGCATTAGTCAGTTAGACACAAATGTATGGGGAAATGGGGTTCAGGTTGGAGAATCCCAAAGTAATCATTTAAGGGCTATACAAATACTGTACAATTGATTTGACTTGAGGGTGCTGTAGGTAAAATGTAGGAGCCATGATTTGACTTGCCATCATCTGTTAGAAGTGCGATATCCATTTGTGGGAATCTATTCGAGATCTATTCTATCTATTCTTGTTGACGAACATCGCTGTTTACTAAATTGATGCTCACCCCATTGTCCAAACACATGAAAACAAGTTGTCTGCTGAATCCGGTGCGGTTGCGAAATTTAAAGTAAATTCTTAGCAACGTATAGCAGCGTAAGCTACACTAGTACATCACATCTTTGCCACATTTATTTTCTAGGTGATGAATTAAAATAGTGAATCGTTAAATTACATACCATTAATGAGTTAGAATTTATCATATTAACAAGTGAAACAATGTTTAATGAGACTATTTAAGTGAAATCCCTGAATTCCTGTCATTTTAGATGGTTAGAGAAGAAAACGGAGCTTCTCCGTAATGTGAAAACATTGCACTGCGCTCCCGGTCCCCTGCTTGTACCGTCTGAAAAATTGAAAAGGCTGCCTCTTAACGGGCTGCTGACGGAGAGCCGAGGGGGGAGGGGACACAACTTTCACAACATGGATAAAAATACCCCCCGTGCCACCGCTTCTGCTGATCCGCACATAGATAAGAAAGACGGAAAGATCCACAATTAAGATGACCATTCCTCCCAAATGTGCACAGTACACACATGCACACGCACATACACACACACATGCACGCACACACACACACACACGTGTACAACTGCACGCTCTTCCAGTCCTGTACTTCTGTTTCCCATGTGTTTAACTCACACTGCATGCTTTCTCTGCGTCCTGCAGGAGGAGTCGGAGGTGGACTTCCAGCGCTACCCGTCCACCAGCCTTCCGGACCTGCTGAGCACCTGCAGCTCCTCTCCCCCGCCCTCCCAGCCCCAGCCCCAGACCCAGGCCCAGACCCAGACCCAGGCCCAGGCCCAGCCCCAGCCCCAGACCCAGGCCCAGGCCCAGACCCAGGCCCAGACCCAGGCCCAGACCCAGGCCCTGCCATCAGGCAGCGGCAAGGATGCAACGGGCCTCTCCCTGCTGCCCGCCCACGACCCGGTGAGTAGTGCCGTCTCCTCCTCTGGGTCCTCTGGGTCTCCTATGCTGTTGACCGCAGAGCCACGCTGGGTGGTTTAGCATATTGTATGTTCTTACATGTTGGTAATGTGCTCAGAATGCCACTTCTGCTCTTATTCCAGCTATTATGCAGGCAACTTAACAATTATACATACATTAACACTACTACCAGCACTAGCACCAGCAGTAACACTAGCACTTAGCACCAGGACTAGCACTAGCAGTAACACCAGCACTAGCACCAACACTTAGCACTACTACCAGCACTAGCTCCAGCAGTAACACTAGCACTTAGCACCAGGACTAGCACTAGCACTAGCAGTAACACTTAGCACTTAGCTCTTAACATTGATGCCGAACTTGTTCAGCAGCCTGATGGCCTGACTGTGGAAGCTGTCTCTGAGTCTGCTCGTCACTTGATACTGCGGTATCGCCTGCCTGACGGTAGAAGTGTGTACAGTTCGTGGCTGGGGTGGTTATTGTCTTTAATAATCCGTTTGGCCTTGGCCACGCACCGCCTGGTGTATATATCCAGGAGGGAGGGAAGCTCACCTCCAACGATGTACTGGGCCGTCCGCACCACCCTCTGTAGTGTTTTACGCTCCAGTGCGGTGCAGTTCCCGTACCAGACGGTGATGCATCCAGTGAGAACACTCTCGATGGTACAAGAGTAGAATGTTCTGAGGATGCGGGGGCACATGTTGAATTTCCTCAGTCGCCTGAGGAAATACAGGCGTTGTTGGGCCTTTTTCACCACGTGTGTGGTGTGCGTGGTCCATGTGAGGTCCTCGGAGATGTGCACGCCGAGGAACTTGAAGCTGCTGACCCTCTCTACTGCAGCACCGTCGATGGAGATGGGGGCGTGCTCTCCTCTCCGCTTCCTGTAGTCCACGATCAGCTCCTTGGTCTTCTTGACGTTGAGGGCGAGGTTGTTCTCCTGGCACCACTGTGCCAGTGATCCGACCTCCGACCTGTAGGCTGTCTCGGTCGGGTGCAGGCCTAGACTCCTGAGCTTGGTGTCGAGCTTGGCAGGAACTATCATGTTGAACGCTGAGTTGAAGTCCACAAACAGCATTCTCACACAACAGTTCTTCCCCTCCAGGTGAGAGAGGGCGGTGTGAAGTGCCATGGCAATCGCGTCGTCGGTGGATCTGTTTTGACGGTACGCAAATTGCCATGGGTCCAGCGTGGCAGGCAACATGGAACAAATGCTTGACCAACCTCTCGAAGCATTTACTGACAATCGAGGTGAGGGCTACGGGTCTCCAGTCATTCAGGCAGGTTACCTTGGGGTGTTTCGGGACAGGCACAATGATGGACATCTTGAAGACATCGGGAACAACAGCCTGGGACAGGGACAGGTTGAAGATGTCTGCGAAGACTCCTGCCAACTGGTCTGCGCATGCTCTGAGGACGCGCCCCGGGATGTGGTCGGGGCCCGCCGCCTTCCGGATGTCCACCCGCTTGAAGGCCCTGCACACGTCAGCCTCTGAGATGTTCAGCAGGCTGGTCTCCTCAGGCAGCGCTGACTTCGGCGGGCTGCCGTTCACGTCGAACCGAGCAAAGAAGGTGTTCGCCTGGGAGGGAGGTAGAGGAGTTCTCTACACCGCTGGTTCTCCCTCTGAAGTCCGTCATTGTCTGCAGCCCCTTCCACACACCCCTCACGTCATGGCTCTTGAATTTGTCCTCCACCCTGTTCTTATACTCCCGCTTGGCAGAGCCGACGGTCTTGCGGAGGTCGTAGCGGGCTCTCGTATATTCCACCATATTCCCGGAGTCAAAGGCGGCGTTACGCGTGCGGAGTGCAGCGCGAACATCGCCATTTATCCATGGTTTCTGGTTGGGATAAATCCGAACTGACTTAGTAGGAACAACGTCGTCTATGCATTTGTTGATGAACCCGGTGACTGAGGACGCGTACTCGCTGATGTTATTGTCCGACGCGACCCGGATATTCCAATCCGCGTCACCAAAGCAATCCTGCAGCATAGACTCCGATTGGTCCGACCAGCATTGGACCTCCTTCACAGCGATTGGTTGCTGCTTCAGTCAGCTGCAACACACACAATACAACAGACCAGATAATAAAAATTGCATTTGGCTCACTGAGGATATAACGAAGACACTATAATATCACAAAATATATCAAGTTAAATGATGAAACATGAACGAATCACGTCAGGTTTAACTTAGTACCGTCGTTGTGCTTGTGCGATTATAAGGAGACAACATTTGTATGAAAATCCGCCACACACACCTGCAAAGAGGTGGACAACACACTCGAAGGTGGACAACCACCTGCCAGATGATGGAGCCCCACACACACACACACACACAACAACACACACACACACACACACAACACCACACACACCACACACCACACCACACACACACGACACACACAACACACACCACACGCCACACTGATTTTATCATAACAGCATAGGAAAAAGCAGTACCACTTCAACGATGTAGTCATTAGACCACTGACGAATCACAAGGTATTACAAAGAAAGGATCTGCCATATGGCTGTGATGAGTGAGTTACAGCGCTGGGAGAAATGCGTTGCTCATTGACGACGCCCAATACTGCCTTGGGCGTATCGACTAATCTTCCTCACAAGGACCCGTCCTTCCTTTCGTAGATGAGCGTTACTGGACTGAGCTACTAATTGAGGTGGTCCTCGGGCGTCGCTAGGAGACGGGCGGCATAGTCAGGGAAAGATGGGATTATGGCGAGAGACTCTTTCAACTATCCATTAAGAGGCTTGACGAAGCCTGAAAGGGTCGGTGGTGCTCTTGACTCGCACACTTTTGCCCCTGTTCCACCGGTCACCGAGGTACACCGCGCGGTACGGCCAGTACGGCGCACAGTATCTGCGTGTTTCCCAACTAGCACCGTAGACTGTATCAGGTACTACTTTGTTAAATCACACTCTGCCTGGTTCCAAGCCAGCCGCAGGCGGTAACTATGAACGTGACGTCAGCCGACTCGGCCATTCCACTGATTAGGGGATGAGTGTCGTCACTGGGGAGCTCATAAGCGCGCGACGGACCGACCAGGACATAAAAATTAGACACCGAGACCTCGACACACACTTTTTAAAAACCTGATTGTAAAAAATAACTAATAATAATAATAATCACACAATACACAAAACGCTTCGGTTGTCCTCCATGTTGTGTTGTTGTTAGTTCTGGTCTTCCAGGTATTTTTGTAGCGATGGCTGGGCCGGTTGTAACTACGTTCACGGCAGTTCAGCGCAGCGTGTATATGACGACCCCGCCCACGTCGAGGACGTACTATTATGGTACTCAGTATGTAATGGAAAACAGACCGAAAAGCTACCATCTTTGCCGTGCACGTTGCCGTGCCGCATACCGACGCCGTCACCAGTGAACCGTGGAAAAGCGGGCGATTTGATTTGCATTAACCATCCAAACAGCGAAATAAGCAATCTTTCTTTTTCTCCCTGACCTGAGTTCCTCACTATTCGTACTTCCAATGTTTTTGTGAAGAACAGTGAAGAAAAGGTACTAGGCAGCAATAAGGTCTTAGAGTCACTAAGCCAATTAGATTAAGATGGCCTCTTTTTCATTTTGTGAGACTATCTTGTTGAACATTGAGTTTTTATTTCAGGAACATGAACCACTTTATTGGTTAGAGCATATAACTAGATTTGTGGTATACAAACTTAGGGACCGGGTATTACCAGACTATCTTATCGATGCTTTTGACATTAGAAGCTACTCACCGACTTAAATTCTTACCTTTCTGCGTTCATTTCAACTGTTCAAAATATATATTCATGATAGCCATCAAATTGTTCAAGTCTGGAACTTGTGTTCACTTAAAATTATTGGAAATCACAAGAGATAAGAGCACTTCACTTAGAAACGCTAAAAACACGTTATAACACTATCTGACAGCGACTACAGACCTCTCAGAGAACTAATGGGGGCAGTGTTAAAAAAAAATCATGTACAATAAATAATCGTTCTTTAAACCGTAAATCGACGGGCTCAAAAGGGTGAAATAACCGTGATAATTAATTTGAAGTTCATATCGCCCATTCCAAACCAAGCCATCCATCTCAATGATTTGCTTGATCTTCGAGCTCTTTTTTCACAGCCTCACATGTCGGAAACAGACCAGAGTCCACGTGATTCACGCTGTCCACCCCATTGGCACAAGAACCAGCCCACCGCCGAAACCGTATAACACAGCAGGTAACTCCAGATCTCACAAAATGCAGATCTATTGACATCGCATATTCTAGACAGGTAAGCCTAGCTATTATAATGGCCAGATAAGATTACAGCTTCGCTGTACTACTATATATGTAATCGGATATACATGCACTCTGCCATTCCACCCTCTCTTGAAAACTTTGTAGAACAACAGCTATCTGTCTCCATAAAGGACACCTCCATAGTTTGTTGATACATTTCATCCTTGAAGGAAATCAATGCAATGAGAACACACTTTAATCCAGCCTATCCAGGGGGAGGCACTTCTTGTCAGTGGCCGATTATATGACGGCACCTTAGTCAAGTGCAGGCATGCTTAGATTGCATTCTAAACTATATCTTTGGTTGTGTTCTGGAAACCACCCTGCGCTATATCTTAACTAGACTTCTGGAAGTTCTCCATAAATCACGTCTGGAGAGGAGGCAAGGTGGCGACAAAAATCTGTGTTCTCTTTAATGCGGAAGCATGGGGCGTTCTGTCACTAGCTGAGGGGTTAGATTTTGTCCCAATGAGAATGGGTCCGTACACCAGATAGGAGCTGTTAAACGCGGTCTGCCTCCAGCAACACATTGGTCACATCTGGAGGATGACACAGATGGACGACACGCCCCAGCTCACTCACACAACCAATTTCAGCCATGCCTTCCCCTTCACCACCTCGTGATATTAGTCACTAACGTCTGATTTGTGACTCTTGCTTTTACTTTGCAATTCTCTCTTGATTGTCTCCAGAGACAGATACGTCGCTGTGTACTGTGCAGACTTACATTCAAACGAATGAATAGAAAACCATATATTTCCAGATGGCCTCTTGAAGTTGGTGCCCACTCACTGTGCATACCAACATTTTATGGAGAGTATCTTGAAAGATCAATTTCAAAAAGTAGAGAGGCGGTTCCACCAATCCTCTAGTCTTTTATCTCTGGTCAATCCCTGCCCCTGCTCCTCTCCTTGTCTAATGACAAGCGCGCGCGGCGTCGTGTGTGTGGTGTCTTATTACGTATTCATAACACAGGAAACTAAGACTACGCATAAAAAACATTCCATCCCACATTGGCTCAGACCAGGAAGCCATCAAGGATTACACCAATGGCCTATAAACATAATGACATCAATTGCGCTTCACATATGATGTTTCCTCTTTCGGACACAGCACATTATAGTGTATATTATGCCTCATCTACACCTAATCACACACCATCACTAGGCGGCGGGACCTCAAAGATACATGTTTTACTTTTTATCAGTTTACCTGTGCTACACGTAGGGGCTGAACACATTTAAATATTAGCACTCACAGATATGGCCTTCCAATATCAAATACGCAGGAGCTGCAGTTTTTTAAATATGGGTAAATGTGCTAATGCATAAATCATACTTATAGATGTGTTAATAGTTACCACAGTAGCTGCCAGAGAACCCTGGCCTACACTTTCTTTCTTCCCAGGCATGATAAGAAAAACTGTTTGTTAGTACCAGCGCCCGCTTACTTAAATGAAAAATTGGGATGCAATAAATTACTTCATTCCCCTACGCAGTGATCACCTATGATAATCACAATATCAACCAAAAATTTGATAAAATATCTGTCAAAATAATTCTACAGGTTTGATTTTATTTGACCACTAATCGTTACTGGCCCGACGTGATGCACAGTGTACTTAATAAAGCCACGCCTAATGGAAAGGATCCGCCAAACACTCAGAAAAATAACCATCTGGATGTCTTCACTGTCATTGTCTTTTGCTTCATTGGGGGCTGGTTCATGTTCTCTACTGTATGACGATGTGTCCGTTTCACAAAGCCCTCAGGGCCGATGCACAGCAAGTTATGAAGCACACTCTCTTCAGAGACAGACACCGCCGACTACCAACCAATAACTTGAACGCCACCGGAGCATCCTCCTGTTCCATGTCCCACCCCTCAACAGAGACGACTAAGCATGGTGATGGCCCGAGTAGGGCCGCGGCCATTCAATTAGGGTGTACGTGATTTAATCGTGTTGGTGCTGTGACTATTAGCTTCCTTTCGTATCCATATGAAGCGGTCACAGTTCGATATTTCGCACACTCAATCCATCTTCCTCCACTAAAATTAATCAATATATGTAGCCTTCTCTATCAGCTCCAACCCAGCTCTGGCCAATTCTCCTCTGACTCTGGCATCACAACCGGCATTTTTCATCCAGAGAACATCGCCGCCTCACTGGATATTTTCTCTTTTTCGGCACCATTCTCTGTCAACACCTAGAGATCGGATTAGTCGCTCGTGAAAATACCAATAGATCTCAGCAGTATGACTGAAATATCAGGGCAGCCGGTTGGCAACCAACACAACCACTGCACCGCTTCAAAGACACTTAAAATCACCTTTCATTCCCCACTTCGACGGCTCGCAGTTTGGAACCTCAGCAGATCGTCTTTTGACCATGTCTACCATGCCTACGCTGCATTGAGTTTGCTGCCACTGTGATGGCTGATTCAGATATTTGCGTAATGAGCCTAATAAAAGTGGCCAGTGAGTTGTATAATATACATGTAAACCCATCAATTCAGTCACAAAGTCTAAAATCCAAATCGCTACATATCGGAAATAATCTGCTACGTATGCACCACACACACGATCAACAGGAGAATAGGAGCCTTTTAGCACGGCCTTAGCAAACACACTAGTGACCCCCAACACGGAGAACGCACATGTTATCCACAACCAATAATACATCTTACATTACATTTAGGGCAATCTTGGAAGATGCTATTTCTCACGACAATACCTTTCCACAATTTGTGCAATATTCGTCAATATTCTTTGTATAGTTCCTCCTTACCATTTATTATTATTATTATATATTTGATTATTGATTATTCACAGTTGTATGTACACTTCAATTATTCGCCAAATTGTTTTCAGCCGCTTAATCTTGCCTATATTTCATTTGTAACTTATTCTTGACTGTACATTAGTAATCTGTTTAGAAAGTTTTTTTTTTAGGTTTTTATTTTATTTTTATTATATTTATTTTGTTTTTTTTTTTTTTTTTTCTGTTTTTTTTCTTTTTTTTTCTTACTTTTTTTTTTTGTGTTCTTTATATATTTTTTTCTTTTTTTTTTTCTACTTTTTTTTTTTTCCTTTTTCTCTTTATTTTCTTCTTTTGTTTGATTTTCTTTTTTTTGTTTTATTTTTCTTTTTTTTTTTATTATTCTGTTGATTTCTCTACTTGTTTTATTGTGTTGCTATGCAACCTGGCACAAGAATTTCCTTCAGGATTAATAAAGTTCTATCTTATCTTATCTATATCTTTTACAAAGAGTACATTTGTTGAAGGAGACTATATTTCACTGTGGTACATAAAGATAGAATAGAGCTGTTTTCGAGTTCATCAAAGTTTCAAGTTTCAAGTATTTTTATTGTCACTTTCACAGTTTACACGATGAGTATAAGACAGTGAGTGAAAACTTTGTGTGCGAAACGCCCGACAGCCAACGTAGTTATAAGAATACAAAATAGAAAGAACTAAAATAGAAATTCTGTGTAAAATAAAAAAATAAAATATCACACAGATACAAAACAATATCCAGGGAGCAATACACATATAAATCAATGCTAATACAAATTAATTGTTAGGCCTATATGCTGACTTCCAGAATACCTTCTCAGACAGTCAACACAACACTAGCACCAGCAATTAGCACCAGAGACTAGCACTAGCACCAGCACTCAGCACCAACACACAGCACCAGCACTAGCACCCAACACTAGCACACCTAGCACTAGCACCATACACTAGCACCAGCACATAGACCAGCACCACATAACACTAGCACTAGACAGCACTAGCAGTTAACACTAGCACTAGCACTAGCACTGGCAGTAACACCAGCCACTGACCAACACTTAACACTACTACCAGCACTAGCACCAGCAGTAACACTAGCACTTGCACCAGGACTAGCACTAGCAGTAACACCAGCACTAGCACCAACACTTAGCCACTACTACCAGCACTAGCTCCAGCAGTAACACTAACACTTAGCACCAGGACTAGCACTATCACTCAGCAGTAACACTTAGCACTTGCTCTTAACATGATGCCGAACTTGTTCAGCAGCCTGATGCCTGACTGTGGAAGCTGTCTCTGAAGTCTGCTCTCGTCACTTGATACTGCGTAATCGCACTGCCTGACGTAAGTAGAAGTGTGTTACAGTTCTGGCTGGGGTGGTTATTGTCTTTAATATCCGTTCTGGCCTTGGCCACGCACCGCCTGGTGTATATATCCAGGAGGGAGGAAAGCTCACCTCCAACAATGTACTGGGGCCTCCGCACACACCTCTGTAGTGTTCTACGCTCCAGCGGTGCAGTCCCTACCAGACGGGTGATGCATTCCAGTAGAACCACTCTTGATGGTACAAGGAGTAGAATTTCTGAGGATGCGGGGCACATGTTGAATTTCCTCAGTCGCCTGAGGAAAATACAGGCGTTGTTGGGCCTTTTTCACCACGTGTGTGTGTGCGTGGTCCATGTGAGGTATCCTCGGAGGACTGGTGCAGCCGAGGAACTTGAAGCTGCTAGCCCTCTCTACTGCAGCACCGTCTATGGAGATGGGGGCGTGCTCTCCTCTCCGTTCCTTAGTCCACGATCAGCTCCGTTCGCGTCTTCTGACGTTGAGGGCGATGGTTGTTCTCCTGGCCCACTGTGCCAGTGAATCCGACCTCCTCCCTGGTAGGCTGTCTCGGTCGGGTGGCAGGCCTAGGACTCCTGAGCTTGGTGTCGAGCTGGCAGGAACTTCATGCGACTGAGCTAGCAAAGATTGACGACCCACACCCACAGCATTCGCACACACAACAGTTCTTCCCTCCAGGTGAGAAAGTGCCATGCAATCGGTCGCGGTGGATCTGTTTTGACGGTACGCAAATTGCATGGGTCCAGCGTGGCAGGCAACATGGAACAAATGCTTGCACCAACCTCTCGAAGCATTTACTGACAATCGAGTGAGGGCTACGGGTCTCCAGTCATTCAGGCAGGTTACCTTGGGGTGTTTCGAGACAGGCACAATGATGGACTATCTTGAAGACCTCGGGAACAACAGCCTGGACAGGGGACAGGTTGAAGATGTCTGCGAAGACTCCTGCCAACTGGTCTGCGATGCTTCTGAGGACGCGCCCCGGATGGTGCGGGGCCGCCGCCTTCCGGATGTCCACCCGCTTGAAGGCCTCTGCCACATGTCTAGCTCTGAGATGTTCAGCAGGTGGTCTCCTCAGGCAGCGCTGACTTCGGCGGGCTGCCGTTCACGTCGAACCGAGCAAAGAAGGTGTTTGCCTGGGAGGAAGTAGGGAGTTCTCTACACGCTGGTTCTCCCTCTGAAGTCCGTCATTGTCTGCAGCCCCTTCCACACACCCTCGCTCATGGCTCTTGAATTTGTCCTCCACCCTGTCTCTCTATACTCCCGCTTTGCAGAGCCCGAC
>PIJE02000025.1:558983-633983 GCA_002895965.2 Coryphaenoides rupestris
TCTCTGCTGTAGGCGGGAGCAGTTGGATCGAGCGGTTGATCCGATTTGCCGAACGGTGGGCGGATAGGGTCCTTGTAGCCGGGGGGGGTAGCAGTGGATTGAGGATCCGCTCGCCCCAGTGTTGCTTCTTATTGTATTGTAGAACTTCACGAGAGAATTTCTTCAATTCGCCTTATTGAAGTCCCCCGCCAACATGAAAGCAGCCTCCAAGGTGAGCCGGACTCCTCTTTCGCTGAACCCCTCGACATCCATGTCTCCGTCAGGCAGATTATGCAGTTGTCCTTAGTTTCCGTGGAATTGGATACGTGGCCTGTAGCTCGCATAACTTATTGTCCAGAGACTGTACGTTAAGCCAGCAGAATGGTGGGTGTGGAGGCTCGATTGCACGACGTTCATCTCAGCACTGACCAGCACGCCGGCTCGCTTCCCTCTCCGTTGGCGACACTTGCGTGTGATCGCACCTAGAATGGACGGAGATAGCCAGCCACGACTCCGGGCGGGACGACCGAGTCGAAAGACTTGATAAACTCCGGTAGCGCGGCGAGCGGACCGTCGTTTCTAATCTCCAGGAAGTGTACAACTGTCGTAAGTAGAACTTACTGATAACTTCCTGTGCAAGGATACTTGCAAAGAAAAGAATAAATAACAAAAAACTTGCGTCGTCGTCACGGGAGCTCGCACACGGCAGCCATCACGTACGGCGCCATTTTCTGAACTCATTAGTTGCCAAGGCTAATAGAACGAGTTTCATAATTGTAGAGAAGGCTTGCATAGTATCTGCTGTTGGTAAGTGGAGAAACAGAATCAGTGTTGTATTTTCTGAGCTATTCTTGTAGATGAACTTGCTAGAGCCATTTTCTTAAAAGCTAATCCTGTAGCAGGACTGGTAGAGGTTTGATCTTAAACTACCTGTAGCAGTGTTTATTTTTACTTAACTAAATTGTAACCTATTCTGCAGTGTGGTTTTACTTTGAAACTAATCTTGTAAAAACTGGTAGAACTACTTCTGTAAAACTAACCTTATTGCAGTGTTGGTTTTACTTGAAACTAATCTTGTAACAGGACTGTATAACTATTTCTCGTAAACTAAACCTATTGCAAGTGTTGGTTTTACTTGAAACTAATCTTGTAGCGCGTTGTTTAGAGGTATCTATCGTAAAAGTAACTTGGATAAACAGTGTTGATTTGTTGGGTTAGTGTTGGTAAAAAGGAACCTTGTTGTAGTATTGTTGGCAGAGATTTGGTCAAATTCACTTATTACAGAGCTGTTGTTGCAAAAACTTGATCATTAGCATATTAAGAGGTGGACACGCCCAGGGATAATCACCCAGTTTCGGGCATCAGCCTGTATCAATTGAAACGAGGTAACGACAAGGAGGAGCTTAACCTGCATGAGATAATAAAGATAACAGACATCCATGCCTCTGCGACTAAACGCTTGGTGTTTGATGCCTAAACCGATGTTGCCCCACTGTCTTATGATGTACTCATGCCCACACAAGCATTGGTAAGGTCGGATAAACGTTTCCATGAAAGTTGTGAAGACCCATCACCTTTTACTGTTTAACCGCTTAGAAACACACAAGCGCCTATTGTGAAAATGAATTGTGAACTACTCTCGAATGCAATAACCCCCCAACTCCAAAACGGTAGGGAAGCAAGTAGAGGTGCACCAGCACAAGATACATACAGAGGGATCATTGGGCAATAGCGTCTTATGAGGTTATTGTGTGCGTGGCTGCAAAATGCGTTTGAGCGCGAGATAAGTGCAGTTTGGACATCCATGCCTCTCGCGACTAAACGCTTGGTGTTTGATGCCTAAACCGATGTTGCCCCACTGTCTTATGATGTACTCATGCCCACACAAGCATTGGTAAGGTCGGATAAACGTTTCCATGAAAGTTGTGAAGACCCATCACCTTTTACTGTTTAACCGCTTAGAAACACACAAGCGCCTATTGTGAAAATGAATTGTGAACTACTCTCGAATGCAATAACCCCCCAACTCCAAAACGGTAGGGAAGCAAGTAGAGGTGCACCAGCACAAGATACATACAGAGGGATCATTGGGCAATAGCGTCTTATGAGGTTATTGTGTGCGTGGCTGCAAAATGCGTTTGAGCGCGAGATAAGTGCAGTTTGGACATCCATGCCTCTCGCGACTAAACGCTTGGTGTTTGATGCCTAAACCGATGTTGCCCCACTGTCTTATGATGTACTCATGCCCACACAAGCATTGGTAAGGTCGGATAAACGTTTCCATGAAAGTTGTGAAGACCCATCACCTTTTACTGTTTAACCGCTTAGAAACACACAAGCGCCTATTGTGAAAATGAATTGTGAACTACTCTCGAATGCAATAACCCCCCAACTCCAAAACGGTAGGGAAGCAAGTAGAGGTGCACCAGCACAAGATACATACAGAGGGATCATTTGGGCAATAGCGTCTTATGAGGTTATTGTGTGCGTGGCTGCAAAATGCGTTGAGCGCGAGATAAGTGCAGTTTGGACATCCATGCCTCTCCGCGACTAAACGCTTGGTGTTTGATGCCTAAACCGATGTTGCCCCACTGTCTTATGATGTACTCATGCCCACACAAGCGATTGTTAAGGCCGGATAAACGTTTCCATGAAGTTGTGAAGACCCATTCACCTTTACTGTTAACCGCTTAAAACACAGCAAGCGCCCTATTGTGAATAATGAATGGGAACTACTCTCGATGCATAAACCCCCCCAACTCCAAAACGCAGCTAGGAAGCAAGTAGCAGGTGCACCCAGCACACGAACATACGCGAGGGCCCTCGGAGTAGAATGTCAATGTTCAATGTGGATATGGCCAGATGGTCTTGCGGAGGTCGTAGCGGGCTCTCGTATATTCCACCATATTCCCGGAGTCAAAGGCGGCGTTACGCGCGCGGAGTGCAGCGCGAACATCGCCATTTATCCATGGTTTCTGGTTGGGATAAATCCGAACTGACTTAGTAGGAACAACGTCGTCTATGCATTTGTTGATGAACCCGGTGACTGAGGATGTGTACTCGCTGATGTTATTGTCCGACGCGACTCGGAACATGTCCCAGTCAGCGTGATCAAAACAATCCTGCAGCATAGACTCCGATTGGTCCGACCAGCATTGGACCTCCTTCATAGCGATTGGTGCTGCTTCAGTCTCTGCCTGTAGGCGGGGAGTAGTTGGATCGAGCGGTGATCCGATTTGCCGAACGGTGGGCGGAGGAGGTCCTTGTAGCCGGGGGGGGTAGCAGTGGTTGAGGATCCGCTCGCCCCGTGTGTTGCTTCTTATGTGTTGGTAGAACTTCAGGAGAACTTTCTTCAAATTCGCCTTATTGAAGTCCCCCGCCACAATGAAAGCAGCCTCAGGGTGAGCCGACTCCTGTTCGCTGATAACCCCCTCCGACATCCATGTCTCCGTCAGGCAGATTATGCAGTTGTCCTTAGTTTCCCGGTGGAATTGGATACGTGCCTGTAGCTCGCATAACTTATTGTCCAGAGACTGTACGTTAGCCAGCAGAATGGTGGGTAGTGGAGGTCGATTGGCACGACGTCTCAGCCTGACCAGCACGCCGGCTCGCTTCCCTCTCCGTTGGCGACACTTGCGTGTGATCGCACCTAAGATGGACGGAGATAGTCCAGCCACGACTCCGGGCGGGACGACCGAGTCGAAAGACTTGATAAACTCCGGTAGGCGGCGAGCGACTGTCGTTCTAATCTCCAGAAGTGTACAACTGTCGTAAGTGAACTTACTGATAACTTCCTGTGCAAGGATACTTGCAGAAAAGAATAAATAACAAAAAACTGCGTCGTCGTACGGGAGCTCGCAACACGGCAGCCATCACGTACGGCGCCATTTTCTGAACTCATAGTTGCAAGGCTAATAGAACGAGTTTCATAATTGTAGAAGAAGGCTGCATAGTATTCTGCTGTTGGTAAGTGGAGAAACAGAATCAGTGTTGTATTTCTGAGCTATTCTTGTAGATGAACTGGTAGAGCCATTTTCTTAAAAGCTAATCCTGTAGCAGGACTGGTAGAGGTATTGATCTTAAACTACCTGTAGCAGTGTTTGTATTTTACTTAAACTAACATTGTAACCTATTGCAGTGTTGGTTTTACTTGAAACTAATCTTGTAACAGGACTGGTAGAACTATTTCTCGTAAACTAACCTATTGCAGTGTTGGTTTTACTTGAAACTAATCTTGTAGCAGCGTTGGTAGAGGTATCTATCGTAAAGTAACTTGGATAACAGTGTTGGTTTTACTTGAAACTAATCTTGTAGCAGCGTTGGTAGAGGTATCTATCGTAAAGTAACTTGGATAACAGTGTTGATTTGTTGGGGTAGTGTTGGTAAAAAGGAACCTTGTTGTAGTATTGTTGGCAGAGATATTGGTCAAATTCACTTATTACAGAGCTGTTGTTGCAAACTTGATCATTAGCATATTAAGAGGTGGACACGCCCAGGGATAATCACCCAGTTTCGGGCATTCAGCTGTAGTCAATTGAGGTAACGACAAGGAGGAGCTTAACCCTGCATGAGCCCCCCTTGTGCACTTAGCTATTAATACAGAGCTAGTATCTTAGCGTCAGCTGTAGCGTCAGGCCCTGCGAACAAAGACCCAGAACAAAGACAGGGGAGTCATTCTGTGGGAGTCCGTCCAGGGAGTCCTACAGCTACCGGTTATCCTACACCTTCCCTCCTCCTGTGCTAGACATGTGCCGACAGTCCATTACAGTCTGGACATCCTACCGTGGCAGGTGTCACCGAAGACCCTCCACTCGCTGCGCCCACCCCTCCAATCTCCTCTACCCTACGATCTCAACCTACACAGGCCTTGATGTGAGAGGGGGACTTTGGAATTGCCAATCGTCGGTCAAGAAAACTGAGACCATTCTGGCCTACGCCGCCCTCCAGTCTCTCCACTTCCTGGCTCTCACAGAGACCTGGATCACCCCGGAAAATACCGCCACCCCTGCCGCCCTTTCCACGACCTACTCTTTCACACACACTCCCCGACCCTCTGGGCGAGGTGGAGGAACAGGACTCCTCATCTCTCCAAAATGGTCATACCAGGTCCTTCCCCTGGAACACCTGACCAGATCTGCACTTGAACTCCATGCTGTATCTGTTACCCTTCCGATCAAGCTCAACATTGCTGTGATCTACCGACCACCGGGTCCTCTTGGCGACTTCTTCGACGAGATGGATGCCCTCCTCAGCTGTTTTCCTGAAGATGGCACCCCACTTGTCGTTCTGGGCGACTTCAACATCCAGCCAGAGAAGTTACAATCACCCGAATTCATCAACTTCTTCGCCACATTCGGTTTGGCGCTCACTCCTTCTCCTTCCACCCACAGAGCCGGGAACCAACTTGACCTTGTCTTCACAAGGTCCTGCGCCACTTCGGCACTCTCTGTCACCCCCCTCCCGGTGTCTGATCACCATTTTGTCGCTTTCACCCTCCCCCTAAAATCTCCCACCTCCCTACCTGCTACGCCTCACATCGTCACCTCCCGTAGGAACCTGAAAACTCTCTCTCCCTCTACTCTCTCTGCAACTGTCCTCTCCTCACTACCTCCCCCCCAACAATTCTCCCTCTTGTCAGTAGAGGAAGCGTCCTCCACTCTGACTTCTTCTCTCTCCTCATCCTAAGCTCAACCTCGACAAGACTGAGCTTCTCTTCATACCGGGGAAAGACTGCCCTCAGATGGACCTACTTGTCACCATCGAGGACATCGAAGTCTCCCCTGCAGCCACGGCAAGGAACCTTGGCGTGGTATTGGATGACCAGCTGTCCTGCAACGCCAACATTACCTCTGTGGCCCGATCTTGTAGAATTGCTCTCTACAACATCCGCAAGATCCGGCCCTTCCTCACACGTGAAGCAGCGCAGATCCTGGTCCAAGCGCTCGTTATCACTCGTCTCGACTACTGCAACTCTCTCCTGGCTGGACTCCCCGCCTCAACAATCAAGCCCTTACAACGCATCCAGAACGCAGCAGCACGCCTCGTGTTCAACCTACCTAAATTCTCCCATGTAACCCCCCTCTTCCGCAACCTCCACTGGCTCCCGGTAATCGCTCGCATTCGATTCAAGACACTGGTACTGACTTTCATGGCTGTCAACGGAACCGCCCCTACCTACCTCCAAAAATTAGTCCGACCCTACGCCCCAGCCCGAGCACTCCGCTCGGCAACTTCTGCCAAACGACTGGTACCGCCTTCACTAAAAACAGCCAAACATCGCTCTTCCAAGTCCCAACTCTTCACGGTTCTGGCTCCGCAGTGGTGGAATGAGCTCCCGGCTCATGTCAGGACAGCCGAGTCGCTCGCCAGCTTCCGCAAGAGACTCAAGACCCACCTGTTCAGAGTTCACCTGGACTCTACATAACCCCCCCCCCTAGCACTAACCTGCGTGTTTATATGTCTTAACACTTATTAATGGCACTTAGCATTGTTGTTCATTCTCAGATGTTGTATCATGCTTAGAATTGCACGCCTGCCCAGCTACTTATGCAGGCAACTTGGCAATTATGAAACTCGTTCTATTCGTCTCGTAAATAGGAATGCTCGAAAACAGCTCTATTCTTATCTTCAGGTACCACAGTGATATATTGCTGCCTCTCCTTCAACAAATGTACTCTTTGTAAGTCGCTTTGGATAAAAGCGTCTGCAAATGCCCTAGTAGTGTTAAGTGTTGGTGCTAGTGCTGGTGTTACTGCCAGTGCTAGTGCTAGTGCTAGTGTTACTGCTAGTGCTGGTCCTAGTGCTAGTGTTACTGCTGGTGCTGGTCCTAGTGCTGGTGCTAGTGTTGGTGCTAGTGCTGGTGCTAGTGTTGGTGCTAGTGCTGGTGCTTGTGTTGGTGCTAGTGCTGGTGCTAGTGCTAGTCCTGGTGCTAATTGCTGGTGCTAGTGTTGTGTTGACTGTCTGAGAAGGTATTCTGTGAATGTCAGCATATAGGCCTAACAATTTATATTGTATTACATTGATTTATATGTGTATTGCTCCCCTGGATATTTTGTTTTGTATCTTGTTGTATATTTTATTTTATTTTATTTTACACAGAATTTCTATTTTAGTTCTATTTCTATTTTGTATTCCTTATAACTACTGTTGGCTGTCGGGCGTTTCGCACACAAGATTTTCACTCACTGCTTATACTCACGTGTAAACTGTGAAGTGACAATAAAAATACTTGAAACTTGAAACTTGATGAATGCTCGAAAACAGCTCTATTCTTATCTTTATGTACCACAGTGAAATATAGTCTCCTTCAACAAATGTACTCTTTGTAAAAGATAAGATAAGATAAGATAGAACTTTATTAATCCTGAAGGAAATTCTTGTGCCAGGTTGCATAGCAACACAATAAAACAATAGAGAAATCAACAGAATAATAAAAATAAACTAACAGATTTACAATGTACAGTCAAAATATACAAATATATAGGCAAGATAAGCGGTGAAAACAATTTGGCATAATTGAAGTGTAATACAACTGTGATAATAATAATCATAATAATAATAATAATAATGGTAAGAGGACGTGATACAAAGAATATTACGAATATTGCACATAATGTTGAAAGGTAATGTCGGAGAAGCATCTTCCAAATGCCCTAAATGTAAATGTAAATGTAAATGTGTGTGGATAACATGTGCGTCTCCGTGTTGGGTCACTGTGTGTGTTGCTAAGGCCGTTGCTAAAGGCTCCTCATCTCCTTGTTGACTGTGTGTGCATACTAGCAATTATTCCGATTATTTAGCGATTTGGATTTTAGACTTTTGTGACTAATTGATGGGGTTTACATGTATATATACACTCACTGGCCACTTTATTAGGCTCATTAACGCAAATATCTAATCAGCCAATCACATGGCAGCAACTCAATGCACTTAGGCATGTAGACATGGTCAAGACGATCTGCTGAGGTTCAAACCGAGCGTCAGAATGGGGAAGAAAGGTGATTTAAGTGTCTTTGAACGTGGCATGGTTGTTGGTGCCAGACGGGCTGCCCTGAGTATTTCAGCAACTGCTGATCTATTGGGATTTTCACGCACAACCATCTCTAGGGTTGACAGAGAATGGTCCGAAAAAGAGAAAATATCCAGTGAGCGGCAGTTCTCTGGATGAAAATGCCTTGTGATGCCAGAGGTCAGAGGAGAATGGCCAGACTGGTTGGAGCTGATAGAAAGGCAACAGTATATTGATTAATTTTAGTGGTAGGATGGATGGAGGTGCATATCAACTGTAGCCGCTTCGTATGGACGAAAAGGAAGCTAAAGTCACACACCATACGATTAAACACTACCACCCAAGATGCCCGGCCACCGGCCCACCCAGCTTATCGTCTGTTGAGGGTGGGACAGAACAGCGGATGCCGTGGCTCCATAGTTCTTGGTTGTAGTCGGGTGTCCTGCTCTGAGAGATGGCTTCATACTGCGGTGCACGGCCCTACGAGGGGCTTTAGTGAAACGGACACATACATACAAATGAACCAGCCACCCAAAAGCCAAACAAATGACAAAGACACCAGATGGTTCCATAGCGTGCTTTATAAGACACTGTACACTCGGGCAGAACGATATGGTCAAATAAAATCACACTGAGAATATTTTGACAGATATTTTGCAGATATTTTGCTGATATTGTGATTATCATATGATTCACTGCTAGTGGGAATGATAATTTATGCATCCCAATTTTCATTAGTAACGGCCTGTACCAAACAAACATTTTTCTTCCATCCGGAGAAAAGAAAGTGTAGGCCAGGGTATCTCTGCAGCACTGTGGTACTATAACACATCTATAATAGAGTTATGCATTTACACATTTTACCCATATTTAAAAACTGCAGCTCCTGCGATTTGGATATTGAGGCCATACTGTGATTTTGCTAATATTTAATTGTTCAGCCCTACTGTACACAGGAAACGATAAAAATAAAACATGTACGTTTGAGTCCCCCGCTATGATGGTGTGTTAGGTTGTAATGAGGGCATATATACACTATGGCCTGTTCCAAAGAGACATCATATGTGAAGCAATGATGTCATTATGTTTATAGCCAAAGGCTCAATCCTGATGGCTTTCCTGTCTGAGGCCAAATGTGGGATGGGAATGTTTTTTATCTATCTAGTTTCCTGTGTTAGAACACGTACAAGACACACACACACACACACACGCGCGCGCGCGCGCTGCAGACAAGGAGAGGCAGGGCAGGGATTACCCAGAGATAAAACTAAGGATTGTGGAACCGCCTCCTACTTTTTAAATATCTTCAAATACATCTTCCATAAAATGTTGGTATGCACATGATGGGCCCAACTTAAGAGCCATCTGAAATGAAATGGTTTCTATTCATCGTTTGAATGTATTCTGCACATACACACACGTATCTGTCCCTGGAACAATCAGAGAGAATTGCTAAAGTAAAGCAAAGTCACAAATCAGACTTAGGACTAAATCACGAGTGTGAAGGGGAAGGAGGCTGAAATGTGTGTGAGTGACTGGGGGCGTGTCTCCATCTGTGTCATCCTCAATGTTGACCAATTGTGTTGCTGGAGGCAGGACTCGCGTGTTAACAGCTCCTACTGGGTACGGACCCATCCATTGACAAAAACTAACCCTCCAGTGACAGAACGCCCCAGCTCCGCATTAAAGAGAACAGATTTGTCGCCACCTCCTCCCAGATGATTTCTGGAAACTTCCAGAAGTCAGTTAAATTATAGCGCAGGTGGGTTTCCAGAACAACCAAAGATATATTACAAATGCAACTAAGCAGCTGCACTTGACTAAGTGCCTATATAACGGCCACTTGACAAGAAGGCCTCCCCTGGAAGGCTGGATTAAAGTGTGTCTCATTCATATCCTTCAAATGAAATGTATCTAACAAACTATGAGGTTCCTTATGAACAGATACTGTTTTCTACAAAGTTTCAAGAGTGGGAAGGCAGAGTGCATTATAGCCGATACATATAAGTAGTACACAAGCTGTACTTATCTGGCATTAAATACTACTACTGTCCAAATATCGATGTCAAGGATCTCATTTTGTGAGATCTGGATTACCTGCTGTGTTATACGGTTTGCGTGTGGCTGTTCTTTGCCAATGGGTTGGACAGCGTAACACGTGGACTCATGGTCTGTTTCCACATGTGAGCTGTGAAAAAGAGCTCAAGAATCAAGCAAACATGAGATGGATGGCTTGGTTTGGATGGGCGATATGACTTCAAATCAATATCACGGTTATTTCACACTTTTACCTCGATTACGGTTAAAGAACGATTATTTATTGTACATGATTTTTTTACACTGCCCTCATAGTTCTCTGATAAGGTCTGTAGTCGACTGTAAATATGTTATAACTGTTTTTAGCGTTTCTAATGAAGTGCTCTTATCTTTGTGATTTCCAAATAATTTAAGGAACACAAGTTCACAGACTTGAACAATTATTGGCTATCATAATATATTTTGAACAGTTGAAATGAACCAAAGTAAGATTTAAGTCGGTGAGAGCTTCTAAATGTCGAAACATTCGATAAATATCTGGTTAAATACCCGGCCCTAGTTGTGTACCACAAATTAGTTATACTCTAACCAATAAAGTGGTTCATGTTCCTGATAAACAAACTCAATGTTCACAAGTGATAAGTACCTTCACAAAATGAAAAAGAGGCCATCTTATCTATTGGCTTAGTGACCTTAAGAACCTTATTGCTGCCATACCTTTCTTCACTTTCTTCACAAAAAACATTGGGAAGAAGAAAGTGAGACACTCAGCTGGGGAAAAAGAAAGATTGTTATTCGCTGTTTGGATGGTTAATGCAAACAAAGTGTGCGATCAAAGCACCCCGACCCTTCAGGGCTTCTCCAAGCCTCTTAATGATAGTTAAAGAGCTCCGCCATATCCCACTTCCCTGACTACCGCCCGTCTCCCCAGCGACGCCAGGACCACCTCATTAGTAGCTCAGTCCAACGCCATCACGAAAGGAGAGGGACGGGGGTCCTTTGAGGAAGATTAGCGACGCCCAAGGCATATTTTTTGGTTTCCGAAGTCGTCAATGAGCAACATTTCTCCCAGCGCTGTAACTCACCACACAGCCAAGGCAGACCTTCTTTGTAAACCTTTGATCGTCAGTGTCTAAGATACACGTTGAAGTGGACTTGCTTTTCCTATCGTATGAAATCAGTGGTGCGTGTGTGTGTGTGTGTGTGTGTGTGTGTGTGTGTGTGTGTGTGTGTGTGTGTGTGTGTGTGTGTGTGTGTGTGTGTGTGTGTGTGTGGGGCTCCATATCTGGGCAGTGGTTGTCCACCTTCGAGGTGTGTGTCCACCTCTTGCAGTGTGTGTGGCGGATTTCATACACAATGTTGCTCCTTATAACGCACAAGCACAACGACGGTACTAACTTAACCTGACATGATCTGTCATGTTTCATCATTTTACTTGAATATTTTGGAATTATATGTCTCTTATATCCCCATGCAATGATTTTTATATCTGGTCTTGTTGTATTGTTGTTGTTGTTGTGGTAGCATACGGACCTGGAGAAGCCTGAAGAACCTGGGGGACGCGGGGAGTCCTCCCCGAAACCATGTGGAGGTCGGAGCTCCTCACCCATGAAGTTCTGTGGCTGGTCCCAAGGTAAACACACACACACACACACACGCACATGCGCAGGCACGCACACACACTCTCACACACACACACACACACACACACACACACACACACACACACACACACACACACAATGTACTCCCACCCCAGCTAAGATGCCTCACAGTGGGGCTACATGCTTACTCACACACCCCCATTACACAAACACACACATACACACACACACACACACACACACAGATTTATACTCTAATGACACTTCATTGTGTCTTGTCATGCCATAAAGTGGGGTGTTATTTGCCATTCAATTTCGCTCATTCTTCCTACCTCGGGCGTTATATATTAAAAAAAACAACATTTAGACCGCAGTAGATGTGTTCACCTCAATGTGTGTTCCCAAAAGCGTTCCACTAGACTGCACAGTCTTGTGAGGGTTTAGTGTCTGTGTTACGCCATCGGTGTGGCATCAACCAGCCGTGACATGTTTGGACGTTGAAAACAATCGGTGCACAAAGAGCAATGTCATCACTCACGGGGAAGGGGAAGACCCAAACCGTTCTCCTCAGGAATGTTTGGAAGAAAAGATTTGAAGAGAAGACGTTATGTCATCGTGATCATTTTTGTGGCGGGCTGCAGGAGGAGGTGGGGGGACTCGGCTGGAGTCGGTGGGCGAGGACGACGAGTTGATGGTGGAGCCCCCCGAGGCGGGCTGCGGCTCCGCGGAGGCGTCTGCGCGCGGTCAGCGGAAACACTCCCTGCCCCAGCAGCTGGACACGGCGGGCATGCGGCAGGTCAGTCCCAGCAAGGCCTCCAGCAGGCCTCCAGCAGGCCTCCAGCACTCCCAGTGGTGGATGGAAGTAACTCAGTAAAAGAAAGTAACTCAGTAAATTTACTGCATTCCAAACTTGTGGTGCTACTTTATACTTCTACTCTCCACTACACCTCAGCAGCAAAAAATGTACTCTTTACTCCACTACATTTTACAACTTTAGTTACTAGTTACTTTGCAGATAAAAATTAACAATCCAAAATATAATAAATAAATAAGTAATATTATTATTATATCAAGGCTTTATTTGTCACCAGGGGGAAATTCACAAGCTAGCTAGGAGTATTTAAAGGAATATATAACATACAAATAAATTAAAGATAGCTTCACATCACTACCACATTTGAACTGTATTTGTTTTGTGTGCATCTGTGGGCATCCTAATCTCTTTAATTACTATTTTATCTCTCATACCGTATTGTCAATATGGAAAACTGCCGTTCTATACACTACAAAGTGTCTTGACAACCTATTTTTAGCATGTATTTGCTAACACAGTGAGCACACAACGTGCTTTGTATGAAAGCAGCAGATCCAGTTAATCTCTAAATACATTTCTGATAGAATAAATGAAAAATGGCACTTCTATATTTCAACGATTGTTTTCCTAATTCGTTCTTTTTAACCTTCTTTTTGTGCACAGGAATATCAAATAGTCAAGAAATCGGCTCGTTCGCTGAGCACCGTTCAAGTGGAGTCACCATGGCGACTGGCCCAGCCATCTATTATCTCCAACATTGTCTTGATGAAAGGACAGGGCAAGGTGAGGAGCGACCTGGACCTGGTCCCACCCCCCGTATGCTCCAGACCTCTTAGCTTGCTGTGCCGTGCTTCTCGTCAGGCGTAAGGCGGTAGTACGTTTTTGTTTCTGCTCCTCACTTAATAATCACAAGAGCCCCTAAATCTGTTGAATTCGTTGGCTTAAGTCTTGCTTTTTACAACCTTGTTGGTATTTTGATGCCAATGCTACAGTTGTCCTCTAGTTATAACATTTAAGAGTTGAATTATGGCAGTCAGTGATTATCCTGTGATTACTGCCAACATTTCCATGCTCATAACCACATAGTTCTGCAAATTCATTAGGTATCTATGCATAATGTTATTATTAAAAATATACAAATTTACCCAGACATTCACTTCTATTGCTGGGATTGCATGCATCATACAGTTCTGCCTGTGAAAATGTTTGTTGTTGCGGATGTTGCTATATTTTGTGATGCTGGTACTGCGTGTACACAGAAGTTCACGAAAAATGTAAACTTTAGACAATGGGCAGTGGCTAAAATAGAAATAGTTGCAAATAACTTATACTCATGGGTTGGTAACGTTATTACTCATATGTTGGTCTATTAGAATGGAACGGATGGAAATATCTGATTCATTTGATTTTAACCAGTATGCTAGGGCAGCACACCATATGAATGTTGCCATGACACCACACAGCTCTCTCTTTTAGTGACAGAAACTCGAGATCACGTCTCGTCGTCTCTACAACCAAGATCAACTCTTTAACCGGCCACTTGGACATTTCAAAAGTCAAGTCAAAGTCAGTTAAGATTCAAAGCTGCAGGACAATTTGACGGCCATTTACATTACGTCCCATCTCCCTCCCACTGTCCAAAGGTTTTGAAGACCCTAACCCTCCTTTTTTTAAATGTAAACCCAAAACCGAGTCCCTGTTTGTAGCTCGAGTGTCCTCTCAAATATTTTTTATTACATATTACATTTATTCTTATAAAATAATAGAGTTTATGCACCAAAACAATATCTTTGAAAGGTTTCAGTCTGGTTCGCTATGATTAGACTAGATTCCAATTCAGTCATTGCACAAGTACAAGTACGAGACAACAAAACTTCTAACCGGAAGTAAAATGAGGTCGGCAATATAATATTAATATCCCTTGTAAAGAACCCGTTCTCCTCAAGGTAGCCAACAGCCTACTTTGTGCTCCTGACATGGGAGAGTGTTTGCTAAATGCATTATTTCTCAAAGATCGTTCATGTGCACAGAAACATCCCCCCCTGCTGGTCAAACAGTGTCAAGACAAGCAAATCAATTACAGAGGAAGTCAGCAATGCTTTTTGTGTCATAACTTGCAGCAGAAAAAGCTGCAAGTTATGACAAAGCAAGCAGGAAAGATAAAGTCAATAAAGTTCTCTATTTAGGGACATTGAAATTATTTTCTGGTGGGTGGCTGCTGCAAATATCGGTCCAGTGCTGTCAAACAAAGCAGCGCTAAGTGCTAGAATAAGCTATTAATGAGCCGTGTTGGTAAGCAGCCTGCATTGCGCTTTCTCATGTTGTCAGAAACAATTTCCCTTCCACTAAAAGCGCATTAAAAGCATATTTCGTCTATGAAAAACAAAAGTCAAACTGTATAAACACCTGAGTCAGCATTTGGCGCAGTCAAGTCGATACCCCTCAAGTCACTTTCAACGCCTCTGCCTCTGATGATATTAATATCGTGCCATTTGTTTCTGAAATATATCGTGAATGAAACAAGCACACGCCTCCATTGAGCCGTGCCTTCTAACGGAGTGTATTTTAGGAACTCGGAAACGCAGCCATGAATAAACAAGGTGTTTCACTGTGAGTTGCTGAGTGCAGGATCAATGGATGCACTCTCCTAACTCTTGTGTGTCCGTCTCCAGGGTCTGGGCTTCAGTATCGTCGGGGGTCAAGACTCTGTGCGGGGTCGGATGGGCATTTTTGTCAAGACTATCTTCCCTAATGGAGCTGCTGCAGCCGATGGTCGTCTCAAAGAAGGTAACAATGTCATGTTGCCAACAGGAGGCCTGCGATTGGTCGATTTATCCATCAGTCGAGTCATCGACTGATGGAGTCATTAATCGATTCATCAACTTAAAGAGAGAAAATGTGTCATCAGTGAGTCGTTGAAGTCATTTATCAGGTTAAAATACCAAGCATTTACTGCTTATTTCGCCAATCAAATATATAATGAAAATAATTATTTCAAAAGTACTTTTATGAATCAAGAACATTTAAGAAATCACTTGGGACACTTGGTAATTTCTGATGGACATTTGCTATGCTTTATGATATGTTATCGATTAAGCAATTCATTGACAAATAATCATGCGTTATAGTCCACGTGAAACTGAGTTGAGAGAAGAATCATGACATTGTTGGTTTTTTGCTCTGCTTGCTCTGTCTTCTCCCCGTGTGTGGACTCATGTAGGAGATGAGATTCTGGAAGTGAATGGGGATTCTCTCCAAGGTCTCACACACCAGCAAGCCATCCAGACCTTCAAGGTAAATGAATGCAGCAGCAGATTTCGCACATTTCTTGGACCATGGTTCCTGTTCTGCAACGTTGATGAGGATTTTATTTCAGGTCATCATCGGGTAACGGTCCGGCCTCTGTCTCCAGAGCATGGAGGCTGGCATCATGCAAATTTGTATTATATTTTCATTTATTTATTTATTTATTTATTTCATTTATTTTAGCATTTTGTGTCAGCTTTTCCTGAAGCATAGTCAGGCACATCGTTGATGTGAGCCTTCTGTGACCTTTGAACCCAGCTAGTTGTAGGAGGGAACACCGTACAGTCAGGGGTCTTTACCACTTTGAACTTGTTGTTTTGAAGTCAGTTTATGAGACCTAGATCCTGGTTCTTTAGTGAGGGATTTTATGTCTTTTCCCTCCTCCTGTGGCCAGCAACTGAAGAGAGGGGTCGTGACCTTGACCGTGCGGACACGCCTGCGGAGCCCCAGCCTGACTCCGTGCCCCACTCCCACGCTCCTCAGCCGCTCCAGCTCCCCAACTCCAACACCAGCGGTGGGACGCCCGTCACCCCGGTGTGCGAGGAGGCAGAGGGACGCAAGGCCCCGGGCCCCGGCCCCAAGGACCGCATCGTCATGGAGGTCGCGCTCAATAAAGGTGGGTCCCTCCAAGCTGTTCACCAACAAGGACGTGTGTTGTCGACACCAGTAGACTTTGTTTCACTGTCAATCACTCAGTTGGCATAACATTTGCAGTATGATTTAATACAGTGATTCTCAAACAGGGGTACGTGTGTCCCTAGGGGTACCGTGAAGGACTGCAGGGGGAACTCAGAACATGAAACAATGTTTTTTTTATATTCGTTTTAATATTAGTTATGAACAATTGTCGAATAATTCCACCTTATGAAAATCAATGAATACCCCCTAAATTAGGGCTGGGAGATATCTCGAATCGAGATCGCGATACATTTTTTGTCGATCTTGATCTATCAGCCTTCGAGATTTTTTTCGATCTGGATAGATCTGACAGCAGCGTCATGACGCACCGGAAATAAACGCGACAACAGCCAATCAGTCTGCAGTGTTTTGGCTTGACGCGCCCATTTATGCCGCGGCACGAGGCGTTGTTGACCAACAGCGACGTGAAGAAAGGACAACAGACTGAGTGACACCGGCGAGGAACGAGAGTTACCAAGTGACCAAATTGTCGACAAAAAGCGCTTCACAAAGTCTGTTCTATGAACTGGTTTGGTTACTTTAAAAACGACAAGGCGCAGAAAACGACGCCTGAAAAAGATTGATCAATATGGGAAATAAAATCCGTGATTATATTTTTTGCCAGATCCGCCCAGCCCTACCCTAAATACAATGTAGTTATTCTGAATAAGTAACGGTTAACTTTAAAGGGGTACTTGGCTGAAAAGAATATCTTGGAGAGGGTATATTTATTAACATTAGTTAATGCAGTAATAAGAATTAACTAACAGTTAATTAACAGATAACTAATGGTCTAGCAATAATTGACTAATGAGCTTCATGTTTACTAATGGTCATGTTAACGAAGGTATTTATTTCTACCATATAGTTAGCCCTAACCCTAACCCAATTCCCCTGTACCCCACCACACAAAAAATACATAGCTGAAGAATTCAGTCAAGCTCAAGAGTCAAGAATCAGATATCACGCTGACTGAGTGACATCAATTAAAATGTTTTAAAATTTGACAGAATATGACAACTGCTTCTCCTTCATCTTGATTCCCAGAGCCTGGAGTGGGCCTGGGCATCGGGCGTGCTGCCTGACCTTGGAACACTCTACTCCTGGCATTTACATCCACAGTCTAGCACCGGGCTCTGTCGCCAAAATGGACAGCCGGCCTCAGGTTAAGGTATGACCCATGCAGGACGCAAGGGTCATTTCTTTCTGGACCATTTAGAAAAATGCCCACAAAAACTCAAATCTAGGCATTGAACTGACTTCAAAAAGGCACACACCGCTGCCAACAGGAAACCCCTTCCGCTTATTTTCCACTTTTTCTTCTCCTTCTTCCGTTTGCTTTCTCTTTCTGGTTGTTTCTCATGGCTTCCTCTGGTTTGCCGCCATTCTACTTTGCTTCTGGCATGGTGGTGATACATGCGCTTCTTGTAGACAGATTTGATGCAGAATGAGAATGTGATGACTTGGATTTGTTTCCTTCCTGCCAACCGGTTTGCACATATAATATGCATAAGAGCATAATGTGTGAAGTTTGCGACTGTTATTTCAGACCATCGTCCATAACAAGTCATTGTCTTTGTGTGAACCCCTCCCCTTCTGTAGTCGTGGAGACCAGATACTGGAGGTGGATTCCATCAGCCTGCGGCACGTAGCGCTGAGCGAGGCCTACGCCATCCTCAGCGAGTGCGGCCCTGGTCCGTCAGCCTCATCATCAGCAGACACCCCAACCCAAAGGCAAGGCTCCTTGACATGGAGCAGATTGTAATCAAGTGCAATTCTGCAAAGTGTGAACACCAAGGATGATGTTGGAGACTTGTAGGCCTATTCAAACACCATCAGATACTACTAGCATAAATCCCATAACAAAATGAAAAATCAAAAGGTAAACAACACCACTCAGTAAAGTGCACTCTTGCTCCATAACATTAATACAGAATCTCACATACAACTTGTGTTGTATTGTATGTGTGTATATGAGCCATATAACTGCAACTGGAAGACCACTAATGGCAGATCGTAGAGACATTTTAATGGTTCACAATCGAATATCATGATGTAATATCACCCACCCCTGAGTGCATTGTGTATGGATAATGAAGACTTGCTGAAAAACAAAATATGTTAGAAATGCAGATGAATATTGCTGTCAAGTGTCAGCATAGTAGTTTAGAAACTAAGTTATACAGGCCGGTGGATATGTACACACATGCACATTGCTAGAAAAACACTGCCAGTAATGTTCCAAACAAAGGATTTAGAAAGCATGTTCATTTATTTCTCACTCTTTTTTTTTTGCCATCACTTCAAGCACCCAACACAGCAAAACCTATCCCATATTAAACTCCCATATAAAACTCCTTGTTGTTGTCGTAGGTGTCAGAGCAGGAGATGGACCATGTCATCGCTCGCTCCACCCATCGGGATAGCACTAGCAAGCCCGACGGCCACTCCTCTCATACCTTAGGTCTGTTTTTCTTGGCCGTTTTAAAAAATGATTGGAGATTAGTAATGGGATTAATATAGTTTCCCACTGAGACATTTAGTGCACTCCTTAAACACCCTTTAAAAGCCTTTTTTAAATTCTGGGCAACCTTCTGCCTGCTAAAATCTCTGGTTTAGGATGTCCAGCTGTTGTCTTGATCTGTGTTTGAAATGTGTAGGTCTGCCCTCAAAAAGTCCCTCCCCAACGGTGAAGGCCAAGCAGGGAGAAGGTTCGCCCAGCCTCAGCTGGACGATGAAGAGGTTTTTGGAACCGGCCAGCAGGGTAAGAATTTCACTTGAAGGTTCAAAGATCTCGAGTCCCACAGGTTATTGGTTTGATGTCTTGAAAAAAGCCCTTTGGAAATATAACAAATTCAATTGAAGAAAAGACAAAACACAATAGACACTGTCTCTTCTTTTCGCCCTTTTCCTCAATGGTGTTTTGTAGCAGGGTTCCCTGAGCTCTGAGGCAGAGCTCTCGCAGTACTTCTCCCAGGAAGTGACCAGCTCTTCGTCCCTATCTGCATCCACTACACTGGGATCTACTGACTATGATGCACCCCAGCACAAGAGTTGGAATACCCCAGCAGATCACCCTGCCGCTCAACCTCATGGTAATTTTGTGGCACGTCCAACACAATCCAACGTTTCAAAAACTAACATCATAACCACAATACATAATATCCTATGAGAGGTTGGCTAAGAAAAAAGGTGATCTATATATATAAGTAGATAGATGGATAGATATATAGATGGATATCTATATATATATATAGATAGCATGATAAATAAACAGATGAGTGATCCATAGTTATTCAATTCCATTGGTTCAAATAAATGTGAAAATATACAAAATATACCAATTTAAAAGTTTGATTTGATGATTGAGTTAGCAGTTTTTCTTCATCATCCCCATGGTCTCTTTAAACAGAAGCAGAGCGTGGTGTCATGTACCAGACATCAGACACCAAGCCCAGCAGCCCGGCTGTAACAGACCACCATGTGGACGGACAGCCTCAGCAGAGTCTCACCGGGAGCCCCTCCTCCGTGAGGAGCCCTCTCCTTCGCCAGCGGCGTGTAATCTGCTACGAGGATGAACACAGTGACGAGGATGACCACATCGCCAAAGACGACGAGAACCCAGGAGGAACCCGCCGACAACTAACCAACATCCAGACCTGCTGGCGCTCACGTCTCTATCCGGGCGTCCCGTGTACCTGAGAACCACTCCGAGGTTGTTACTGCAACGTCATCCGTTGAGGTGGACGAGGACAGCCAGGGTGGTGTAGATCTACGGTGGCTTCGGAGGACCGAGGCCCCCATGCCGTTCTACAGTAGCTCCCTGGAGTCTGAGGAAAGTGTTGCTGTGACCTCCGGTTCGGAGTCCCCCTTCATACCCATACGCGGCCCCTTTGACCTCGAAGCATGCAAAACGGCAGACACCGGCTTGGTGTCCAGTAAGCTGGATGTAAAGAAAGACACTCAAATTAGTCGGGACGGCGGACAGCTGGAGTCCAAGCGCTCCCCGAAGCTGGAGCACAAAGCCGTGATGCGTGTTAAGAGCATGATGAGCACCGAGGCGCCCAAAAATGGCCAGCCGGCAAAGCTCAAAGGAGGCGAGGATCTTCCTCTGACTTCGACGTCTTCCCAATCCCAAGAAGCACCATCATGGGGTGGAGCACTGGCTAAGACTCCAACATGGCCTTCGCTTCCACACTGCAGGAGAGCAGAGGACGCCGAACTGGCCGGTGTGTGCACCATTGACAAGGTCGTCCTGAGGAAGAGCAAGGAAGAATCCTTTGGCCTTGATCTGGAGATCAAGTCATCCCCTCTGAAGGTGGTCATCACTGCATTGAGAACAGGCGGGGCTGCTGAAAGGGTGTGTGCTTACTTATAATTAATTCTTCAATGGGTTGGTCAGTGGCAAACCTAACACCTACACTTTTTGAATCCGATAGATGATCCTGAGCCTTATTGTTTTTGTTTTGAGGAAAATAGCTAATGCCTAAAATCTAAAATGCTTTACAGGTTTCAGAAATATATCTACTTTAATATGGTTAACATTCCTGATGAGATCATCATGGCATGTCATTGTTTCAGGATTCTTACAGTTCCTTGTGTTTGTGAATAATGGTCTTATGATGATTGCCTTTAATCTGGGCAATTCTGTCATTTTTCCAGGAATCCAATGGCAAAATGAGTGTTGGAGATGAAATAGTGGTGATTGGGGACTTGCAGGTCGGTGCCTCAAGCTATCAGGAGATATGTGACCTTATGCGTAACCTTCCTGAAACGCTCTCCTTGGAAATCAAGAGGCCCGTATCAGGTATGAGTCTACAAAATATCCATAATGTAGCCCCAGTGTCATACAAAATGACATAGAAATCATGCTTTCAGATATAATAAAAATGTCTCAAAGATGATCAGTAATGTACGAAAAATTGAAAGATTCTTCCAATTTACATTTACATTTAGAGCATTTGGCAGCTGCTTTTATCCAAAATGTAAAAATCCCAAAAAATAACGGAGGAAAATATTAGCATCAACGGAAAATGTGTTGCGACGTAAGATCTGACGAGAACTATTTTGGCCAGACATGGATCAAATAGAGCAGTTTTCTTTCCCCACTCATGCTGCCCTTACAAGTAGGATCACACTTCCCTTGCTGCCAGTACCCTTCACTCCCCAATAGGGAACTGCGAGCACCTGCCTTTGTGTCCATGGTGACTATCTTCCTCATTTTGTCCTCAGTAGTCAATGGTAGATGACCTAGTAGTTATACATGCTGTCTGTCTAGTATAATATTAGGATACCCATATGAAGTGGCACAGTAGCAAACCCTTTGACTATTTATATATGTTCAATCACTATGATCACCTCTTAAACAAGCATTCCTGCTCAAAATGCTAAGCAATGAGGAAAGAAACATTAAAATGTGTCTATTGGTGATGGTCAGTCCATTCCACAATTTCTTGAAAATAACAATATCCATAAATAATTTTTCCACACAGCTGTAATCCGGCTTTCAAGTTTGATAATGTCATCAGGAAGTGCCGATGGATTCAATAAAGACGATGCACCCAGACTCCACCACAAAGAAACCGATGACCAAAAAGCAATGGAAAATCCTGGAACATCTCTACCAAATACAAATACCAGCCCTATAATACATCCAAATGAAGATTCTCAAATACCAGTCACAAATACAGACATTGTAGTAGGCGACTTGGGTTACCTGTGATGATGCAAGTGCATCCTCTGGCTCCCCTGCCAAATCATCAGACAATGGCCCTCTACCTTGTTGCCCCATCCCACTCAGGACTGTTGGTATTCAGGCACCAACACCGCCCAGTGTGCGCCTTTCCACCTTGGACACAGGAAGTAATAAGGGTTGCCTACAAAATGTGGGGACCAAATTTCTACACAGTTACTCCAGAAATGTTGGCCAGTTCAAAGACAACAATGTTCCACTTTCTAATCAATCAAATGGAGCGCAATCAGATGACAGCTCAAAACACATGTACAATAGCGTGATGGATAGCGATTCAGAAAGTGACTCCAACACTGACAGCCATTCTGTGGATATAATTGCCAACCTTGAAAAATTCCAGGAACCAGACTCTGATGTGGAAGAAGTGGAGCTTTGCTTTCTTAAAGCCAGGGAACCTGTTGATCAGATTGACAAGTTAATGAAAGGGACTTTGCCTCCTCAGAATACTGGCAAAAAGGTTGATCAAAACATTGCTCAGAACTCTTGTTTATTGGAGGACCCAGAATTATTCCCAAAAGATGGCCCTGTAATCCCAACAGATCATCTACATATTTCCTATGCCTCAGGGGTCACTTTGCCTGAGGAATCTAGTCTTTCCTTTTGCCAAGAGTCATGCAAGTTTTCCACAGATCCCATGCCAGTGCCTTTGGAGTCTTCAGAGTGCCACAATACCTCCTCATGTTCCAAAGTTGAGACACCCAGTGCTGTGTATCTTGGAATTTGTAGCAGTCAGGCCCCCACATCGAATAACCAGCAATTCACTTTGTCAAATTCTGAAGACATGGAGAAGTCACCATCAAAGACTGCAATTTCATTGAGAGATGATGAACGGATTGCAAAGAATTTGGCACCAACAGATTCAAAGACTACCATCTCAGACAACAGCAAGTCAGACACAACACTGTCAAGTTCTCAGTCAATGGGTGACAATGAAAGGGAAAAAGTTCTTCCCAATGCCAGAACTGCATCAAACACTCCCAGAAGTCCACTTCATAGGGTAACAGAATCAAAATGTGTCAACCTTTCAGGGAAAAGTAAACCCCAGGAGAAATCTCAAAATAGATCAAACACCAGTGCTCCAAGATTAAAAGGCCTGATGGTTAAGAGTAAAAGCAAGCACCAGGAGCAACTTGTACTATTACCCACCAGAGCACAAAGCCCCGTCATTAGAAATGCTAACATCTCCCCTCGTCAGTCACCCAAACTGCAACCCAAGAAAATGGATGTATCCAGTAGTGTAAGAGTCACTAAACAATTGGAGATTACCTGTCCTGTCTCTCCCAAATTAAATAGAGGTCAAGCTAAAGGCAAGTCAAGTCTTCCCAGTAGAAAGATAGAGGCAGCACCATTTGACAACAAAGCAAAAGAGCCACAGCAAGGAACTCGGATATTTGCCAAAACATGTGGCCAGCAAGAAACATCGGCAACACAGAGGACATTTATAGAGGTCAGATTGTCGTCCACTTCATCTCAGACACCTGTTCAGGCCCATGGCAAACCTATGACGACAAAGAACACAACTGAAAGGACAGTTTTGCATGACACATTTAATGGAAGCACAAATGGTAGTGTAGCTCCAATGGTTATATTGCCATGCTCCATCCTTAGGGTGTCAAAATCAAATGGCATCGTCAGTAAGGCAGCAGTCAAATCAACAGAGTCTACAAATGAGGTGCTTTCAAGTAATAGTAGTGCTAAACCTTTCAAAACAGCAGAGACGGATGAGAGGATTAAGTGCAGTCGATCAAGACTGTATTTAAAAGCAATGGAAAGACGAAGTTTTTCTACAGACAGTGCATTTCCTGTGGACCCCAATCCCTTCTCAGTCCAACAAAAGATCAAGTCTTTTGAGAATCTAGCAAGTTTTGAAAAGCCAGTATTTAAAGGCATTGACATTCCTTCATCTTATGCTTTAAGTTGCAGACCTTCACTTAACCAGAGGTTGTCTGGCTATATGGGTTTAGTCAGTGCTATAGACTGTCGTGCACTAAAGAGGAGTTTGAGTTCTGGGGTAGAGAACTTTAACCTTTCCTCACCTCCCTTGCTATCTCTCACCAAGTCCCCTTCAAACTTTACTTTGACTAGCTTTGACCCACCTGTAGACTGCAACACAGCTTCCCAGGACAAGAATATGGATGTAGCTCCAAAACCTTCTGATGGCCTCAGCCCAACAACAGCACCCATCTTTAGACAAAAGCATGCAAGGGGGCATACCAACCTTTCCCGCATTAAGATGCGGGAGCTCAGGGCGCTCAGCATGCCTGAACTAGACAAGCTATGCACAGAGGACTTCAGCAGCAATTCAAGTGCAGTGGATTTTAAAACTGACCGACAGATGCAGCCTACTGATTTTATAGAATCCCACTTGGACAAGAGCTCTGACCAAACTGCAACAGGGATTACCTTCTATAACTCTGTTATAGAAGGTAATCCAAGGGCTGTTAAAGAATCTACTCAGGAACACTCCAGAACAGATGGCCACCCCCCAGATCTAAACGGCTGGGCAATCAGGTAAGGTGAATCAGACGTTTCATGAAGTATTGATGTTAAAACTGTTTTGAAAATTGTCTTGCCAAAAGTCTTGCCACCAGGTTGGATGTGCAGTTATGTATTTCTGAATTGAAGTACACAAAATGTTTGTTTACTGAATGTTTCTTATTACACCTTCTGCAGTCTGAGAGAGTTGGCAAATTCTCCTCTGGACCAGAGCAGGCTACAAGCAGTGCTTTCCCAGTTGAAGAGCAAATCTGATGTGCTGTCTCTGCTCCAAGAAACTAAGGCCCTATCAGAGGTAACTCTCCTTCACAGAGTGGTAAATCTGCCATTTTTTTTCCGTATTACAACATAAGTATAATGCCTTAATGACCTTATCAAACTAATTGGGCTTGACCTGGTTGTTAACTCTCTACAGGTTAAAGTTGATACTTTCTTTGTTGTGCTCATCAAAGAAGAGGGCTCAGGGCTGGGTTTTAGTATTGCTGGTGGAGTGGACCTCGAGCAGAAATCTATCACGGTAAGGACAAATACTACTAACAAAATATTTATTATTTAGTCATTTAGCATACTAGTGCAGTGCACGCTCAAAACGTGCCTGTTTGGAACAGACCAATTGCTTGGCCTGCGGTAATGCTGCATGCCGCTTTCTCGAGAACCACCCGTGGTCAACAACTTCAGACTCCACACTGGGTCTTTCGTAGTATTAGCCATGAGAATTTTAAGATGATTTATTTTTACTTCCATGTTATGTTTGGGAAGGTTCATCGGGTGTTCACCAAAGGGACGGCCGGCCTAGAGGGCACCATTCGCAGGGGGGACGGTGTCCTCTCCATAAATGGCACAAGCTTGGAAGGAACCACCCATGGAGAAGCGTTGTTCCATCTCCATCAAGCCCGGATGTCCACCCAGGCCATAGTTGTCATTTGCAGAGGCCAAGAAAGTGAACACAGTGGCTCTCTGTGCCTTGACATTTTACATCAGCCGAGGCAGCTCTCTCTGTGCACCAAGGAGAACTCAATGGAGGCTGGAGCAGGTCAGAATAACATGAGATGTGACCAATGTGTGCACATACATTTTGTACAATGTATGACATGAATGAGAACTATTAATAGTCAATATCTAGCGTCTACCTGGTTTTGTTTTTAAGAAATATGAGTCACCATAAAATACTGACTAATTTTAGTACTACTGGGTATAAGCGGTATAAAAATAATTACATTAGTCTATTAATATCAAAATAAACGGCATGCCTTTTGATGCAAGGCATGCCGATGAGCCCCCAAACCCACCTACACCGACTAGTGATCAGCCATGCAAAAAGAAATCTATAATTTTTAAGGCTGTGAAAGTTGGAAAAAGTTTGGTTTCCTACATAAAACAAATATATGTATATTTACACAGCAAACAGTCCTAAATAGAGATTTTTCAGTGATGTGAATGTGTGTGCACTTTATCCTTTTATGATTATATTATGGCAATGATGGTAGTGCATAAGGACACATGCATCCAGTGATGAACTCTGGGACACTGATAGCAGACTCAAGATCCTCTTCACTTCACACAGTTTCAGACTATCAAATTGATATTTAACTGCATGTCTGCATTCATGTGTCCTTACTTACCTTTCTTTCTTTTGTCAGTAGTTGAAATCGGCCCCGATGGTGCACTGACGGTAGAGCTTCACAAGACTTCTGCTGGCCTGGGCTTCAGTCTGGAGGGGGGCAGGGCCTCGGCCCAGGGCGACAGACCTCTGCATGTCAAACGCATTTTTAAAGGTAACCGGCTTTCCTCATTTTGTTCCTTGAGAAGCGAATTGCATTCATTCATTTGCATAATAATCATTTATACATGAGATATATACAATCTTGATCAGACTTGATCATTTTCTTAATTATGAAAAAAGGTGTCATAATTATGAGATAGGAATCACATAAAAACTCTGTATAATAAATGTATATATGTATATACATTTACATCTGAAGTGATGACAGACAGTATTGGATTTATATTTGATATTAAGGAGTAAAATTAAAGGGGAATGTCACACTGGACTCATTTAAAATATCAGTGAGTACTGCTTCATACACGCGCAAATCCTGGACGTCATTGAGCCAATGTGAATGGTTCCCCTTTTCCTGCGGTAACTTGAGTTGATGTGGCAGACCCCATTGTTTCACAATATGTGAAAGAAGTAGTACTGAAGAAGTACTCTTCTATATTACAAAATGGCAGAACATGACGGTTCCTTTTTGAGGGCTAGTTATAGTAGTGCGAATGGTCATACAATGAAAAATCTGCAGACTTTAGTTTCTTGGAAACGCATCCATTAATGAGAGTACTTTGTCTACAACAGGAGGTGCTGCAGAGCTATCCAGGGCCATTGATGTAGGCGACGAGGTCCTTGCAATCAATAGTCACCCCCTTGTGGGCCTCATGCACTATGATGCCTGGAACCTCATTAAGGCCGCCAGCGACGGTCCTGTTCACCTGGTCATACGCAAGCCAAGGACATCGGTGTGACTTCTCTTGCCCAAGATGCATCAACAAAGACCACATAATTTGTCCACTTTTTTCATTCCGTTTAAAAGGAGTAAATACCTTTTACTAGACATCAGCGATGGCCAATAGTACACTTTATGCCTGTACGTGCTGGAATCAAATTAATAAATTGTAATGGATGTATTTGCCAAAAATAAATACAAATACACAGGTGTTATTCATGATTAATTTAAAAGTGATATGTACACTTATACCATTGTAGCAGTTAGCTCACTGCTACATGCCACTCACGTGGCTTTTCAGGGCTTCTTCGAACACAGGACACAGACAGGATAGTGAATAATCTGGTTTATTGTAGTTTGTAATAATGTTGACAGAGGTGGTAAAAATCTAGCAACCGAGCGATCCCTGAGTGTGTGTGGAGATGGCTGGTTTAGTGTGCACTGATTAGTCAATGCATCTCCGGTGTGCATCCCCACCCATCCCCAGACTCTAACTTGGGCCAGGTGAGGCTGCCAGCCACACACTCCACAACCATAGTCTGCTGTTTAATTTGATGTTATATCTTCCCATAACAGCTTCATATCTCTGCATGAATATATTTAGATATCATGCTGTAGCTCACCCACGATCCAATTGTCACCTTAATGTGTCCATGTTGCTCAGACGACATTGTTTTGATCCTACAAACACATAGAATCTTGGGACACTGATCAAACGATATATGTACTCACTAATTATTTGTAAATAATATCTTTTAATTATTTGGATTTTGTATTTGTTGTATTTTTTTGTAAAAGGTGTGTATTTAAAATGAGGTGACTGAATGTAATATTTCTATTTTACTAGCGTAGGGTTCATGGAATTAAAACGGGCGGATTTCAAAGACTTGGGTTTATGTCCACTCACAACTGAACATTACTGGAAATGTATTAAACGGATTGATTGCATTATACAGATTTATAACGCAACGATACATCGTTCCTATTTTCTGTGTTACCATAGCCTATGACTGACACACCCTGGCTAAAGCTCATTGGATAATATTTCTGTGTATATATTGTATGTATATATTTTTTACTGAATTGAATTCTTACTGTACATATTTCTTAAAACATTAAAGCATACCAAATTGCTCTCTTTATTTTGGCATTGCATTGTCTCTCACTCTTTTCAAATGAGTTGGCAGCTGCTGCAGGTACAGTATAAGAAGAGAAGGTTCCTTTGGAAGCTTGAAGGCAAGTTCAGTGAGTCAGATCCCCTCCACTTTCTATTAACCTCCCCCTCCACTGACCTTCCCTCACTTTCCGTCATGCGTTGTGTAAGCTCAAAACAAAAGGCAAGTGAAATGATGGGCCAGTGCCACGCCATCCGGCCGATATGTCCACTAAATGTGGTCGCTTGTTATGTATATTCTTATATTCTACATATTAGCCCATGATGACCAACTGTCCTAATGATTTATTTACGGCTATTTTATGCATTGCATAGCCTACACCTAGTTTCAGTTAAAAATAGATTATATGCAGTTTTTCAACAGCATCACATTTGCCAACAATATATATATAGAATATACGAGAGGACAAATCTTAATAGTGGGATAGGAGCCTGGACTTTGATGTGAATGGCAATTCATTTTGTGGCCTAAAAGATTGAACAGAGGCTGGTTTTGATCGATCCACCTCTGGGTTATGGACACAGCAGGTTTATGCTGCAACACTCAGGCAGGACTTTGATGTCAAAGGCAATTGTATCTAGCAGAGGATGGTTTCGATCCATCAACTTCTGAGTTACAGGATCAGCATGCTTCCGCTGACCCAGTCCACCTTTGAAATTGTATTGAAGACCACTTGTTGGCTAAAGTTAGGAGCTTATGATTTCAAAGAGGTCAGAATGAATCTATAATTAATGTGTGTGTGTATGTGTGTGTGTCTTGCAACTTATAGATGCTCAGATGCATAACACGCCTAGGTACAACAGCTATTAATGTAGCTAGTATGTCTATAGTTGCCTGTAAAGTAAAACAGTGCTTTTCATTTAACAAAGTATAAATTGTTTGTATGACGTGCAAATAGATGTGCAAATAGTCAGATGTGCAAATAGTCTGTGTGTGTGTGTGTGTTGTGTGTGCGTGTGTGCTTGTGTACCGACCCTTGCCTGCCTGACGACCCTCCCGCCTGCCTTGCCCTGGACCCCCTGAGACCACTTCCTGGTGTGAGAACCCCCTGCTGATGGACTACGACAACGGTATCGGAATAACGGACTTGGCTATAATAACCCTGCACTTTCCCTCCCCCTTTGGAGTAAATAAAGCCTGTTTACATTGAATATTGGTGTGGGATCGGTGATTATTAACTTCAGTCGTGGACACACTCAATAATACGCAGGAGTGTGCCACAATATATATATTATTTTTGATATATATATATATATATATATATATATATAGTAGGCCAAGCCAACAACGCCACCTAGTGACATTTGCCCTCAGAACTAGTTTTATCTACCAGGGAATCTCTTCTACAGATGGGGAGCAGGAGACATATATTGCTTGCAAAACAATTTAGTTTATTTATTATTGTAATATAAAAAAGAAATCAGCAAAGGGAAAAGCCAACTTTAACAAAAGGACTAACAGCTTCATCCTAGTAAGTACACAAATACTTACTCTACACACACTGAGGACAACAGTTAATAGACACACACTGATCTACAGCCCTCTCGTTCTAATTGGCTGAATGGTGCAGATACACAATGTATATACAGTATATATATCATCTTCATTGCCTAAAAATAGGGTGGCAACCATGGCAAGACCTTGCCACTCCGTAGATCCACCGAAGCAACAATCACATGACATATCAATCAAAATATCACAATCCAAAATGTAATTGAATCCATATATATGCATGAAGGTGCAAATGAGGTAAAATTACAGCAAGGTAATATTGATTTTCCATTAATGTAGTTAGAACGCACCAAAGGCATTCAGATATAATCCAAATCATCTCAAATACAGGGATACTAATAGCATTGTTAATAAGGCCTTTATTTTACCAATTAAGATGTGATATTCTCTTTTTCAATCAAATGGAAACATATACTGTACTTTATGTAATTGTTGGTGGGTTACAACAAACCCACCAATAAGAGGGGAGAAAACAGGAAGGCTTTCAGGATCCCAGCCGCTAGGGAGGACCCGTGATTTAGGGGCCTAAGGCCAACAGGTCCCTGATTGCTTTGATTATTAGTGGGGTGGTGAGCCAGTAATGATCAAAATGGTCAGGTCTAGTTATAACATGAGCAGCAGAGCTGCTATTCAGGCTTTCTTTTATAAGTTGTATACTCTATTCATTTCAGATATGAAATACTGAACATTGAACATTACAAGTCTGTGCTTAAAGTATTACAGTAATGTATCATAGAGAAAATTGAGTTGCTAAAATATGCACATTCTGTATGTATATGAAACTTTAAAAAAGAAGGAAAGGAAATTAATTTATTAATTTCCTTTCCTTAATGTATTGGAAGAAATCTACTTTTGAATATGGATAGTACCATTGGAGGGTTTTTTACAGTACATTACTATACAAGCCAAATACACTTGAGTATCTATAGGCCTGGTTGATTGGTTGGCAGAAAAGACGCACAAATCACCATCTACCCACCATCTCACCCACTGGAATGAAAATTCCACTGGGTGAGATTGTGATTACGACGTGTTGCATAGCTTATATATTATCTATATCACATTTCTACATTGAATACATTTCGTTATGGTCAATCTCCCTTTTTCACATAACATCACACTTGCAAGCTGCTTAACACTTAGGGCCGTACCGGCTGATACTGCAGGTGAGTATTCAGGATATCACACATTTCACGTTTATTTATTCATGTTAGGTTATTATTCAGGTTATGCATTCTGTGACTTAAGGGACGCATCCACTGCACTGCAGTTGTTTTGCAGGTGTTGGCATAGTTTGAAATACATAAGAATAAGAATGTTTATGTATATTCAATTTGATTTGATACAACCCCAGTGTTAAAAACTTTTCCACCATGATGGGTTTTGCAGTAGTCGAAATGCAGTCGTGAAATGCGACTACTAGTACTGCAATATTAGGACGTAATGCTGCAGTAGTAGTAGTCGTACTGTTGCAGTTGGAGTAGTTGTAATTTTGCATTAGGAGTAGTTTGTAATGTTTATCCACATAGGGATTACACCAGGAATAGTCCACGACCTGGGTACTTGTAGTAGACATGTTTTGGTGATGCTTTTCTCCTGCTCACAAGCATTCGTTTGAAAACAATGTCACAGGGTCGTCCTCTGTGAGTTGTTTTAGACACCTCTGTGACTTTGTCTTTTAACGCGTGCTTGGATGACTATGGACGTCCTCACCAACATTGCTTCCAAATGACAAACTCGAGTTGTTGGAGTTCATTCATGGTGCTGAATCATATTTCCTCCTCGGGTCAGACATAAACATTCCCACCAGAGAAAAAACGCAGTGCAAGGTGTGGTTCTCTCAGCCCACGGGATCTTCCTCCGGTGGGGGGAGATACGTATTTGCGACAACCATCACCGTGTCCCGTACCATCGGGAGGTGGGAAAAGTTCTTCATGTCTTACAGCCCCTACTGGAGAAGGGCTTGGTTTTCTCCACTGTCAACGTCCACGTGACAGTAAACTGGTTTTCAGTCATCCACTGGTCAAGAGATACAAGACGGGTGAAACCTGTTGCCTGCATGCTGCTGACACCACACTGGGATCTTCCCACTGTCTTGCGTGGGTTCTCTAGGGACCCTTCCGACCGTCTGTCTTGAACCCCTTTGCGGCCTCTCTAAACAGTGTTAATCTCACTGGTTATGCGAGGGTGTTTTGCTGAACCAACCTGGATGGTTACGTTTGGGAGTTAGAGGGGCCGGGTATTCATTTGCTGTGGTTACAGATTGTAACCGGTGTCATGAATATCAGCTTTGCTGTAATTTTGACTACGGCAGTATTTGGACTTCTGCAGCTTTGTGACAATTGTATAATTTCGACCACGGCATCATTTTGACTATGGCAGCATTGCGACGATGGTATAATTTCGGCTACGGCAGCATTTCAACTATTTTGGTGGTTTTAATGTATGTTTGGACGACGACGGAAGTCCTTGCCAACATTGCTCTTGAATGACACACTCGTGTTGTTGGAGTTCAGAGACAGTCGGCCCTGTCCATGGTGCTGAATCATGTTTCCTCTTTGTGACGGACGAAAACATCTTGAGGATGGAATGAGACATGTTAATCAGAGCTGTTAGTTCGTAACGTTGCTCTAACCCTGTCCCTCCTGCCAGGTAGAGGGACCAGGTTTTAATTTGCTTTGTTTACAGATTATAACGTTGTGTCCTCCATCCACGTATCATATGTGTTGTTCGGTATATCATTTCTGTCTCTTGTACACTTTGCTTTGCGTTCAATAGGTCAGGTTTTGTGTGATATCCTGTTCTTGGGTGGACTATCCTCCTCGCCAGTATTCGCTAACTGGTGCTTACACACACTGTGTGTTTCTGCCAGCAAGCTGGACTTCTGCAGCAAATCAGATCCGTAAATTCAGGATAAGGATTGGCTCTAAGGGCTGGGTCGGTCGGGCAGCTACGGTTACTGAAACAGCCCTGAGGTCGTGCAGTTGGACTCGGCTGGCGCCTAGCAGCTGACTTAGAACTGGTGTGAACCAGGGGAATCCGACTGTTTAATTAAAACAGAGCATCGCAAGGGCCCCAGTGGGTGTTGACGCAATGTGATTTCTGCCCAGTGCTCTGAATGTCAAAATGAAGAAATTCAATGAAGCATGGATAAACGGCGGGAGTAACTATGACTAATGGAGCGCGCCCCGGAAAAATACAGGCCGTGTGCAATGATATTAAGAATTCCAGCCCTTGCCCCTCAAGCAATCTTCCGAGATTCCAGCCTGAGCCAAGATGTGTTCGGTGCCTGCCCCGGCGTAAAATGGGGAATTGGAACGTGGCTCACCTCAGTGAGGGCCCCAGTGTGGCTATCGCTCCACATGAAGGGTGCCTCACACCTGTGAGCTCAAACAAGGTGGAACCCCAGTAGGTGGCCGAACCCCATATAGGCTCCATTGATGTGACTAACGGTGCATTGTCTTCATGCTCGGAAATATCCAGGCTGAAGATACAGATGATAATAACCAGATGTGCTATGGGCACATCGGAAAAGGGAACAGAACTTAATCTGTAGTAGGGAACCATCCAGCTTTTTACCCTATTAAACGGGATTCAAGAGAGGATTAGAGGGGGCGAACGAGGAGGAGGCAATCTGACATGCTAACTTTGATCCTGTCTGTGATGCCTGTCCGTTAAAATCAGCCAGGTTTAGGGTTCCGGGAGCCACCAAGATGGCGGAGCACAGGCTCGGGGTCCTTAACGCTTGTTGAATGATGCCCATGAAAGTGCATAATTCTGTATGACATATGTGACTAACAATTCTATATTAATTAATAACTCTGTATTTCTTTAGCAATGCATAATTCTGTGTAGCATTTATGACTGATGTGTAAAAGATAAGGGTTATTTCGACAAGACGACACCAGCAAAGGGCCTGTACGTGAACCCATGTCCTGTGTGTCATGTATGTACCAAGGTCTCGTCTGCAGCAGAGACGAAAATAGAGTGGGGGAGTTCACACTTACAAACACACGTTTCCTGGTACAAAGAATGTGAACTTGAGTTGGCCCCATAACCAATTGTTTTATAATTCTTTAAGATTTAAAATTTATTCCTTTCCAAGCATTTTGATTATTATTGTACTTCTGTATAATTCTGTGTAGCATTTGTGATTGATGTATAACATATAAGGTTTATTTCAACAGAAGACCCCAGTGAAGGGCCTGTACTTGTACTGTGACAATGCATAAGCGAGGGGCCCCATTTCCTGTGTCGCCTACAGCAGCACGCTTCAGGTAGAAGCGTGGGGGGTCCCAAGCCTCGCAACTCACATACACACACACGTTTCACCCTTATAATTCTTATATTATGAAGTATTTTGATTAATGTATAGTTCTGTAATTCTTTGACAATTAATGATTTTGTGTATCTTGGTAATGTTTTTTAACATATGTGACAGAGGGGCCGTGAACTCGTAGTGGCCCCATTTCCTGTGTTTTTTCTGTACCGGGGGTTTCACATACAGCGAGGCATGGCAGTAGGGGTACGATAAACACATACATCATTGTCATTATATTATGAAGTGTTTTGGCAATGCATAATTATGTAATTTTTTATATGTCACTATAAGGTTTTATTTCTTTAACACGGCACTTGAACTTGTTGTGAACCGATTTCCTTTATTGATGACAGTGGATACGGGGCCCCTCGCCTTCGCCTCAAGAGCCTCGCATCTGACCCAAATAGCCCCCCGCTCCTCGCTTCGAGCTTAGGTGTCACATTTCACACCTTTAAAGACAATGTATAATTCTGATAATTACCGAGAAACCGTGGACTTGGTCTGGTCTCGTGTTTTTTGTTATTTTTTTATACTAAGGTTTCGCTGACGCAGAGACATTACAATGGAGATAAACACACACACACACTCCTTAGTGTTGTTATTATCATGAAGTGTTTTGATAATTAATGATTCTGTATTTTTAGGTAATACCGTGGAGATAGGTGCAGTTTGTGAAGACAACTAATTTAGATGGGGTGAAAACGGTAGTATGGAGGGGATCCGGCCATCGACCATCAAGAGTCTGGATGTGAAAGGACAACTTCAAAATGAGTCGCAGGCCGTAAAATATAATAGCGTGTAGGAAGCACACCGATTTGCCACTGAGTGAGCAGTGCCCCCCATACTAGTGTGGAACTCGGAAGCATACTTGCAGAGTATTCATACATCTACCCCCCAAGCATTAAAGTGGTATTGATTACCGAGGCGCGGGAACGGGGGAGAGGAATTGTGACTCGATTACGGTAGCAAAATGCCTCATCATCTAATTAGTGACGTGCCTGAATGGATGAACGAGATTCCCACTGTCCCTAACTACTATCAAGCAAAACCACATCCAAGGTAACAGGCTTGGCAGACTCAGCAGGGAATGAAGACCCTGTTGAGCTTGACTCTAGTCTGGTACTGTGAAGAGACATGAGACGTGTAGAATAAGCGGGAACTCTCGGCCGACGGTGAAATACCACTACTCTTATTGTTTTTCCACTTACCCGGTGAGGCAGGGAGGCAAGCTTCTTTCTTGTGTCAAACCCCCAGCCGGGGCAAGCCGTTCCGGGGCCAATGACAGGTTGACAGGTTGACAGTTTGACTGTGGTGGTACACCTGTCAACCGGTAACGCAGGTGGCCTAAAATGAACTCAGGGAGGACAGAAACCTCCCGTGGAGAAGAAGGGCAAAAACTCGCTTGATCTTGATTTTCAGCATAAGTACAGACCGTGAAAGTGCTGTTTGAGAATGTGTGCATGTGGTTGGTGGCTGGCTGGCCTAATTAGCCTCACCTGGCCCTGTTAGGATCTGGGGGGGTGGGGCTACAAGCCTGTGGTGCATTGGGCAATCAGTGCACCACAGGTTATGGTTAGGGTCAGCCACCAACCACATGCACACATTCCCACATGCTGCCTCACGATCCTTCTGATATTTTGGGTTTTAAGCAGGTGTTTTGCAAGTGGATTCAAGTGCATTAAGTGTATCACTCCCTGCCAGGGAAACCCCAGTTTTTGATGGGATCAAAATACTGTACAGCATCAGATACTGTATGTATGAGGGCATTTCATCATGGCATTGAGCAGAAAACAAGCAGTTACCAACATCGATTATATTTCCTGGAACAATATACCTCTGGCCCTGCAGAGAACTGGTTCCAAGCTGTCTTCATATGGATGCTAATACTGGCTTTGCTGAGGCTAAGAGACTGCTGAAGGTGCATTTTGGAGATGAAATGACGATTGCTAATGCCTATTATGGAAAAGCCCTTAACTGGAACAGTATAAAGACAGAGGATGGAAAGGCACTGGAAGATTATGCACTTTTTCTGAGAGGTCGTTGTAATGCAGCTAGAGATCTACAGGACTACTGATCTACAGTGACAATAGTGTCTGACAGCAAGGCTGAAAAGTCCACACAAGAGAAATCACCTGTTAAAGGCAACATGTTCTCCAGTGCTTTTAAGACGTCATGTCGCTTTTGTGCCAGCAAGCATCCATACCAGAAGGTAAATGCACAATCACATGAATCTAAAATTGAATTTCTAACAGAAAATTGACTATGCTTTGACTAATTGAGAGTTGGACACTAATTGAGAGTGGGACACAAATTCATTCATTCATTCAGCAGGAACGACAAAATCTTCATATCATTAGGGTTGCACCACTTGTCATTGGACATGAAGGACATTCCTACAGCCATGGATTTACCTGACTCTTCCATCATGTCCACTCAGAAAACAGAGAAGGACTCGGTCTAACTTATTTTCCAGAGACTGGACATTAGATAGAAGGATGCTGGCCAGAGGTGGACAGTGGGCCTGGACTCTCGGCCTACTCCCCGCTCCGTTACCCTCTGTAGTTCCTTCTTTGCTTCCCTCGAGACGCGTCGCCGTGGCAGGTGAGGCGCCATACTCCAATGAAAATAGCTGTTACGAACAGTACAAAATAAAATAATATAAAATAAAATAAAATCAATATTAAGATTTTTCCACTGATCTGTGTTATAAATGTAATTTGTGTATGATTTCAATAATTTTTTATTGTCAAAATCGCCAAATTTGCGGAGCTCCGCTGCAAATACAGGGAGAGACGAGAGGTGAGGCCTCTCAGCCTCCCCTCTGATTGCGCAACCCCTCAGAAACTGGATGGCGCGCGGGCACTAAGCGCGTGCCCGTTACTATCTCTAGTTTCTGTATGACGTCATGTTTGTAGACCTTCATTACATGTCCTCGCCTGCCATAGTCCATTGCAGGTCACTTATTTCACGTACAGTTTGTGTATCAAAGGCTCGCTGGTCTCGTCATAAAACTGCAATGAAAAAGCACCAGGGGAGGAGCTATCACATCTGCCTCACTGAGGGGGCGTGTCTTGAGCCCACGTAATTGACGCTCTCCCTCCACTTGTTGAATGAGTAGTTGAATAGTCCATATAGGGGGCCTTTCCACCAAAGTGAACTGAGAGCTGGTTCTGGGCTGGTGCTAGTGCCAGTTCGGAGCTGGTTCAACTTAAGAACCGGTTTGCTTTTCCACCGGCTAGAGAGCCTCGAGAGCCAACCCGCCCCCACGTCATTACGTCACTGTACGTCTGTAGAAGTCTCCGCCTTCCCAGCAACGCGAGCACAACAAGAACAATGGCGGACTACATCGCGATACGAGTGATCTTGTTTTTGTAATTGTATATTTTGTTACTACCTGTTCTGTCATAACTCAAATAAAAACTGAATCTTATTTGTTTCTCTGTTCTTTAAGTATACTGAAGCAGACATGTTAACAAAATGTTTATTTAGAAAAACAATGCTGCTCCGTTAATTCGCCGTTCTGATGGAGGGGGGGTGCGCTGTTAATTCGTGGTGATCTGACAGGAGATGTAGAATAGAGCAGTCCGAAAAGTACCAGAACCAACAGCATGTTCATGGTTGTTGCCCTGAGAAGAAGACGCTTGAGTCTCTGGCGGTGGCTTCCGAGGGGTCCTCAGGCTTTCAGATGGCAGAAGTACTGGCGCCTACTCCCAGCAGAAACATGTGCTTTCCGAGGGTTGAAGAACTTTATTATTTTGATTGATTAAATGTATTGCTGAACCCACTTGGCCTCGGGCCCGGTTGCTGGTTGGCTGGTCTCCTACGAGAGAGAGCTAATGGTCAATACACTGACAAACCAACACAGAGAAATGTCACTGTTTAAATGTAAATGTAAATGTCACTGTTTAAATGTATATGAAAATGGCATATGGATGTTTATCAAAATATGTCAAAAATGTTTTACATTCTTTATCAAACATTATTTGGAGATGAGTACAGAAATGCAGAAGTAGGCTATTGGATAACCATGATCATGTACTAATATGATGTATTGTTTCTTTTAACTAGTTGAATACTGTGAAGTGTTATAATATGTCTCTTAGTCAATTACATCAAGTCATTGACTGAGAAATCTGACCAATCAAATCTTTTGTTAGTAACCATGTTGCATTGTTAGAAATGTCTTTATTTGTATTGTTATATGTTTTATCCAGGCATTGTATATCTTGAATTACATTGTTATGAATTTCAGAACATGCCAATAATAAAAATGGTGTTCCAATCTCAATCTGCAAAAGGCATTCAAAAAAGTGTATTGTTTTTGCATTGTGGAATAGATCATTTGTATTGCAATGCATTGATCCATTCTAATGAAATAAAAACACTAGACTTTGTGTTTGTCGTATAATACAACCAACAATCAATAATACATACAGTACATTAATAATATAGGGCTGCACATTCGACCCGGGACAAAAGAGACAAATACAGTGTTCAAGATTTCAAAATGTTTGGTTTTGTGGTAATTGTGAACAAAAAATAAACATAAAATAAATTACACTAATGAAAACAAAATAAATGAACATGGTAATCTGCGCACACACATTTGTACTTAAACAGGCAGATGTCAGATGGGGTCATGGTGGCAAGGCGTGGCCCTGTGGGTAACACGTCAACCCAGACAAAACGTTTGAATTACCCGCCAAGGTCACTGCTTGTTGGCGGCGCGTCACGACGCAGCGCACGTCGAACAGAGACGACAGAGACGTCATTTCTTCCAACGCGATCCCCGCTTCCTCACCGGTCCAGGCGCCCCAGGCCCCCCATCCGCTCCCGATACACACAATAAAGAGATGATTACGAAGGGGATCTGGACTATGCAATATGAAGCGCAGTGAATGAAAGAACAAGTTGATTTAACATTTTTGTGCTTAAGGCCCAGAAGTAGAATACGCTACCAGGTAAAACAACAACAAACATTTGTACATTTTCAAAAGCTCAACGGGATATAAGAATACAATGCAATAGTGAGGTTCCGAGCAGGGCCGCACCTTGTCAACAGGCAAGGCAGGCAACTGCTTGGAGCCCCGAGCCGCTAGGGGCCCCCGAGACCTGGTCTCAGCGCGTTTGCCGGTGGGACAAGCGAGAATTTCATCCATAGAGATTGAATGATGGATGACGTGATTCTGCGTGCTCCTGTCCTGTTGTACAAACAGTACATGTGTACATGTATGCTATGGTCTTAGAAACAGCGGATCTGTGTTCAAAAGAGTTCAAAGAATCCGCACATATTTTTTTTAAAACGACAGACATGCGCGATATTCTTATCATGTTTTGCTTAACTTAGCAACAAAGCTAGTTGCTAACGTTCACTGGTCAAGACGGCTGAAGTGAACACACACACAGTTCTAGTGATTATGAGAGATGTTGTCTCATCGTAGTAAAGTAACATGATACATACTTATGTAATCCATATGATGAACACGTTTACTTGTCACAAAAATCCGATTGGATGGAATGTTGATTGACATTGGCTTTGCCCAGTCAAAATCCAGCCCAGGTGGATAACTTCCCAGTGGGAAGTTATCCACCTGGTTTTTAAAGTAATTTACTGTATTTTATTCAATTTTCTTTATTTTTTTTAAGTTATTTATTTATTTTGTATTCTTTACATTTACAGTATATTTTCAAAATAACAAGGTTTTTCATGTTTGAAACATGACATGTTTGGAACATTTGGAATAAAAAAAGTTTTTATTTCATACATTCTTCGTTGGTGTCAGATTATTTATAGCCTAACATAATGGTGATGAACACTGGTCGGTAGGGCCCCCTAGGAATTTTTGCTTAGGGCCCCCACAGACTCTAGAATCGCCTCTGTCACCAAGTAGGATTCCACTATGTTGTCCCGCTTCAAACTGAGTGTACAAAGAGTTGTGGAAAATTGTGGTCCTCCGTTGAACCTTTCCAATGTGCAACAATGTTGATGAGAACTGCAGAGTGGGAGTGCACACACCTTGTATATTTATTGAAAACCAGTTTTTTCTCAGCATCTGCTGTAGGAATATGGCATCCACCAATAGAGCCATCAATACAGCCAATTACTCCAGGGAAGTTCCCATATTCATAGAACTCTACCTTGTAGGTGACCTGGTCAGCAGCATTGGGGAGCGCAGCGCAGACTTTGTGTACTACCGGTATTTTACACTGTTGATTCACTTACACCACACAAATCTCCTGTTTTACGATGGAAGGTTCCACATGCCAAAAGCCTCAAGGTGATCAATATTTGCAATGAAGGTGGGATAGGGGGAAAAAAACCAAAAATAGGGCTCAATAGTCCATGGTCAACGGGAAAACAACAGCGATGACTGTTTGGTTGGTCTGAGTATAAATACACTGGTTGATTGGGTCAATGAGAAACAGGTGTGCTGTCAGAGCGTAAAAACTGCGGAAACGTGGCTCCGGATCTGGAAGGACTGGGCCGGATGTTGACACAAACCAGCAACCACCACACACACTCTGGAGGAGGGCTGACACATGCATTGTACCACCAGGTCTCTTTGTAAGTCGCTTTGGATAAAAGCGCCTGCCAAATGCCATAAATGTAAATGTAAATCATTGGTCAAATGGCATTGTCAATTGGCACACTGGCTCCTGCAAAAATAGGACTCAGGTAGACGATGTTAAACTGGTTTAGTGTAAAGATGCTATAGTTTATAGGCAGAGCAGGTGGTACAATGCATGAGATAAAAAGAAACAGACAAGTGTTACAGAGGCTATTTCACATGGATATTACTGCAGGTGTACCTTAAGGTTTTGGCTTGCTGTTTGGTGTGCCTTGGGTACAATAACATTGAAAACCATGCCCTAGACTGTAAAACACTGTGAGATGGTTGAGTGTTCTGTCAAAAACTGCAAGGATCATCATCTCAAACCCAATGTTTAAACTATGTCATTTATACGTGTCGTTCATCATAGTTAATTATGTTGTAGTTATGGTGTAGTTGTCTCACAGCCAAATGCTGTTCCATACATGCAACATATGAGGCCTATTTTTGTTTGCCATTAACTTATTTCTTGGGTTTTTACAATAACCTAGTGCAGTGCAGTACAATGACAGAGTGACAGTGTAGAAATACATAGACTCCAAGAAACAGGAAGGAAAAGAAACCATATCTATTCTGAAAAAGTTATCAGTGTACATCAGGCTACATCAGTGTAGCCTTATGTGGCAATAATGTGAATGGTGAATGTTACGTCCCAAAATGTGTGCGTGTGGTGGTGTTGTCTGTCTGTTTGTTCCCCTCCCCTCTGTTTCTATACTTCCTGTCTCGCTCCCAGGTATTGGTTCGTCCTCCTGTCCATCAACGTTGGCCTTCCACCAATGGCGTCCCCAGGCTGCCATCCGTCGGCCAATTAGAGGGGCGTGTCTCTGTATTTACACCTGCCGCTCCCTCTTCTGAGAGATAGGAAGGGGGCGGGGGTAGTCGCAGGTGTTGATGGTTGTGTTTGTTAGTGTTTGTTAGTGTTTGGCTTGTGTTATACGCTGTTCTTTCCTCGTGTTTGTTTGTCCTACCGTTGTGTTTGTCGCCTTATCTGTAGTTAGCCCCCAGGGGAGGCCGAGGTAGGTAGGTAAGTAGCCCATGGGTTTACACCTCCATCACGCAGGTTTGGCTTTGTCTATATACATTAGGTTAGCTTCACCCGGCGGGCGCCACCTCTTGTATTTTTTGGTGTTTAGGTTAGGCGGGCAAGACAGTTAATTAGTTAAATAAATAGCAGACTTGGTAGTTAGTACAGGTAGGGTTAGAATTATAGTCTGGGGGGTGTGTTTTGCTTCTGTTTATTCCTTTGGTGCCGTTGGGCGTCTTCCCCTTAGTCTCTTTGTGTTCCCTCGTGTTGTTGATTTATTATTATACTTGTAAATAAATCCTCCTTGTTGGTTGCGATATATAACGTTGTCGTAGTAGTTTGTGTTGCACTACCCCACAGCACCAGCGGTTCCCAGCATTACATGCACATACGGTATGTTACGTAACATGAAGGTCTCTATGTAATGTGTGGCCCTAACACAGATCAGATCATTCTGAAAGCCTGAGGACCCCTCGGAAGCCACCGCCAGAGACTCAAGCGTCTTCTTCTCAGGGCAACAACCATCAACATGCTGTTGGTTCTGGTACTTTTCGGACTGCTCTATTCTACATCTCCTGTCAGATCAGCCTTTGGACCTGAACATACCAACCAAAATGCTTGTTGTGTGGAGTTCTACACACCACAAATTCAAGCGAAAATGGTGCGAGAGATCTCCAAGACTCCAAGCAACTGTGCATTAAATGCAATTGTGTAGGTATAATTTTAATGTGGCACAATATGTGTCATTTATATTTTCTTGTCTAATTATTCAAATACTTACTCTAATACTAATTGTATGTGTTGTGTGTTTGTTCTAGATTTACAACAAAGCGAAATAAAAGATTGTGTCTTGATCCCAACGAGGACTGGGTGAAGATGAATGTGGAAAAAGTTTCCAAGGCGTTGGGACTGCTCAATTCACCTTCTACCCCCAGACTAGGTCAGTATGAGTCTCTCTGGGTTGTTTTAATAGATGGTAGAGACGGTTTTACCAGCAGCTATAGGTGATATTAATGTGCTGCTACAGATTATGATGCGTGCTACTGTCTATTTTTTTTCAGGACCCCTTGAAATTGAATACACCCAAACGTGTTGCAGACAGTTCTATGAACCAATTCCAGTGAATAATGAGACAAAGATTTCCAAGACTCCAAGCCGCTGTCCATTACATGCAATTGTGTAGGTATCATTTTGATGTGGCACTTTTTTATCTTACATAATTTTTATTTTCTGCAATTAGTCCAATTATACATTGTATGCGTTGTGTGTTTCTTCCAGATTTACTCTGCCAAAGAGAAAATTTTGTCTTGATCCAGAAAAGGACTGGGTGAAAAGACTCATTAAAACTGCTGAAGAGGAAGGGCACACCGTGGCCTAAGCAACTAACTGTGTCACAGAAGTACTGGCACCTACTCCCAGCAGAAACATGTGCTTTCTGAGGATTGAAGAACACCTTCTTTATTATTTTGATTGATTAAATGTATTGCTGAACCCACTTGGCCTTGTCCTCGGGCCCGGTTGCTGGTTGGCTGGTCTCCTACGAGAGAGAGCTAATGGTCAATACACTGACAAACCAACACAGAGAAATGTCACTGTTTAAATGTAAATGTAAATGCCACTGTTTAAATGTATATGAAAATGGCATATGGATGTTTATCAAAATATGTCAAAAATGTTTTACATTCTTTATCAAACATTATTTGGAGATGAGTACAGAAATGCAGCAGTAGGCTATTGGATAACCATGATCATGTACTAATATGATGTATTGTTTCTTTTAACTAGTTGAATACATGTTATAATATGTCTCTTAGTCAATTACATCAAGTCATTGACTGAGAAATCTGACCAATCAAATCTTTTGTTAGTAACCATGTTGCATTGTTAGAAATGTCTTTATTTGTATTGTTATATGTTTTATCCAGGCATTGTATATCTTGAATTACATTGTTATGAATTTCAGAACATGCCAATAATAAAAATGGTGTTCCAATCTCAATCTGCAAAAGGCATTCAAAAAAGTGTATTGTTTTTGCATTGTGGAATAGATCATTGCAATGCATTGATCCATTCTAATGAAATAAAAACACTAGACTTTGTGTTTGTCGTATAATACAACCAACAATCAATAATACATACAGTACATTAATAATATAGGGCTGCACATTCGACCCGGGACAAAAGAGACAAATACAGTGTTCAAGATTTCAAAATCTTTGGTTTTGTGGTAATTGTGAACAAAAATAAACATAAAATAAATTACACTAATGAAAACAAAATAAATGAACATGGTAATCTGCGCACACACATTTGTACTTAAACAGGCAGATGTCAGATGGGGTCATGGTGGCAAGGCGTGGCCCTGTGGGTAACACGTCAACCCAGACAAAACGTTTGAATTACCCGCCAAGGTCACTGCTTGTTGGCGGCGCGTCACGACGCAGCGCACGTCGAACAGAGACGACAGAGACGTCATTTCTTCCAACGCGATCCCCGCTTCCTCACCGGTCCAGGCGCCCCAGGCCCCCGATCCGCTCCCGATACACACAATAAAGAGATGATTACGAAGGGGATCTGGACTATGCAATATGAAGCGCAGTGAATGAAAGAACAAGTTGATTTAACATTTTTGTGCTTAAGGCCCAGAAGTAGAATACGCTACCAGGTAAAAAACAACAACAAACATTTGTACATTTTCAAAAGCTCAACGGGATATAAGAATACAATGCAATAGTGAGGTTCCGAGCAGGGCCGCACCTTGTCAACAGGCAAGGCAGGCAACTGCTTGGAGCCCCGAGCCGCTAGGGGCCCCCGAGACCTGGTCTCAGCGCGTTTGCCGGTGGGACAAGCGAGAATTTCATCCATAGAGATTGAATGATGGATGACGTGATTCTGCGTGCTCCTGTCCTGTTGTACAAACAGTACATGTGTACATGTATGCTATGGTCTTAGAAACAGCGGATCTGTGTTCAAAAGAGTTCAAAGAATCCGCACATATTTTTTTTAAAACGACAGACATGCGCGATATTCTTATCATGTTTTGCTTAACTTAGCAACAAAGCTAGTTGCTGACGTTCACTGGTCAAGACGGCTGAAGTGAACACACACAGTTCTAGTGATTATGAGAGATGTTGTCTCATCGTAGTAAAGTAACATGATACATACTTATGTAATCCATATGATGAACACGTTTACTTGTCACAAAAATCCGATTGGATGGAATGTTGATTGACATTGGCTTTGCCCAGTCAAAATCCAGCCCAGGTGGATAACTTCCCAGTGGGAAGTTATCCACCTGGTTTTTAAAGTAATTTACTGTATTTTATTCAATTATTTTTATTTTTTTTAAGTTATTTATTTATTTTGTATTCTTTACATTTACAGTATATTTTCAAAATAACAAGGTTTTTCATGTTTGGAACATGACATGTTTGGAACATTTGGAATAAAAAAAGTTTTTATTTCATACATTCTTCGTTGGTGTCAGATTATTTATAGCCTAACATAATGGTGATGAACACTGGTCGGTAGGGCCCCCTAGGAATTTTTGCTTAGGGCCCCCACAGACTCTAGAATCGCCTCTGTCACCAAGTAGGATTCCACTATGTTGTCCCGCTTCAAACTGAGTGTACAAAGAGTTGTGGAAAATTGTGGTCCTCCGTTGAACCTTTCCAATGTGCAACAATGTTGATGAGAACTGCAGAGTGGGAGTGCACACACCTTGTATATTTATTGAAAACCAGTTTTTTCTCAGCATCTGCTGTAGGAATATGGCATCCATCAATAGAGCCATCAATACAGCCAATTACTCCAGGGAAGTTCCCATATTCATAGAACTCTACCTTGTAGGTGACCTGGTCAGCAGCATTGGGGAGCGCAGCGCAGACTTTGTGTACTACCGGTATTTTACACTGTTGATTCACTTACACCACACAAATCTCCTGTTTTACGATGGAAGGTTCCACATGCCAAAAGCCTCAAGGTGATCAATATTTGCAATGAAGGTGGGATAGGGGGAAAAAAACAAAAAATAGGGCTCAATAGTCCATGGTCAACGGGAAAACAACAGCGATGACTGTTTGGTTGGTCTGAGTATAAATACACTGGTTGATTGGGTCAATGAGAAACAGGTGTGCTGTCAGAGCGTGAAAACTGTGAAAACGTGGCTCCGGATCTGGAAGGACTGGGCCGGATGTTGACACAAACCAGCAACCACCACACACACTCTGGAGGAGGGCTGACACATGCATTGTACCACCAGGTCTCTTTGTAAGTCGCTTTGGATAAAAGCGCCTGCCAAATGCCATAAATGTAAATGTAAATCATTGGTCAAATGGCATTGTCAATTGGCACACTGGCTCCTGCAAAAAAAGGACTCAGGTAGACGATGTTAAACTGGTTTAGTGTAAAGATGCTATAGTTTATAGGCAGAGCAGGTGGTACAATGCATGAGATAAAAAGAAACAGACAAGTGTTACAGAGGCTATTTCACATGGATATTACTACAGGTGTACCTTAAGGTTTTGGCTTGCTGTTTGGTGTGCCTTGGGTACAATAACATTGAAAACCATGCCCTAGACTGTAAAACACTGTGAGATGGTTGAGTGTTCTGTCAAAAACTGCAAGGATCATCATCTCAAACCCAATGTTTAAACTATGTCATTTATACGTGTCGTTCATCATAGTTAATTATGTTGTAGTTATGGTGTAGTTGTCTCACAGCCAAATGCTGTTCCATACATGCAACATATGAGGCCTATTTTTGTTTGCCATTAACTTATTTCTTGGGTTTTTACAATAACCTAGTGCAGTGCAGTACAATGACAGAGTGACAGTGTAGAAATACATAGACTCCAAGAAACAGGAAGGAAAAGAAACCATATCTATTCTGAAAAAGTTATCAGTGTACATCAGGCTACATCAGTGTAGCCTTATGTGGCAATAATGTGAATGGTGAAGGTCTCTATATAAAGTAATGTGTGGTCCTAACACAGATCAGATCATTCTGAAAGCCTGAGGACCCCTCGGAAGCCACCGCCAGAGACTCAAGCGTCTTCTTCTCAGGGCAACAACCATGAACATGCTGTTGGTTCTGGTACTTTTCGGACTGCTCTATTCTACATCTCCTGTCAGATCACCACGAATTAACAGCGCACCCCCCCTCCATCAGAACCATGAATTAACGGAGCACCGGCGAATTAACGGAGCAGCATTGTTTTTCTAAATACACATTTTGTTAACATGTCTGCTTCAGTATACTTTAAAGAACAGAGAAACAAATAAGATTCAGTTTTTATTTGAGTTATGACAGAACAGGTAGTAACAAAATATACAATTACAAAAACAAGATCACTCGTATCGCGATGGAGTCCGCGATTGTTCTTGTTGTGCTCGCGTTGCTGGGAAGGCGGAGACTTCTACAGACGTACAGTGACGTCATGACGTGGGGGCGGGTTGGCTCTCGAGGCTCTCTAGCCGGTGGAAAAGCAAACCGGTTCTTAAGTTGAACCAGCTCCGAACTGGCACTAGCACCAGCCCAGAACCAGCTCTCGGTTCACTTTGGTGGAAAGGCCCTAATAGTGGAACTGCATTCGTCTAAAACGTGAATCAAATACGTGTGTTGTAAAGAATGCTGATATGAATTTTTTTTAACAATTGCCGTATTGGTTATTAGGCTATCGGTGATCTGCTGCATTGGGGTTTAGGCCAGCCTGGGCCTGTGTGCCAATTCAATGGTGAATTATCTACAGCTATCGTGTTAATATGTGTAAATCTGGCTTTGATCGTAGCCAGTGCCTTTTTCATTTGTGTTGAATGAGTATGAATAGCGGAACTGCATTCGCCTATAAAACGTGAATCGAATACGTACCTGTATGCGTGTGTTGTAAAGAACGCTGATATGAAATATGAAACATACGGTCGCCTAACCAGTAGTCATTGTGCAGCCAATTGAACGGTGAATTAAAGCCACCTCTATCGGGTTCATATGTGTGTAAATCTGGCTCTGATACTAGCCAGTGCCTCCCCAGCCATTGACCTCACCGCACGTCACTGGTCCACACAACCCTGTGGTATAGACCGGGCCGGTCAATTTTCTGTGAGAGGGGAGGCTTGTGGTTGTCCTTCAACAGAGGCCTGGACAGGTCTAGAACATCCTGGTCTGTTAGCAGGATGTCAGGACTCCCCGCATCTCCCTGCATTTCTATCTTTCCATCCTCAGGGTTTCCTATGTACATTTTGTTAGGGTGTGAATGTGTGTCGATATAGATAAAGCCATTTATGATCAATATATTTGAATATATGGACCCATCATAAAATATGAACATATTAAAAAAAAAACATTTAGGCAATTTATAATGCGTATGATAAATATGTTCAAAATAAAAGCAGCCAATTTATCATGCATTATATTCTGTGTGTTTGTGTGACAAATAAATTAAGTAAATAAGCAATTACTAGTTTCCTTTTTATTTTTTCTGTTAGTAGAATGTTCTAGTGACAAGATATCGTTCCTGCTTTCAATCCTGTTTGGAAATGCACACATGCCAGCTTGCCTTCATGGTCAACAAAAAGTGTTCTTACATACAGGTATTTTTGGCTCAAAGTTGAGATGTGGTAATTTACAGCTCAATTGTGTCTCAGGACTTTTTCCAAAGTCCTGAGACAGGCAATATGGCTAAAACACACAGGGTTCATATGGTGGTGACAGTCAACTAAGAATACAAACAGGAATAAATAGGATGTAGAGAAAAAGGGAAAACACCGAAAACAAACCTTATGAGAGCAATGAAACAATAAATGAATAGATAATGTACAATAAGTCGGCAATAGGATAAGAGACTGAAGCCATCACTGTCCACAGCATGGTAGTAGGCTGGTTAGTATCAGTTTAGGATGGCCCAGTGGAGTTGGCGGCTCTTTAGTACCGTCATTTATTCCAAGATTGTGGGCACCTAAATACCAACTGAATTAAAATAATGTGCAGGCGAACACTACCCCTTACCCTAAACCCTGCGGTGGTGAAGTTCAAGGCTGTAAATATTTTGCCGCATGGAATTATTTTACGATTTAGTCCCTCATTACTTACTTACTTTTGAAGGGCAACAGAGCGTTATGGCTGGGGAGGTTTGGTGACAAGAACTAGCAACACCAATAAAATGAATGGATGGCTGAATATCATGGGAATGCCTGCCTGCTTCAATGGGCTTAGTTGTGTCCAGCACAAACTTCTTTTACAAGCAAAGCTAACTATAGACATGGGGAGGGGGGGGGGTTATAATAATATGCTAATAGATCAAGGGCTCAAGATCAAGTATAAAGTGTTGGCTTTAAATATTTTATCTGCATAATTCAATAGCTATGACAAATATACTGTTTAAGATTCACAACAATAGAAAATACAGTACATTAACATTTTTTAATTCATACTGCCCTGTCTAATATTTACCATTTACAAATTGTAAATGGTAAATACCACAAGTAGAACTTGTACCACAAGTTTCAGCTTGTGGTATTTTTAGAGCACAGACAGGGGAGCCATTCACCAGAAAGTCAACACAAGTCCAGTTGCTGCCAGAGGTCTCTGTCGAGATGAGTAGACCAGACTAGTCAATGCCAGACGTCTTGGGTGTGGACATGCCCAGATTGGACTAGGTGATGTCAGAGGTGTGTGTTGAGATCTTGTCAATTGACTGAAGCAGCTGTGAAACCAAATGCAGATTCTCTGCTTCTCCCAAAAGCTGTCTGGACGGACGGACAGGACAGGACAGGACAGGACAGAACAGAACAGAACAGAGTTAGACAGTGGTAAGTGTTGCTACTGTAGGTGTGGTAAAAGGCAGTGGAAATAAAATGAATCTCACAGGCAGACAGTGTTGGTGCTGCTTGGTGGTGGTAAGGGATTGTAGGTTAATTTGTGGTTTGAGTTTGTATGGTACCATGTTTGGTGTTTATGAGGTAGAGTGGGAGGATAGAAGGGTGTTGGAGGTTAGGAGCTAGGGTGTAGGTGGTAAGGATGTAGGGTAATGGAGGTTAGGAGGTAGGATTCTCATTGATGTTTAGGAAATACTGGATTCTAATTGGTGGTTAGGAGGTGGGATGGTAGGGGGTTAGGATGTAGGCTGGTCAGGGGTTAGGGGGTAGGATGGTAGGGGGTAAGAACCTAGGAGTTTATACTGACTTGATAGAAATTTGAGCTTGGACGGCCGTCTTGCCGAGGTACTCTGCGGCCATCTGAGCATTGTGTTTCATGGTTGTCATGTTTTCAAGCTGCTCTGCTAGAAGGCGTTCATTTTCTGATTTAATGGTCTCCATTTGACCCGAAACACACACACACACACACACACACACACACACACACACACACCACACACCATTACTACCAACATAAGTCATAACCAATGCTCTTATGCTCCCAAAATGGCGGTGGTCATTGTGATGTGACATTGTGATTTACAAGCCCTGTACTCGGGCACATGTACCTGGAGCTGATGCAGCTCCTGTTTTAGTTTGGAGATGCCATTTTCTGCCTTCACAGCTCGCTTCTGAAACACAAATATTGACACATTTCATGTATTATAACAATCTTCTCCTGGGTCTGGAATTAGATTCTCCTTTGTTAGACCAACAAAAGGTTTATAACCTTTTGCGACAAACTATGGCCATTCTGAACCTAACCCTAACCTATTAACAATAGAAGCAATGCTGTCATTACTCATATCATATAATATCATATAAATATTACACTATCTATGCACTTTATCACAAATATATAACAACACCATAACAATATCATAACAATATCATAACAATGATTTGGCAGACCAGCTGCACCTGTGGTGCACCTGCAGTACCCCCACTAGGGTTGGGCACCGCTGCTCTAGAGCCTCACCACCGTGTCTCCAGGGTGGGGGAACCTACAGTCATGAGGTGGAGGTTCTGCTCCACCGAGTGGACCATGCGCTCCAGAGCCTGCGCCTCCTTCTCCTCCTCGTGCCTCCTGCGGACCAGCTCCTCTGACAGCTGCTGGACCCTGGGGGATGAGCAGAGATCAGATGCATGATGGGTAAAGTATGGTCTGACTTCCTCTGTCGGTGGACAAGAAGGGGAGGGGTGGGGGCGGTGGCGTAGGTGTCCTGCTGACCTTTCTTCAGAGGCAATGGATGACTTGCGGAGATCTTGGATGCTCTGCCTCAAACACATGTTGTCTTCTCGGAGCTGAACACACACACACTTATGTAAATAAGCTGCGCAGGGTTGTGTGTGTGCATACGTGTGCATGTGTGTGTGTGCGTGCGTGCGTGTGAGATAACCTGCTGCATTTGACTCTTCCTGCTGAAGGAGTTGGGCGTCTCCTCCAGTATTGTCGTTTCATCGTCTCCTTCATAATCCTCCGCTCCTCTTGCTCCTCCCCCTGTCCTTCTGAGAAGCAAGATCCATCTGTCAGTCAGTCAGTCCTCATCCATGTAACGCCATGGTTGTTGTTGTGGTTGTTCTCTGGCCTACCTTATCTCCTTATCCTGGTCTTCGTCTTCATCTGGAAGCCACAGAGAGGAGCTGCTGTCCTCCTCCTCCTCAGCAGCAGCGGCGAGTCCACACTCTGCTGCCCCCTCCTACAGAGACAGAGAGAGAGAGAGAGAGAGAGAGAGAGAGAGAGAGAGAGAGAGAGAGAGAGAGAGAGAGAGAGAGAGAGAGAGAGAGAGAGAGAAACAGAGAGTCAAGCAGCAGACTATAGTATATCAACTGGTTTAAATGGAGCAGGTGGTCATAAACTTCTGACTGGAGTGAAACCAAATGAACAGAAGAAAATACGTAGTAACAAAGCATATACAATTGTTATGACTGTCATGTGTCTCTAAGTGGAGAGAAAGACACAGACAGGAGTACCTGTGCTCTCAGCACACTGGGAAGAGGCTCCCAGAGCAAAATGCTTTCCACCGCCGGGGCAAAGGTCTGCTTCCTGGTGCCATGCACCTGAACACACACACACACACACACACACACACACACACACACACACACACGCACAGAGACAGACAGACAGACAGACAGACAGACAAATTAGACACCAAGACATCTGTCAAGACGCATTAATATTGATATGTGAAAGACTATGAGAAAGAGAAATTGGCCAGAATAAGCCGTTTCAGCGTCACTCTACAACACAAATCAAGTATCACTGATGTATCACTTAACAATTTGAATTGTAATTATTATACAAGAGTATGCAGTCAGAAAATGCTGGTATTGGGGTTCGGATTGATTGAGTCACTGTAGGACTTGGTCAGCGTGTGTCGTGGCGCTCGGTCCGTACCTTGTCCCTGGACGAGCCCCTGGTCGGACCTTCAGAGTCCGGGTCGGGTCCGTGTTGGCGGATGAACTCTCTGAAGGAGAACGGGTTGAGCTCAGCCTCCTCGGCCTCGTCCTCACCTAACGATACAACACGATATGTATTATTATTACTATTATTATTATTATTATTATTACTATTATTATTAACAACAACACGTACAACAAGTTGAACGCGCTGCGAGGAGCCCATGGGTGGTGATGATGTACAAAAGGCTCAGTTTCAATGGAGAAACCTTTCAGCTCAACAGCTCACAACTCACAACAACCGGCAGCATTGTCGGGAGTCTGTTGGTTCTCCGTCGACCCTGATCGTAGTGAGAGTTGTCTACATACCGTCTGCGATGATGTGGGCTTCGGCGGAGCTCTTGTTGTTTCTGGACATCGTCTCTGGTGAGACAACTTCAGACAGCTTCGCAGCGTTCACAGCCAACACGTCATCGGCCTGAGCTGCACTTTACGGGCCATCAGAGGAACAACAGTCTGCATGCTGCTTATCGAGACTTAAAACAAAGAAGCCAATCCTTTCTAAAAACAAAACAAAACAAAACAAAAAGCAGAGTTATTCAGATGTTCAGCTGAAAGGGCGAAAGAGGAAAAGGAGGGGGTCTTGTCAACAGGAAGGACACGTGTTCGATTCGCAACTTCTCATTGGCTACCGTACGGGTGTGACGTCAGGGTCAACTATTTCGCCGGGAAATAACACACGTGAGATGAGCTGCGCGGAGATTCAGACGGAGAGCGTCCGGAAGCGTCTCCGATGAGCTGAGCTGAGGTGAGCTGAGGTGAACCAAACCAAACCCTCCGCAGATAAACACACTCCGACGTGTAAGTGTGTGAGCCGGGCGTCATTCAGTGCGGCCACATGTGTTGTCTTCTAACGATTGAATGAATAATACGCTAATAAGCTAATGGTCACTGTAGCTGTCGTTTCTGACTAGACTCGGACTTAATGGTGGCTGAATGCACTGGTAGGCTGGTGGAGGGAATATGCGGACGGAAAGATACAAAATTAATTATAACCTACTGGCATGATACCGCTAGACATCATTTCCCTGTCGCACAACTTCCTGTCAAGTGTGAATCTAATCTATAAAAAGAAAACTGATTATCAATGTTAAGAACAGTGCCTTCTGCATTTTAAACATAAAGGGGCGTCAGGTTTGCAGAATGTCCATCACAATTTCGAACACCTTTGGTCATGAAACGTTGCCCACAACAGGACAAGTGGACGTCTGTCACTAAATGAGTCCCCTGGAGGTCACAGTGGAGTAACTTGCAACTTCCCCCCCCCCCCAGGTCAACATGTCTGAGGAGATTCCTAAAGGGGAGGAGAACCTGTCCAACTCTCAGGCCCACACGCAGTCGCCTCCAACCCATAGCCAGCCCCAGGCCGGTTCCGCTTCTGGTTCTGGTTCTGGTTCTTCCAGCGGGACGACCTCAACCAGCCAGTCGTCTGGGACACTGAGCAGTGTGGACACCATCCCGGTAACTCTGGCCTCGGTGCCGGAGGAGCCAGAGCCCCAGCCCTGGGGCCGCCTGCTGCCCATGGAGAGAGGCTTCCGCGCCCTCAGTGAGTAGAACAAGGAGCTACCTAGCTGGCCCCAGCTAGCAGCGTGTGTGTGTGTGTGTGTGTGTGTGTGTGTGTGTGTGTGTGTGTGTGTGTGTGTGTGTGTGTGTGTGTGTGTGTGTGTGTCATGCTGTGCAAATGTAGTCTTTAAAGGATGAGGATGTGTTCCTCCCTGGTCCATGTATATGAACAGCTACATTGTTGAGTAAAGGCTACTACCCACTAAGCGACCAACTGGCCGATTCTTTGCCCCACTGACTCGGCCCACTCGAAAAGCGGATGTGGGGGAGGGGGGTCTATTGTGTAGTGTGGGAGGGGAAATAGGTTTTGAAACCGGTCTGATATTATCGGACTTGACTTGCGTTGTTTGGGGGGACACTGAGACTGCCATTTATGCTGGAAACAGCCAATGAGGTTTGAGATCAAGAATGACCAATGGGGTTTGAGGTCAAGAACAGTCAATGGGATGTGAGGTCAAGAGAAGGAAAAGGGGAATGAACTGGGAGTGTGTTCATTGTTAACAGAAACAACAACAGCTACCGCTTCTACAAGTTCTACAAACGTGTCAAGAACTAGCGATGGAGAACTGGTCTTGTGCAAGAAATACGACAATCGCTTGGAATTCTTCTCTGGAAACTTGCACAAAAAAAACCTAGCAATTTGGTGGGTTTTCAGAGAAGGTGCAGCTAATCATATAGTAGAGTCTTCATGTGTATACCCCCACATGATCCCAGTTACCTTGTGTGGACCACCGACCCGACAGCAAGGCGAGACTGATCGTCAAGACGTTGTGTAGTGTGTACTGCCGAAGGTGGCCCCGACTTTCAAAGTTGCCTAGTGGGTAGGAAGCGTAAATGCATGCTTTAGTCTCAGACCTGTCAAGTAAATCTGGTCAGTAGTGTTGCTAACGGTGCAGTAAATGTTGCTTGGCTTGCTGCTTTTGTTTTTGACATTCGCTGCATAACTTGGCGGTAACTAACATGCAAAAAGTATCCTCTAGGCTTTACTCAGCTGCCTTTTGAAGAGCGACTGTGTGCATGTGTTCCCAGACTGTGTGGAGGAGTCGTACCTGTTTGGGCGGGACTCCAAATGTGACTATGTGATTGGCGACCCACTGCTCCAATCAATCCTCATCTACAGCAAGAGGCACTTCCGCATGTTCCGGGTACTGCTTGCTGTTGCGTTAGCCAAGTTTGTCTCACAAACACTGCCTGTCTCACAACCACCATAGTCTCTCACATCCACCCTAGTTGGTCTCATAACCACCATAGTCTGTCTCACAACCACCATATTCTGTCCCACAACCACCATAGTCTGTCTCACAACCACCATAGTCTGTTTCTCATAACTCTTGTCTGTCTCACAACAACAACAACTAGTCTGTCTCACAACCACCATAGTCTGTCTCACAACAACTAGTCTGAATCACAACCGCCATAGTCTGTCTCACAACAACAACAACAACCGCACCCGTCTCACATCTGTCTAGAAACTGCTACACAGGACCTGCTTCAGTGCTGGATTAGCCGTACATGTTGAATCATACATTTGCAGAAACGCCAGATATAAAGATTGAAGTAAACAACTCTGTTTAGACACCATGCACATGCGCCGATGCTAACGTGATGCTAACCTGACTTGAGCTGTCCACTTGGTGGGTTAGCTAATCATTTGTTTTGCTACATCAATCTCCATGTCTTCATTGTGTCTGCTTTACTTGTTTCTAATCACACATAATCTTTATTTACATATATATTCATTATTACGCTACGGATCGTAACATCAAGGAAACCCTTTGTCCAGCAATTTATAATTCTGGTCATATCTCATTGGGTTATTATGGCATAGAACGATCTTCGATGTTCCTCCATGTTGGGTTGTTGATGTCATGTCTGCAGTCTGGTCACAGCTGTGTCTCTTCTAGGAAGGTGATACTGTGTTTGTGGAGGACCTGAGTAACAACGGGACGTTTGTGGACGGGGCGCTGGTGGGGAAGGGCAAGAAACACCCACTGGTCAACAACTCTGTGCTGGCTCTGGCCGAGGAGCGCAACCGCGGTGCGTAACACTGCTGAAATACCTCAATATTATTAGTATTATTATTAGTCATCATCATCATCATAGTAGTAGTAGTAATAGTAATAGTATTACTGACTATGTGTTCTCTGGTATTGGAGAACCATTCACCCAAAAAACTTCACACTTTGCATTGCACTTCTTGGGCAATACACCAGCCAGTGCAGTGCCCGTTACGCTTACTTGCAGCTTCCTTGCAGCTTCCTTGAGAACCGCTCATCCAAACAACTTGACTCACTCCACTCACTCACTCACTCTCTCTCTCTCAGGATAGGAGTGAGTCATAACGAGTATAAGTCTATAACTTATGGACGGACGGTTATGCCAAGCTCACACTACAGGACATTAAATCTTAACAAAATCTTGTCTGAGGAGAGCAGCTCGCATCTAACGAGTGAGTCTGAAATTATCCTGGGCTCCTCCAACTAGGTCCAGACTGATACTGAAGTAATCGTCTTTACCCACCTCAGATCAAAGCCACAATTCCAGCCCATGGAATCAGAATCATTTTCCGATTTTTCACAGATCAGATGAGAACTGGAAATTGAGTCTGGAAGTCATCTTTGATGTGAGAATCGGGTCATTGTCCTGTAGTGTGAGCTTACTGTCTATATCTCTGTCTCCCTCTCTCTCTGTCCCTCTCTCTCTGTTTCTCTCTCTCTCTGTCTCTCTCTCTCCCGTCTCTCTCTGGCTCTCTCTCTATGGCTATCTATAACTCTTGTCTCTCTAGCCATCTCTCTCTCTGTCTCGCTATAACTGTCTCTCTCTAACTATCTCTCTCTAACTATCTCTCTATGTGTCCTTGTAGTCTTTGTGTTTATGGACCTCATGACCGATGACCAGACCAGCTTCCCTAAAGAGTTTCAGGACAAGTACCTGGTCTCCAGGGCCATCGGAACGTACGTCTCATCTGTCTAAAGTCACCCGTTGTCTCATTGTTGATGTCACATTGGTAGTCGCCTGGGTGTCCAGTGTTTGTTTTTAGGTGGGTCTGTTTTTTGGGGGTGGGTTTTTCAGGGGCGTGTGCGGCGAGGTGAAGCTGGCTTTTGAGAGGTCCACGTGTAAAAAGGTGGCGGTCAAAATCATTAACAAGAAGAACTTCCCATCTGTAGGGGTGAGTCACCATAGTGCCATAGCGCAGTGTTTCTCAAATGGGGGTAAGTATGCCTGTAGGATCAGGGGCCTGCTTTAATATTGGATATGAACTATTGTAAAATATTTCCACCGGAAGAAAAGTTTGGTCAATCATTCCAATAAGAGCATATCACACATATAACTTTAAAGGGGTACTTGGCCGAAAATATATGTGGGAGTGAGTATATTAGTAAAAAATAGTTTGAGAACCACTGCCGTAGCGGGTCTTTGAAACAAAACTGCATTGGTCTTAAAACTACAGTTGAACAGCTTTCCAAAGTTGTCTCAGATGTTTGAAATGACCCAGCACTCTCGCACATACGCCACGGTACGAAAACAAACGCTTAACTCCACTTCTTGTGTTGCTTCGTCTGTGGCGAACGCTTGAGCCAGTGGAGCTAACAGACCGGCCATGTTTCGAGTGCTATGGACTAAACTAACTACCAACTAACTAACAACACCGAAACCACCAAAGTAGTTTGCCGCACTGTGGAGGGATGGAGGATCGGCCCGGAGTTCAACTCTCTTCTGGCTCTCTGTCGCCTCACAACGATGTGTGTGTTGTTGTTTTTGTGCTCAGACAGCGACCAGGAACGCGGAGAGAGAGATCGAGATCCTGCGGCGGATCGACCACGTGAGTTAACCGTTGAGCTGAAGCAGTGCAGTGATTGGCTGGAGGGGAGGCTGACCAGGGAGTGAGTGTTGCCGGCAGTAGAGGCTCAGGCTCCGTGCTGCCTCATGCTAATTGGTTTGACCATCAATCAAGCTTTTTTTATTAATTTGATGTGGTACAGAACACAAGCCCTAGAAGTGTTGGGAGACATTCAAAATTGAATTGACTGACGATATGCTTTAAAATATATTATGTGATACATTATGAGCGTGTGGTATACTGTGATTTAAAATATACATTGATTTGTGTACCTTAGCCAGGACATGCCCGACATGTTCTAATGTACTAAGCATGCAGTAGAATATTAATATACAGTATTATTGATTTTAGAGAGCAAAGGCCACACAGCTTGAATGCGTCTATTTTGGATGCTAAAATTCAAAAACAATATTTGTATATTATTTTTGTGATCAAAGCACACATCAAATTGTATATATACTTGGATATGTAACTCTGTTGTGTTTGACTAGCCCTGTCTCATCAAAACGGAGGACTTCTACCAGACAGACGACACGTATTACATTGTTCTGGAACTGTGAGTTCACCTTAGCTCAAACGTCGGCCACATATGCTGAGTAGGGCTGAACAATTCATAAAAATATTATTGAATTCACAATATGGCCAAATTTGCAACAAGTGTAAATGTTAATGTATAATGCTATTATAATTTACTGTTGTGCTGCAGATTCCCTGGCTGACATTTTTTTCTCCAGGTGTTTGTTTTCTCATTGAAAATGAAAATAGTGATGTGAAATGACCAGTCCCACTAATAGTCAATCATATCGCAAGAGCAATCTATCCAAATAATCGCAATATGATTTTATGTATTTTTTTACCACATCGTTCAGCCCCAATTTTTAGGAACTCTGTTGATTGGACATGTCTGTCTGTCTGTCAGGATGGAGGGAGGGGAGCTGTTCAACAGGGTGAAGTCTGGGAATGGCCTGGATGAGGCTGTCGCTAAACTTTACTTCTACCAGATGTTGACCGCTGTGGAGGTGAGACTACCGGCTCACAGCCACTCTCGGGTCATTGTGCATCTTTAGTTTTGCGTCACATCCAATCCAGACCAGTGATGGTCGTGGTACCAAACACAAGGTCAACCTGTGTGTGTGTGTCTGTGTGTGCGTGCAGTACCTCCACAGGAATGGAATTATCCACAGAGATCTGAAACCTGAGAATATTCTATTGTCTTCTCAGGAAAATACCTGCCTCATTAAGGTACACACATCTGTAGCACACAGGTCCCACTAGTCTATATACACACACGTGTCAGTGTTATCAACGCAATTTGTGTTGTCCAGGTAACAGATTTCAACCAGTCCAAGATCTTGGAGGAGGAGACCTTGTCCCGGACCCTGTGTGGGACCCCGTCCTACCTGGCCCCGGAGGTGTTCACCCGGGCCAATACCACGGGCTACGGGCCTGCCGTGGATGCCTGGAGCCTGGGGGTCCTGCTGTTTATCTGGTTAGTGTTCTCTTTTGTTTTTTGTTTTTGGGATAAGATGATGTACTTTATTAATCCCAGACCGGAAAGGAAGGTGTCACACAGAAGAACGTCACAGTAATGTAAACTAAATAGAAATTACTTTTAAAAAATTAAACAATTTAAATAAATACAAAGTACAGCCATAGATGGTAGTAAATGTCAATATGAGGTAAACATGATTGACCGTGTGCGCCTTATTATTGAAACTGACCACATGATTGTCTCCCTACAGTCTGGGGGGCTACGCTCCGTTCTACGAGCATCCCTCCCGGCCACCCATACAGGAGCAGATCATCCAAGGAGTATTCACCATGTTTCCTGCTAAATGGAAAGGAGTCTCCGGCCAAGGTATCCTCCCAGATTCTATATACTATCTACACACACCCCAAAGACTATATACTATCGGTCGATTTTCCTGTCATATGATGGCTATGCTACAACATTGACAAAAGACATGGAGGCAGATTTGAAAGATTTATTGGGACCCCTCACAAGGTTATAGGTCTACAGTTAACCTCCATTTAAACTAGGCAAACCTAGACGTTCACACTAAACAAACGCCCGGTGTGCAAGTATCATTAACAAATTAACTGACTGACTGGATTTTTGTGCTCCAGCCAAGGACATGGTGAGGAAGTTGCTGGTGGTCGATCCCTCTCTCCGACTGTCAATCACATCGGCACTACAGCATCCATGGTTACAGGTGTGTCCCCAGTTCCTACTTGTGCCCGTCCACAATACGTTGCGTAACATTGTTTTAAAAGGAAGTGATGCGTCTGCTTTGCAGGACCCTGCGATGTTGGCCCTGGCCAATCAGGTCATGTACCCCCCTGTAGACGGCGACACGGTAACACACACACACACATCTCGGACCCCACATCGCAAATACAAATGCATTGTATTTCCTCTGTATCTGTATTCTGTAGAGACCCCACCTGACCAGCACCGTACACATGCTTCTGCCCCCCCCCCCTCGTCCAGCAGGATGTCTCAGGGAACAAGAGGCCAAGGGAGGAGGAGGAGGAGGATAGACATCCTGCCAAGAGGAAGGCACACTAGCTCCTGTTTTCCCACTGTCTCTGTAAATATGTTTTTAAGAATAAACACTTTTTTAATTTCACTGGTCGATTGGTTTTGTGAGGTGTTCTATACAAAACATGAACAAATGTCACCTGACTGTGACAACTTCATTGATTTATTGACTTAGTGGTAGTGTCTGCTCCCAGCAGACACTACCATGCTATAATGAAGTTAATATATTGGTAGCTGAGGCCAGTGTTAGATTGGTCTGGTTGCCTCTGGTTACCTCCAACCTTATTAAATTCAATGTGTAAATGAAAGAATCAGAGTTTGGATGTTTAGTATTGATTATGAAAGCAAGCTTGAAAATGACATTCTTCATTAGTTAGATAGTTCCCTCATTTGCAGCCCGCCGTGGTTACCCTGTACATCAGAGAATGAGGTCAGAGTTTGGATTTAAAGTTGTCCCGGACTTTGTACAACACTGAGTGGGCGTGGTCAAACGATTCCCCAAGCGCTGATTGGACGCGGCTTCTCCATTGCAGCAGCTTTGGGCGGTCGCTCAGCACATCTCTATCGCCCCCCAGTGGCTAAAAAGGAAATGGTTATTGGAAAAATAAAAAAGTTGTGAATGTAACGAAGGTTCTATGAATTCTGTGCATTAGCACCTGGAGGGTGAGTATTTTATACCAACAAAGTCACCTGTGACCTGGGTGACGCATGCCACGCCCCAGTGTACAAGGCACATCTCCCAGCACTCTTTCCATCCAGAATTCATAGAGCCTTAGCTACATTCATAACTGTAATTTCATTCTTTCTGACCACCAGAGGTGGGGTGTGACTTGTATCAACAAGTCACTAACTTGGTTGTTATTGGCCAGTGAGCCTGTGCATTAACGAACTTGGTTGTGATTGGCCAGTGAGCCTGTGCATTAACAAACTTGGTTGTGATTGGCCAGTGAGCCTGTGCATTAACAAACTTGGTTGTTATTGGCCAGTGAGCTCGTGCATGCGCAGCACATCACGAATGATAGGAGCACAGAGAGGGCCGGTATAGGTGCACACAAGGCCACTTAACGTTTAGCAGCATTATAGCATTTCTTTTTTTACGGTCCACCGGCCCACTGATGCGGCGCCCAACTGGGATTTGTCCCGGTATGACCGATGGCCAGTACACCACTGGCCATTGAGATGTTAATCTGCAGACTACTAATAACAAAGAAATCGGTCGAAGAAGTGTTTGGCCATTTTCGGGTCAAGAGCGATAAAAGTATAGTAAAATATTGCAACTTTTTGTCATTTCTTGCCAAAATATGTGACAACACTCAGTATGACGATGGTTAACAGAGTCATGGTGACATCCCATAATCGAACACCTCTAGTGTGTGTGCTGGTAATGGAAGCCCCGGTATCTGTGATGTGACCTCTGACCTGCATGAGTTCACAGACAGCCAGGAGGTCAGCCAGAGTGATGTCATCGCCACACAGGAAGGGCTGCCTCTTGAGAAACATGGACTCCAACAGGCCCAGCGTCTCAGTCAGCACTGCCAGAGCCCTCTCCAGTCTCACAGCATCTACCGGAGAACCAGACAGGCGGGGACGCAGCACCTGGACAGATAAATGCGTAAAGTGAACAAGAGAAACAGACCACCAAATAATGCAAAGTGCCCATGTGTGTGTGCATGTTTACCTCTGTTATAAAGACACTGGCGGTGTGTGGCCTAGTGTATGTCTGATGCCAAGCAATGTATTCATCTACTTTTGCCCTCCTTTCAGGTTGGCTTGGATACCAGTGTTCTGGAATGTTGTACTTGGTCACCAGGTACCTCAAAATGGCGGCACTGACACAAAAACATAGTTAACCAAACAGCCTCGCAAGAGTTCAGATATCAGGACCATGCACCGCAAAAGTCGACATACCTTTCAGTGAGGACAAACCCGTTGTCCTCCAAGACGGGAACCTTCTGCATTGGATTCAATCTGGTGAATTCTGTGGTCTTATTCTCTCCTATGAACATGCATATACACAATGTTATGTGAGGACAAAGTACTGGTACTACATACCAACCTATGTATAATGCAGGTCTATACTATTCATATGTTGGTAGTTGATTTGTATGAGGACTTGAACTGAATCCCTTAGACCACAAACTATTATTTCACACCATTATTTCACTCACGTAGAAAGTGCACATTAAGTTATTAACTATTTTTAACTTAACTATTTAGCAAATATATGAAGTTGGACGTCTCCTTGTAAGGGATTTGTGTTGTGTGGTTTAGTTGGACGTTTGTGGGTGTTTAGAGGTCGCCTGCTAAAGTCCAACACTGTCCCTCTAGGCCAAGGTTCGCCCCAGGAGAAGGTTTGAGGCCGAAATCACATTGAAAGCCAAGTACTGACTGAACTGGTCATTGGCGATTAGCACAACCCGACACCGACCAGGCCAGTAGGCACTAGTTGGACGGCTGTACTCACCCTTCCTGAGCGCTACGGTCCGGAGGGTGAACGGCACTTTGTTATAGTTGAGGAGAATATGCACCGCTCTGCAGGGCTGCGACAACAGGTCCAGATAAACCGCCACACAGTTTCTCCCTGCCATGGTTTAAACAGCAGCTTGATTTTACAATGTTAGTCGTACAATCTAACGAACCATCGGGCTGAACGTGTTGGGAGCGTGAGGACAGCCGACAGCGTAAACAAACTGCTGCCTTCTTCTGTTATTAGAAAAACGCAACTGCGAGCACTACTGCCACCTGCTGGCAGCAGTTCATTACGGTTTCCACTTGTACTTTTATTCCAGAACAGATAGCCCTACAACTTCACCAAGCATGTGATTAAGAGACATTTTCAGTTCAATTAAGTTCAAATAATCATAATAGAAAATGTTATATAATTAATACAAAATAGCTTACGGGTGTTATGCACCAAATCCTTTTAAGGAAGTAGATTATGGGTCATTATATGCAACCACAATAATATATACATGCACACTTTTTATAGCCCTTGAGCCTACCCAATGCCATCTTTCTCTTCCTCCAGTCTAAAATGTACATTTAATACAACATCATTGTATACAATTATGTTTTCTTCCTGGTTCGGGGAATCCATCTTGCCTGTCGCTCACACTCAGTATTCTCCACTCAATGGTGGAGAATACTTTCGCAAACCTGCAACGCCATGATTCACCAGAATCCAAAACCACTAAACTTAAATGAGCAGGTTGAGTCAGTGAAAACGACACAGAACATGCACACCATATGTGCTTCGAAAGACATAATATGGACACTAGACGACATGATTCATTTGCACAAGAATAGGATTTATTGCCGTTGGAAGGCTTCTGAGGCTGCGACAATCACAGGCTCCCATATGTACAGAGAGCCAAGACCAGTCCAGATGATAAGGGGGGGGGGGGGGGAAGGAGGAGAGCCAACCTGCCCCCCGCCCAAAAGATTGTTCTCTGCTGACAATATCAATACCAGCACAACTAAACCAACCGCTTTAGACGGCAGTAGTAAGCAAGCCACCGGCGCTGGCAGTAGAAATACTGTGACGCGACACCCCACGGAGGGCCACTCCGTCAGATGCCGACTCCGTCAGATGCCGCCATGGCAACGGTAGGTGGCATCCAGTTCTGCCTCTGCATCTGCCTCAGATGCCACGACAGGCTCCCATTGGTCAAGGAGGAGGTTGTCAGGGAACGTGTGGGACGCCTTCGACGATGTCCCGTGCGATGAGAATTCTGCAGGAAATCTGTCGAAGGGGCGAAATGCACATGGATCATCGGCTCCAAAGAGGAGGCGTGCCCGTGGCAGCCGGTGGCGTTTACGGCAGAGTCTGGTTAACCACGCAAGAGTGGACCCACGTCGCCTCAACTCGCAGGCATGTTTCCGTGCGCCATTGGCTCGTTCTGCCATAGGCGCACATGGCCACACAATGAACAGACCTGCAAGAAACAGAGGAAAAAAGGGGGGGAAATAACCACAAAAATACACATTTGCTATAACAAATGGACCAAATGGCTCTGGTAGGCCCCTTACCTGCTCTATTTGGATGAAGGAGCCCACTTCCTGAACCACGCTGCCCTTGGTTTCCTCGGAGCAGACGGGGCACATGTTGAACAAGGACAGCAGCTGGCTGTGGCACACCGTGAACCTGCCAGCAGCACAGGGGGAACAAGGCTCAGTGATGAAGAAAATGTTGGACAAGTGATCTATGTTTTGATGTACAAGATAAGTGAGCGATGTATAGTAAAGTGCGTTACTTGAAGGGAGACTCGTCAGAGGACTCCTCATCCAACAACCCGGCCAGTGTCTCCTCCCCTGGGCTCCACGCGCTTATCCCCGGTGAAGACAGAGAACCTCCATCACCAGTACCGACCAGTGGCGTGGAGCTGGGGTCCTCAACCGGTCGAGTCCCCACACTGACCCCGTCGGGGCATAGGACAGCTAAGACAAAAAGAGGAATGTGATCATATAGTATGATTTAGCTGCTACAAATCACTATTGTGCAACTTGTTCGACTTGTAAAGCATTTACCTACCTGACGTGCAAAGTGACGAGTCCTGGTGTAACTCAGATGACGGCATATCAGGTGCAAGTGGACTGAGGGGCTCTTCCTTTGGCTCTGGGAACACAGGGCTGTAGGGCATATCTGTTTCTGGACAGCTTGCACCACTTCCCAGAGCCTGAAAGCAAATGAAAATAACAGCTTTGACCAACAGTCACAAGAATGGCGTTTGTGATTGTAAAGTCACCGGCGAAATCCCAATGTGTCCCAATGAAAAACACAAACCCATACATATCCAGCCGCTGCTTACCATAGTACAGCATGCACGACTCCCTGCAGCTGAATCCGTGAGCATGTCAGCGTCATGGTAGACGGTGGGGATGGCGCTGGGCAGCAGTCTGACGCTCTGCAGGGTTCGGAACCCCATCTTGAACTGCATAATGTCCCCGGGGACATAATCCTGCTCACGGAAATGAACACCGCACACGGTGGTGTTGGGCCTCACCGAGTCGGCGGTGAAGCCACGTTTTCTCGCCTGCACAAACTGCACCCATGCGTTAAACTGGACGCTTTTCCGCGGGGGGAAGCTATGGACCCTGTGCCCGTGTAGGTGACAGTGACAACCCGCGCAAATGCACCACGGCACCATCCTGCACAGTGTGAGACGAACTACCCGACCGCCAGCATCCGACAACCAACCTCGCAGTCGCACTGGTCTTGTTTCGCCAGGTTCGCTTACGTAGGGCTATCCATCGTGACGTCATCACGCAATTACGGCATTAAAGCTCACGCCCCCTGATATACAGTACATCAGTACAGTTCTACATTAGTTCGCCATTCTTTCGCACGTGTTGGCAGAAAAAAACCCCCGTGATTTCTTCTTCCTGTGAGCACACAATGTGAATGAATACGAGCGTTCAACCCACACACGTTGCTCTATAAATTCGGCTTCAGTCCCCAAGGAAGCAACACGGGACGGAGTCGTTTGAGTGCAACCCCATAAAAGCTCCGTCATGTAACGCAGCGTTCGCGTTGGAGTTCCCCGCGCACGCCTCGTATCTCTTAAGGTTATTAAATGTAATAAAAAAGTGGCCTAGATAAATATATTTGTTACAATGGTCATTTATACAATTCTATAGTAATATACGTATACATGTCTACTTTGCACCCATTGCATTCAAACCCATGCCTAGGTTCTGCTTTTCCTCAATGTTTACCTGTAAATAAATCACACGATTGCCTTAGTCAAAAACAGCACGATTTATTTACAAGGAAATAAATGACAACAAAAAAGTCCTTACAATATTAGAATTATTTTTTTCTTCACTAATGCCAAGGTTGGATGACGTGGTGGTGGCCATTTGTGGTCATGGTCTATGGCGAAAGGGACCTTGCAGTGGACGTCTCCAGCAGGATATTAATCTGTGTTCCATCTAATTAACAAATATGGCATCTGAAGGCATGACACCAGGATCATGAGAGCAGAGATTAAAGGGAAAGAAGGACTGCAATTATATTAGATTTCAAAACTTATTAAAAGAAAGGAGATGAAGTAAGCAGGTGTTTCATGAGGACCGAACCATGTGAGGCTCAATCCATTAAAGGGGACCAATGTATTGTGGAGACCAGCGAAATCGAGTTGCTCAGATGTGTCCAGATAAACGTTGCCTTCAACAGAAACCAGCCCAGACCAAGGATACATTCGGGACAGAGATCTATGGGTCCTGAAGTGTGTGTGTGTAGAACACCATCTGGTCCAGTGTGACAACACAGCCGAGAGTTTCTCCTTCCAAAAGTACATCAGTGTTGTTTCCCATCTATGGACAGCGGTCAGTCGGCCAGCTACAGTCAGTCAGGCAAACGGTCACCAAATTCAGCTTCAAGTTCTGCCAAGTGTCAGGAAATCAACCCAATGATCAGTCAAGCACCCTATGGTGCAAGTCAGTGTAAATAGTCAGTTAATCAAACAGTCCATCCGTCAGTCCGTCCGTCCGTCCGTCAAACAGTAAGTCGGTCGCCGGGCGGGAGTCTAACAGTCGCTTCTCCACAGTTTGATGGTCTTGTCGTTCTCCAGGGCTGCCGAGGCGATGATGTTCTCTGTGGGGTGACAAGCTGTGGAGATGACCACGTCTAAAAAAAATACAGAGACGGAGGGATGAGACACAGAATACCACATCACGTGAGGAAGACATGTACAGCAGTAACGCAAGGGGGTGGGGGAGTGGGTGTGTACCTGTATGTCCCTGTAGTTTCTGGACAATCTCCTTGGTCTGAAGGTTCCAGATGTACACCATGCTGTCCTCGGAGCCCGACACGATCCACTAGAGCACAAGGTCAAAAAAGGCAACATCTGGCAGAGCATATCTGGACAGCATGTCAGCACAGCGGATGCTGTCGTTCTGAGGCCAACAGCTTGTATGATGGTATGTCGTCATCGAGCAGAACATTTTAAATAAAGTAGCAGGTAGCTCAGGAAGAATGTTCAGGTCACACACACCCCTGGACTCTACCCCCCCCCATATCCAATTTCACTTGTTGAAATTGGATATTGGAAATTTGATATTGGATCATTTCATTTTCTCACACGTTCTCACAGGAAATTGATCATGAACTCCCTCACACGCACTGAATAATACACACACCTTGCCTCCGGTGACAGAGAAGTTGGCGAAGACACAATACTTTTCGTTCTTGTGTCCTGTGTAGGTCTTCAGACACTAGTGGAACACAACAGCAGGAAGTTACTATTTGATAAGAGCAGCACGGTATAGAACGCACGCACACAACAGGGAGACAGGCAGACAGACACGTAGAGACGGACGGACAGTACCTTGCCCTTGCTGTAGTCCCAAAGTTTCAATGTGCTGTGAATCACAACAGAGTCAGACATCAGACAGCTGTAGGCCTGCTCTCATCACTACTAACCTCCCCACTAGTTACAAACATACAGTTACACAAGAATAAAAACTACCAGAAACCAACTTCCTAAAAATCAAAAAAGGTACAATATGCAACATTTTAGTTGTTTGAAATGTGCTCTAAAACACATCCTGCCATGTAGACACTAACGGGGTCTAGGTTAACTGCTCCAACTCTGCAGCAGCATAAAGAAAACTCATGTTTCTGCGATATTGCACCTTTAACAAATGCCAGTTTACATAATTGGGGCGAACTTGTGTTTTAATACTGACTTGTCCAGAGTAGCAGCCAGGATGTATTTCCCATTGGGAGAGAACTTGACAAACGAAACGGGAGGGTTGTCATCGTCTGGAGGAAACGGCACCACGGTTACCAGGAATACACACATCATAACATAACATATCATGTTATGTTATGTTTATCCCACGTTCATGTCTGTATAGCATACATCACCATTACTCACCAATCAGCGTCTTTAAGCATTGTCCTGAAGCAGTGTCCCAGATACGACTACAAACAAACAGACAGATTGGTTTAGAGACACGTGCGTAGCGGTCTGTGAGAGCAAGTAAGTCGCTTTGGTCAATGTAAATGTAAGCAAGTCAAACCGAGGGTAGCATCCAAGGTTAAACCGAGACGTTCTGATGGAATCCTACATGCATTACTATTAGAGGAATACCAATTGTGCGAGCCTATGAAGCAGACCATTATATTGTCGTTTCCCAGCAATTGGTCAGCAATTGAGTGCTTGATAATTCTATTGAATCTTGTCTTACTGTACTTTCACTCTTTCGATAAACATAGTTATTGTCTCTTAGGATAAAAGCGTCTGCCAAATGCTCAAATTGTAAATGTCTGAATTAGTGTGTGCATAGGCGTGTGCGTGGCAATAAACCTACCAGAGACCATCATAGCTGCTAGAAACAATGAGAGAACCATCTCTGTTGAAGTGGACCTAGAAAACAAATACATTCTTAATAGAGTAATGTACACATCGGGCACACATACTGCATACTCGGAGCGGTCAGCAGTCAGACTTACAGCGGAGACAGGGTCAGAATGTGCCGGGAGAGTCTTCAGACATTTTCCTGTCTTCACGTCCCAGATACGAACACTTTCATCAAACTACACACACAGAGAGAGACAGAGAAGTTGACTCAACAAGACATGGGTTTTACATCCGTTAACATGGTTGGCATGGTTTGTATGTGGTAGTATTTAACACACTTACCGAACCCGACACCACCAGATTGGACTGTGGGTTGAAGTTGCAGCAGAAGACATAGTTACTGTGTCCCTTTAACGTCTTCAGACACTTTCCCTGGACACACAGGCAAAACAGACAGACTTAACATGTCTATCTGCAAATTAGCAAGTGTGTGTGTGTGTTTAGAGAACTCAATGCATCCATTTCTATTTCATCAATTAGTGTTTTGTGTGCATGTGTCTTACAGAGCTGTTGTCCCAGATTTTTAGTGTTTTGTCATCTGAGGCGGAGACCAGCAGGTTGGAGTCGGATGACCAGGATACATCAGAAATACCCTGAACACACATGCACTCATGTTAAGAGCTGTTAGGACGCCTGTACTGGAACAGTGCAGGTGTTGAGCTAATTGGACTCCTTACCAGTTTATGGCCGACAATGGACTTCTCAAACTTTCCATCATATGCTCCCCAGATCTTTATCAGCTTATCCGCCGCTGCAAAAAGGTTTGTTACCACAGTTATATCATGTCCTGGGGACCATCTTTTCCAAATATGATCGCTAGATTTACACATTGAAAATAAAACAAATCATGTGATAGTGACATAACGATGGAGACAACATGAGATACAGGGTTGTCATGGAGATGACATGTGATGCAGGGTTGTCATGGAGATGACATGTGATGCAAAGTTGTCATGGAGATGACATGTGATGGGGAGTTGTCATGGAGATGACGTGATGCAGAGTGTCATGCAGATGACATGTGATGCAGAGTTGTCATGGAGATGACATGAGATGCAGAGTTGTCATGGAAATGACATGTGATGCAGGGTAATCATGGAGATGACATGTGATGCAGGGTTGCCATGGAGATGACATGTGATGCAGGGTTGCCATGGCGAGGACATGTGATGTGAGGTTGCCATGAAGAGGACATGCGATGCAGGGTTGCCATGGAGAGGACATGTGATGTGAGGTTGCCATGAAGAGGACATGCGATGCAGGGTTGCCATGGAGAGGACATGTGATGTGGGGTTGTGATAGAGCAGGCTGTGAGTGAGGAGAACTTACAGGAGCTGGCAAGCCACTCTCCATTTGGGCTGAACTTGACGGAGGAGACTGCCTTGGTGTGTCCGGCCAGCGTGAACTTCACAGAATAGTTTGGTTTGGCTGGGTTGGACTGGCAATACAAATCATCCCACACATGTCAATCAGACACAACAATAACAAAAGTATTGAGTCAATCTCATCCGAGGAACTGTAACCTGGTAATTGTATCCTATCCGAGACCATAGGTTACTACAGACTAACTGGAGGGACAAACTTCTTGCAACTTCTTCTTCGCAATTCTCTCCGTTGAGTTCATGAAAACGTATATTAATGGTGATAAGCTCACAAATATTCCACTTCTACGGACAGCTTGGGTGGTTCTCTGCCTTTGGTTTCACAAAAATCAACGTGCTTCTTTCATGTATAGGCCACTCAGCGGACTCTTAGTCGCTTAACCTCATAACTCAGTGGTCCCTGAGAACACAACGTGGACTCCACGTTGATAGGAGCACGCGTTTCCAACATCGAGCTCAGTACATCGTGGACAGCAACAATGACAGCAACAATGACACATTGTCGTACATCTAATTGTATTCACTCCATTTAACAGGAAAATAACATAAGCGATTGGCTCCCCGTCTGATAGCCTTGTGGCTAGTGATGTCAAATGAACGCTCATTTAACGAGCCAACGCACCTTGCTGCCTGATCCTGACGACGACGAATGCTTGATGTTTTCTGTCTCCGGTTTCTTCTCTTCTGTCGCCATCGCGTCGCGGCTCACACTCCTGCAGGTGGGCAGCTAGTCGAGGAGCGTTAGCACGTCGTTGTGTTTCCCCCTGGATCTGCCTGCCAGGCTGCGCTCACAGGAAGCTAACGATACGCGACAACGTTGCTAACTGCTGTTGGCTTACAGTGTCCCGAGTGTTATATTTATGTACGAATGTGTATTTTTTAGGAGGTAACCAACATATATTTTATAATTTATAAATATTTTTGACGAATCGCGTTATTATGCTCGACTCTAACGGCTATGGATTGAGCCAGTCGTTAGCAGCCCCGGACTAGCTCGAAACGAGAATGTGCTGCGGAGCGCCACTGAGCATGCGCCAAGTGTATGGTTTCGTCATAGGGCAACGAGTCAAGTCCTGCGTTTGAAACAAGGCTTGGGCATTATTGCGCAGATTTTTATTTCACTTTCACTTTAATGTGATTGGTGTACATATGGTTCTCTCCACGACTTAATAATTAATTTATCTTGTTTGCCTCTTAATCAGCCACCGTGAAGATATTCCTGACCACACTTTATTGTTGTTTGTGTTGATGATTTAATTATGAAATTCTTTGCTTTTTTTTTTGCTTAAACCTTGAATCTTTTATTAATTTACTTATATCCTCTTATTTATGTCTGTTTATATATTAGATTTTCATTATTGTGTTAATCTCTCTGTAAAGCAGTTTGGTCAACATTTGTTGTTTTTAAATGTGCTGTTGTAATGGAAAATTACATTCAGTCACGTATTATGCATGATTAGATGTTTCTCTTTACTACAAACCATCTCCCCTCAAGGACACATTAATGTCTCGCCACGAAGTGATGGCACCGCACTCTGATAGTAGAAGGAAACATTGAAGTCTCTATGCCCCCTCGAACACCGTGTTTATGTAACGGTCTGAGAATGGGGGAGAGAGCTTTCCCGTGGCCTTGTAGATTATCTATCGCAGCCTGCCTTGACTTGGCGGGACTATAAAGCGTGTGAACTCCTTTGTCTCTTTGGCTCCTTCGCTCTCAGACCCCACTGTTAGTGTGTCTGACTGAGAACGACCCATCAGCGCTGATTATATGTATCGATACTTAATACATGTTGTCTACTATACTGGTCTAAAATCCACTGGTGACGGAGTTGTTTCTTATTAGTTAACAGATTTCCACCACAGCTGTATAAATAAACTGACATGACTTGACTTTCTTTATTTCAGTAAAATGGAGGCACATATTTTTCTAACAACTCTCTCGCTCTCTCTCTCTGGTAAATGTAAACAGAGACATTCCTGAGATTATGGTTAAGATGTTGCCCTGTGGGAATTATTCTTGAGGTACTTGTATTACGTGTATTAGGTACACTATTACCTGAACAACAATTCAAATAGTTTCTCTTTATTCCATTGAGTTGGAAAAATATAGGAGTTAACCTCTGCCTATGTAAGTACATAAAAATATCAGAATTTATATTAGTCTGATGCCATCCTTTGAAGCTGCTGTAGGTATGATTTGGGAGTTGTAAAGAGAGAGTGTAGATGAGAGCAAGTTTTTAAAGCTCATACAGGCGCATTCACCCAGAATAGACATTCTAACAGAGTTCAACTACCATTAGCTGACAGATGGCGACAAATTACATTCAAATTATAGCTCTGAAATCAAACCTACAGCACCTTTAACTTCCATGCGTCTGCTACGCTGAAAACGTACATACTACTACTTAACGCTAAGAAGAGCTCTACATAACCTGTGTTCTGCTTCTACTGGACCTGGACCAACCCAGAACCACTTCTTATCAAGCAACAGCCACTTCAGAACACAGCCCTGAAGCGGTAAATAGATCTGAAGGAGTCTTAAAGCAGGAGCACTGTAGTGTAGACAGATGGAAGTGGTGTGAAACCGGGATGAGGCTGTAGTCTGGAGGGGGTGGAGCTACATGAGCGGAGCCCAGCTGAGCGTACTGACAGCGATGATGGTCTGACAGGTGTCAGAGTCCAGCCACACGCTCTCCACCAGGCGGAAGTGAAGCAGCCCGAGGATGAAGCCGCAGCCCACGTCGAACAGGTGGTGTCGGCCCAGCAGCACCCGGGAAAACCCTGCCAGGAAGGCCCAGATGTAGAGCAGGATCCTCAGAGGAACCTGCATGGGGAGCGCATGGGGGGTTACAACACTCTACTCACATCCGGCTCATCCAGACACAACTGCCCAACCCGACCTACCGCCAGAACCAAGTGGTTCAGCAGGAACCCGGCCACCAAGACTGCTCGGCTGGCATGGGCGGCAGGGAAGGAGTACATATCCATGGCGATGTAGTCGAAGAACCCCGGCAGGAATCCCCGCGGCCCTCGGCGCTTGACCAGCTTCTGCAGACCGCCAACGGTCAGGATGTCGAGCACCAGCGCTGAGAAACGGGAGGTGTACGTTAGTAGGTTAGTCCGGGGGGACTCTCCAGGCAGGGAATCACTGCCATGAGCGACAGCCTGAGTAAAGGCTGCTACATACTCCGCGAGAAGCGAGAACTCGCGAGCACCCAGGGCTGTGAGAACAAGAACAAAGTTCTCGCAGCCCTGGACATTTCATACTCCGCGAGAGTATGAAATGTCCGCGAAGTGCAGAACTCAAAGGCCCCACCCACAGCAGCAAACTTCTGCGCCAGCGGAAAGCGCATTAACCGCGCCCACAAATTGACCAATCAATGTGTCGAGAACAAGCTGCGAGAACTCCTGACCTAGGGCTGCGAGACCAAAATGACGTCATTTTGTTCTCGAAGCCCTAGGTGCGAGAACAAAGTTCTTGCTTCTTGGAGTATGGATCAGCCTTAAGACACACAGTGGATGAGACTGGGATACTGCTGACAGTATAAGTAAGAGGATCTGAGAAGAAAGATTACCTCAGTCTGAGTTTGAGTTTTCTCTTCCTCTCTGTATCTCTCTTCTGTATGTGTATGTGTGTGTGTATATGCCTGTTGCCGTGTTTCTCACCCAGCAGCAAGTTGACCAGCACCTCCTGTCCAGCCAGTGTGTTGCTGCGCGCCAGACAGATGAACGTTCCCACCACCCAGGGGATGGCGTGGCCACTGAAGGCCAGCAGGCCCACCAGGGAGTTGAGGGAGAACAAGGGGGCCCGGGGGCTGGCGCACACCCCGAGCCTTTTGGACATGCTTATGTCAATGGCCAGCAGGGAGTTCAGGGCGATGCCTCCCAGGGATGGGTTGAGCTGCATGCAGTCCTGCTCCGGAAGCCGCGAGGAAGACTCGTTCGATCCGCCCTCCGACCCCCCAGCTCCTGCATCTGGAGCATCCTGCCGTGCGCCCCTAGCAGTAGAACCACAAGGAGAGGACACAGCACTCATATTCTCAACCTTCTACTTCCTCAATTAACGACTTATTACTTTATCACTATTGACCTTTCTGCTTTCTTCCCTTTCTCCCATGTGTCATTCTTTACTCCATTCAATCTATGTTGCTATTTTGTTGCTTTTCTGTCTTTCCCTGTCACCCATCATCTCATCATGAGCTTTTTCTCTTTAAATCCTAAATCAGTTCTCGCTGAGCTAATGCTGTGATTCCAGAAGACAGTTCTGGGCCTTTCCCCATTGGGAGTCATGGCATGTAAACCTGGCACGACTCTGTCCTCCGTTCCAAGTTTGGACTCAGGGAGCGGGGAGCAGCCGCAGCGCTATGGTTAGGGTGGACTGTGGGGTGTGGAGCTGTGAGTTCCTACTCACCTGAACACTCCGTTCTCCGGTTGTTTCGGGGAGGCGGTGCGAGGTCGAGCCCTGGGCCGGCTCTCTCCGAGCGGCTGGTTGAGCGAGAGGAACTCTGTGCGATTGAGGACGTTGTCCCGGGACCGGCGACGGGCCGAGGCCGGCATGGTGGTATTGGTGACTTTGCTGTGTGTGTGTGTGTGTGTGTGTGTGTGTGTGTGTGTGTGTGTGTGTGTTGAGAGAGAGAAGAGGAGAGAGAGAGAGAGGGGGGGAGGGGAGAGAGAGAGAGAGAGAGAGAGAGAGAGAGAGAGAGAGGGGGGGGGGGGGGGGGGGGGAGAGAGAGAGAGAGAGAGAGAGAGGGGGAGAGAGGGTGAGAGAGAGAGCGAGTGAGAGAGAGAGTGAGAGAGAGAGATGGGGGAGAGAGATAGGCGGGCGGGGGAGAGAGAAGAGGGGGGGGGGGAGAGAGAGAGTAAGAATGTGACTCTGAGCTGTGTTAAAAATAGACATCCTGGCCCTTTTCTGCAGAGCCACCCCCCAGCTGTTCTTCTACACTGCTGCTGCTTCAGTTTGACACTGGAAAATCACAGCATTTAATGCACATAAACATGGCAGTGGAAAACATGTAATATTGTCATATAATGTCCGACCACAACTCAAAAAAACCCATCATTGGTTTCCCTCACTAGGTTAGAAATGGAAGTATGCAGCACAGGGGGAAATATCT
>PIJE02000025.1:636483-673983 GCA_002895965.2 Coryphaenoides rupestris
CACAGCAACAAGGTTCATTGGTTTCGGAGGGCAAATCATGATGGAGAAAAAAACAAAACAGGAAAGACCACCACCCCCCCTTAGTCAGTCAGTCAGTCAGTCAACAGTCGGTCGGTCATGTGGCGTCCAGGATAGCTCCTTCCTCTACGTCCATCTGGCACGTCTGTGTCTGTCCGTCTGTGTCTGTAGGTTTCAATAAAAGACACTAGGAACTAAAAACAGCTCAGCCTATTTACACAGTCTCCCAATCTGGCCACGTATGTATATGTGTGTCTGCATATCAGCGTGTGTTTGTGTGTGTATGTGTTAATATATATATATATGTATTTCTGTGTATGTGTGTGGTCTTTTTACAGTATAAAACTTAGCATTAGAATGCATGTGTGTCTGTGTGTGTTTGATTTGTGTGTGTGTGCTTTCAGTCAGAGTCTGAGGAAGAGGAGGTTCCTGTCGAGGAGCTGTCATCCGAGGACGAAGAGGAGCTGCCACTCAAACGGCTAGCCCCGCCCCCCGACGCCCCGCCTCCGGCTGCCTTCTCTGAAAGAGAGAGAGAGACGGAGAAGCAGTGTCAATACAACCACACCAAGTCATGAGGATTTATAAGGGACGGCCATTTAAATTAGTGCTGGGTGTTATGGCCCAAAAAGTATATCACGGTATCAATGAAAATGATGACAGTGGGAGGTGCTAGAATGCAGGGAAACTGCACAACTATTCTATTTTTGCTTTGTTTTGTTTCACCTTTGCTTAAGATAAGGACGTATGCGGGTCAGTGTTTAAACGAGGGCAAAATATACTATAAAGTTCTCCCAACTAATAATAGCAGGCTGGTAATCAGGTAATAGACTTCCACGTTCCAAGTGTTTATTTTTCCTTTTCTGGCGATCCGTCCTCCAGAACAGTGTGCATTTTCCATTAGCATGCCCTTGAATAGCACTAGTGCTGCGGTGAAATTTCACTGAAGCTTTGCACGAGGTACCGACCACCGTTGTTTCCCACTGGCGATTTTAATGTGGATCCCAAAGCCAGCGACCTCAACCACACAGCACTTGGGTGATGAATTGGAGTGCAACTAAACGTCTGCGTTGTGTCAGTGATAAGCATGTCTATCCCCCCGTCTTTCAAATCAATGAATTTATTGATTTGAAATAAATTCATTAGGCATTAGGTTAGGCGGTAGAACGGTTAGGCCGAAATTCATGCCATAGGCAAATTCCTACCGGTGTACTTTCTATATCGTTTACGGTCCACCCCTAATTTTAAGTCACTTCCAATTCCAAGATATTTCTGTGTACTTGCAAAAATAATACCATCTGAATTTGATTTGAGTCGCTTGTTGACTGCCTCTGCATTTTTTCTTTCATCTTAATTTTTTATGCGCCATTTTATTAAAATACTTAATTATTAGACATTCAAATATGCACGCACACACACACACGGCGGGGGCGGGGCTCTTACGCAGTAGCTTCTTTTGCTTGCGCTGCAGACAGGACTTGACATAGCGCTCCAGCTCCCGCAGCGTCGAGGGCTTGAGAGTCTCGAAGTCGATCTCGATCTCGTCGGGGTTGGAGTCCCGCAGCGAGGGCTCCCTGGACTGGATGATGTGCACCACGCGGCCCAGCTTCTCCCCGGGAAGACGGTTGATGTCCAGGCTCAGCTGCCGCTTCTCGTCGTAGGACATTGGCAGCGACGGCTCCTCCCCCTCCTCTCCGTTGGCGGGGCCGCCGGCCTTGGACCCTTTCTTGGGTTGCCTGGAAACAAGGAGGGGTGGGGGGATTCTGATTGGTTAAGATGCCAGCGCGAGTGGGGGGGCTGAATAAAAGAGCAGAGGGAGTCTCCGCATTCATCCGTTCTTTGACAGAGCTCCTACCTGGTGGCGGTCACCGTGCTGTTGGCTTTCCTGGTGGGAGCTTTCTTCTGATTGGCTGGTTTGGCCTGCTGGGCGGCGGCCTTGGGTTTCTTCTCCTCCTCGGGTTTTCCCTTGTTCACCTTGTCCTTCTCCTTTTTCTTCTCTTTGTCTTTCTTCTCCTTCTTCTTCTTTGGTTTGCTGACCGGCGCTTGGGACAGGACCGCCAGCTGCTCGTGGACCGCCTTCAGCTGAAAGGAAATCAGAGGAGCACAAAACACCAACGTACCCTTTTAAACAGCATACCCTTTAGCCACGGCCCCTGGACTACCGCTGGCTTCCCCTGCTCACAACACTGCCTGTCCTGCCACCACACTGCGCTCCCTGGGAAACGGTCGGCTCTGTGCTCCTCAAACGCGAGGGGCATGCGACCACGCGTCCCGTTTCCTTGGCAACACATCTAGACTTCCACTAGTCCTGATACAGCTACTCTAAACAGCTGAATAGATACAGCTGTTCTACACAGCTGAATACGGGCAGGCCATAGGCTTGGGCTTATTGACGATGCTATCGGCAAATGGGTATTAATAAGTATTACTCTTATTTTGGGTTTTTTCTCTCAATGCCAGATAAATGTGTTTTTGTGTCGGTTTCTCGTCGCGTTGTCCCAGGAGGAAAAAAATGAAGCGTATCGGTGTGTATTTTCCATGTGTGCCGCATTTCAGATTGATATGGAGTGACTCGTGGTGTACGGCGGTCGCTCGCGTGGGTAGGGAGTGACGCCCGGCCCCGCCCACCCACTCCACCCACCCACCCACCATGGGATCATCGAAACCGGCGCGACAGCTGAGGGGCGCGATGGGACGAGTGCTACATTGCGCGCGCGATGTCCCAAGCCTAGTAGGCCATACCCACCTGCTCTTGCAGCTCAGCCAACCGTGTGGCCCGTTCTTCCTCAGAGTCAGACGATTCGTCGGAGGAGGAGTTGTTGCTGCTGTCAGAGGAGGCGGTGCTTTTACTGACCACTGGGGTGGTGGACGGCACGGATGCCTCCGAACTCTCGTCTGGCATCTTGGCAAAGCGCATCTCAAACACATCCTGCGGGGACACACAGCGGAGACGGCAAGTGTTAGACGGGAGGGAGCAGAGGGTGCGCCACAAGACTACGACTCCGTGCCTACCAGACATTGTCAGATGGCTAGTTTGAGGAAAACAGGAACAGAAAAGGTAAGGCTAACACACAAGACTGAAGGACAGACATGTATTCAGGACAGAAGGGAAAGACAAGGTCATCGAACAGATGGGAAGCCAGACAGAGGGGTAAGCCATGCAGGTTGTACCTGCAGTTTCCTCGCCATGGCGACCACCTCGTGATCCGGGGGGTTGTACTTGTAACAGTTAGAGAACATTAACCTGACGTCTGTGGCAAAGCTCTGGGGGTCGCTGTACTCGCGGTTATCCATCTTTTTCTGGATGAGAGACACAGAAAGACAAAAGGGAGATAGGGGGAGAGAGAGATTAGAATGAATGAATGGGCTTCTGAATGAACTATGATACTAACGAATCATACTTGGGGCCGGGTATTGTTTTTCGATGCCGGTTCCTGAAGAATACTTTTTTCAACAATCCCTCAAATGTGGCTATCAAACACGTGACAAAGATATTTAATGGTCCTGGAGGCAGGATATTTTACCAGGGATGAGGATTTTAAATTTGTATTGATATTGAAGACCTGGTATTGCTTTTATTGCTTGACTGTGACTATTTTACTGTGCAAAAATAGATCAGCACTGCAATTGATGTAGGGATGGGTCATGTTTTTTTTTATATTTTATTATAAAAAAAATCAAATACGTTGATACGACTACTTCCCATTTCGGGGCAGTATAGTATACTGTCCCGCATGGGGGCAGTATAGCACTGTGGGTGTAGGGGCCAGAAGAAGACGTACCAAAACAATGGCATAGCATAGCATACACGGCTCCACATCGTCAAGTGGTGCTGTACTTGTTTTGTATGTTCGCAATAAAAAGTCCACCACTGTACACACATCGAAAGTCTGTTTAACCTGTCCGTTGTACAGCCTATCTGCGTTACATTCACATTGGATGTTCTACTGGTTTTTCCTGTTGCTAGCGGGATACACTTCTAAACTATTTTAATGCCACCTTGATTCGAGACATTTTGAAACATTACACACAGCTGGCTAGTTTAGGGCAGGGTATTTCCGTAATTTGCCTATTGTGTGGAAATATTGACCAAACAATAGAGGCGGCTTTGCTCGGAAGCCCCGTCACCTGGGCAGGTAGACACTGCTAGACACTGGGGACTCACCGGTGATCGCGTCTTTAGTTCCCTGCGCCAGACCGATGTAATTCAGAGCATTAATATCTTTCGAATATCCAATATCTTTCTAAGTAAAAACTATCAACAGGATCGCCAAGCTGTGAGACTGAGTTGTGAAACTGAATGTGTGTCTTCCTCGGTACAACTGTATGATTAATGGCTCACTGTCGTAGGTGAGATTCACTTCGCATTGAAATTTGGAACCGAATGACGAGGCATTTTTTTTGAAGAATTTCGGTTGGTGCCTGAAAGGTATCGAAGTTCAATACCCAGCCCTAATCATACTCAGTGATACTAAGCTACTAATATGGTTTGTTATTTCTCGGGTTCGATTCCCACCTGTGGTCCGATGCTACATGTCATTCCCTCCCTCTTTCAACCCACTTCCTTGTCTCTCCCGATAACGGCAACAGTGCACCCCATTTAGATATGCCTCAAAAACAGACAAAAAAGCCCAAAATATGTATGTGTGTGCATGTGTGTATTACCCGAGCGCTGCTGAGGTCCATGGGATGCTTGATGATGTCGTGGTAGTCGTGCAGCTCCAGTGCCTCAGCGTCCACAGGCTTGTAGAAGGGCCAGGCGTAGGCCGCATGCTTCTTGGACAGCATCTCCCTCAGGATGTTGTCGCAGTGCTTCATCTGCTCGCCCAGCTTCCCGCCCTTCCGGCCCGCCGCTCCGGCCGGGCCCGCCTCCCCAGCCTCCTCCCCTCCCGCGCCGCCGCCACTGCCAGCGCCACCAACGCCACCTCCACCACCACCGCCACCACCACCCTCTTTCTTGGCCTTGGGAGGGCGGACAGCTGTGTCGCGGCGGGCAGCCACCATCTTGGCCTGCTTGCCGCCCTCCTGGGCCGGGGGGGAGTCGGCCCGGCCCGCCGAGATGGCCGAGGTGGTCGGGGTGGTGGTGTCCGCTTTCCTCTTCACGCCCTTCTTCTGGAGGGGAGACGCACGCACGGGCAGAGGGAGGGCAGGCAGACAGCAGGAAAGATGGGACAGGGTCAGGTTATACTGCACTGTGCTCTGAACATGTCTGGAGAGAAACGGGCTGGTCGTTACCTTGACGACAGGCTGAGCAGAAGCCAGGATGGTTGCCGCGGGCTGCGGGGCCGACACGGAGACCGGGGGCGTGGTCTGGACAGGAGTGGGCGTGGGCGTGGGCGTGGGCGTGGGCGTGGGCGTGGGCGTAGGGGTGGGGGTGGGCGAGATGACTGGCGTCTGAGATGGCGAGGGGGAGGGGTAGGAGGTTGGGGGTGAGGCTGAAGACTCAGCCTGAGCCTGGCTCACTGCACAAGAGACGGAGACACAGAAGAGAGGGTTAACACGGCCAGCTGATGCAATAAATCAAACTATGTAATAGTTATACCTGGGTGTGATTTGTATGGATTTTAATAAATTCCCCATTAATAAATATATTCATGGGGATGGGATTCCATTATTTGGTTGAGATTCTATTAATAAAATGAGATTCCATTGTTTGGACTGGGATTACATTACTGAAATGAGATTCCATTACTCGAATGAAATTAAATTACTCGAATGGGATTACATTACTGAAATTACATTCCACTGCTCAGATTCCACGACTTGAGGGAGATTCCCTTACTTGAGGGAGATTCCATTACTTGAGGGAGATTCCATTACTTAAATGACGCTTCATTACTCAGCTGGGATTACAATACATTAAATTAGATTAATTTCCATTACCTGTAGTGGCAGGAAGAGGGGGTTTGCTCTTGGTCTTTCCTTTGGGGGCAGGGGGTAACAGAGCCACCTCCTCCTGGGGCATCTGGGCCACCTTCTGCAAGAAGATCTTCTCCAGGGCCTGGGCCATCAGCACTATGTCATCTGTGGGCTAAATAGACAGACAGACAGACAGATAAGGTAAGGCACACTCATTACCCATCAACCCAATCGTAAAGGAGATATTACATCTCAATGAGACCCATCTGTTAAATAAAGGTGTGTGTGTGCATGTGTGTTACCTTGTTGTAGATGTAACAGTTGGTGAACATGGTGTTGAAGTCCTGCATGGCCTCACTGGCGCTCCAGTAGTAGTTGTTCTCTAGCCGCTTCTTGATGGTGCCCATGTCCATGGGGTTCTTGATCACCTTGTGGTAGTCCTACAACCACAAGCACCGTGACCAACATTAGGACCATACCCGGTGATAGACGAGACTAAGGATTACCGAGCTAGCAGCAGAGACACCAAACAGCATTTTCATTGTTATATCCATCTGAGACACTTAGAAGCGTGAGACGTATCGAGTTGGAACTGCGTTTTAGTTCGGTTGTCTTGGAGGATACTTTGTAATTCGCCTATTGTGTAGAAATATTGACCAAACGACAGCTCTATGGAGAGGAGTGCTGCTACCCCACGGTTTCCCTTGGAAGCCCCGTCTCCTGGGCAAGTGTACACCATGAGACACACGGGGACTGATCTTGTAATTTGTTCCCTGCATCAGATCACAGTAAGTTGGAGTGTGAATATCGGTTGAATATCCAATGGAGCAGCAGCGATAAACTGCTACAATTTTCACTTTCTGCTTTTATGTCAGAACTGCCTGGCCCAAATAGTAATATACAAGTAATTTGCAATAGTGTATGGTGATTTACTTGACAAGTACCTGATTACACGTTTGCCCCCAGTTTAGATCAAAGGTTACAATAATAAATAAATTGAACTACCTGGAAATATTATGCAATCCTAATGACGAATTAGCAAGCAATCAGAAACTGTAATCTTCACATCTCACCTTGCTCAACTGTAAATGTTAACATGAGTATCAAGCTTACCGATTAACACTAATCTGCTCACACTTAATTCTAATTTGTACTCGATGTCTGTTCCATAAACCACAGCTTTCCGGCTAAACTGACCAATGGATGGTGACTCATTAAATGGTAATTTAGTTTAAACTTGCAGTATGCAAGGTTTGCCATTAGCAACCTCTCATGGTTTAAGTTGTAGCTACAGTTATAGCTGTATAACTTTCAAAAAACAGTAAGCATGTCTGATTTTCCCATGTTCTAGTTGAGTTATGCTTTTATGGAGTAAATAGCTGCAGTGGAAAGGTTACATAATGCAGGGTTAATGAGTAGTTAATTTGTAAACAAGCTGATTGATGCAGGGACTTACAGCCAAGCACAGTTTGATGGCATCCACAGGATGGTAGAAGGGCCAGGCGAACTGATGCTTCCACAGAGTCTTCACCACCACGTTCTGCATGTATTGCAACTGGTTGGTTTTCCTGCAGGAGCAATAGAGGGGAAACCAAACCCACTTAGCCATTTTACACAACATACAGACAGACTTTAAAGTCGGGGGACAAGCAGCTTTATGCATGTCGAGTTTCCATTAAACTCTTGTATAGATCTGAACCAAAGAGGGGAAGCAGGCTGGCGTTGATTCCAGTTTGAATTCACAGGGTCATCTACTAATCCAGTTCTTATCCAACTACAGTAAGGCTGAAGGATAAAACCATATTGCAAATAGCTTGACAAACATTGCGCATGTGATATGATTCACGATTAGTAGGAATGGTCATTTAGCATAATTTTTGCTGAAAAAACTTGGGATGCTTTCTCACATCTGGTGAAAAAAATGTGTAGGCCAGGGCATCTCTGCAGCACTTTTATAATGGTGTTATTAATGTACATTTCAATACATTTTTTGTGTTTAAAAAAAAATAAAAAAATAAAAAAATAAACACTTTACAAGAGCAGAACACCATAGAGCCCAAAATTTCTTTTCTGATCTATGCCACATTGAATAACTTCAGGAAATCCCAGTCGGTAGCAATCAGATCTGTTACACACTGGAAACCAAGAACTGATCCACCAGCAGCTCCAGAAGAAAGGAATAGAATCCTCTTCTCATGACCTCTGGCAAGTTTCCTGTCAAACTGCAGAAATTGTGCCGGCTAAACAACCAATCCCAAGAAAGGCCGGAGCCTGACAGAAACAGATAGCCTCTAAAAAATAACCATGCGGTTCTCAGCCTCGATTCCAGAGACCTCTGTTGTGACCTAGAGGGACCTCAGCCTCCATGAGCAGTGTCTTACTGCTGTGGCCCAGAGGGACCTCAGCCTCCACAGGCAGTGTCTTACTGCTGTGGCCTAGAGGGACCTCAGCCTCCATGGGCAGTGTCTTACTGCTGTGGCCTAGAGGGACCTCAGCCTCCATGGGCAGTATCTTACTGCTGTGGCCCAGAGGGGCCTTGACGAGCAGCGTGTTACTGTCTTACCTGCCAGGTTTGGTGGGGTTAGTGACCTCGGGGGGAGGGGGGTTGGAGAGTGTTGGGGGTGTAGGGGGGGCGGTCTCTGGGGCGTCCGACATGCTGGACAACAGTCACACGGCGTCGTCTCCTGGGAGGAGGGACCGCAGCACACGACAACTTCCTGTCTGGATGGGTGTGTGGGGGGGTTCTCAGTCCTGGCGAAGTTCTTCCTCCTTATTCCCAGTGGGGAGGCAACATCCCATCTCAAGACCTCACCCAGACCGTCCACTTTCTGTAGCAGAGCGGGAGAGTGGTTACAAACATTGCACCTGAATTATTACACATTGCTCAACACAGCCACACGCGCACGCACACGCACACACACACACACACACACCTCACCTACACACACGTTCTAAAACATGAAGATATTTTTTACTGCCCCTGGACAGGCTAAAATTAGTGAGGTGCAACTAAATCCCTTATTTACTTCTGTGGAATTTACTATTTTTAGTGGCACACTTGATGTGCTATTATAATATAGGGTTCCTTACAAAACACAGAGTTTCACTCGCACCAACAATACACAGCATGTTTAATGACCCAGGCTGGCTGAGCCGAGACAACAGTTTTAGTTGTAAATAATATCCAAGATTAGACAGTATTGTAAAGAGCGATATACAATAGCAATATACAGAGTCGACATGCATTTCAGTTAATGGTGGGTCTCTACATACACATTAGCGCCGGTAGCATTAGGAACGTAAAAATAGCAAGATAAAACTCTACAACAGCAGCACTACATTTCCAGGTTATATCACATTTATAAAACACACCAGTCTATCAAAATACGACACGTGTATCAAGGGGTATATAAACGGCGTGGATTGGAGAAGAGCTACAACCTAGATCAAAACATGGACAGATGTGGAGACGATGTGCAGAATTCGGCATGCAAGCTCCATAAACCACAGACGAAACACCACAGCTAGCCAGGCATTAATAGCCAAACCTCACACACTATCGCGATTTTAAATGGAGTATAGTGGTGCAAACCATGACGAGTACACACACACACACACACACAAACATGAAACAACTCCAATATGTGGTGTCTGCATGCACGCTGCGTTCGTCCAGCTAAGACGCTAACAAACGCTTCCCGTGCTAAACAGAGCTAATGTACCATTAAGTTGAGCCGATACCAACCTGCTGTTGCTGCTACAGTTTGGTGTGATTTGTTACGGTTGGAATTGATAAGAATACAACACTTGTAAAAATCGACGAAGCGCTAAGGTGCATATGTGTTTTCCTAGCTAGCGAAACATCCCATTTATATTGCTTTAAAAAGATGGCGGGCAATGCATTGCAATATAGTAGCCTGGTGGCTAGCTGAGCTAAGCTCCTCACCTATCGTAGAATCTGTCACGTTCATCCACACACACAGACACACACACAGCTATGCACTTCCTGGCCAATGTTTTCGTCATATATGTTTGTGAGACGTGCGATGTATTTCAACAATATGTTTCGGCATTTAGCGTCGGTATTTTAACATGCATATGGTAACGCTAAAGGTTTCGCAGAGCCCCATAGCCCTGGCCGATGCTAGCCCACTAGCCGAGCTTTGTATGCATTGTTTCAAGGCGCCGAGCGGTGAGCCAGGATTGCCAAACGACACCTATGGATTCGCTACATTATGTAAACATCGACCCGATTTACCCCGACATTCCGGTACCACTAGGTAAAAGACATATTTTACTTTATTTTTTTAGTCCTCAAGTTTGTCCAGCGGTGATCGTCGGGTAGTTTTCTGGAAGGTTTTTTTTATTTAGCGAAGTAGCATAATAGATGAGTTATCAGCTGTCTGTGGCCGTGAGTGCGCATGCGCGGCGAACAGCGGCATCATGGGTGTTGTTGTGCTGTGATTGGCTGTGGGAGTATCCAGGAGGCCAGGCTGGCCTACATGTACACTACATGTCCCAGCGGCCACCGCTTCCGCAGGAGTCCACTGGCCGCTTTGCAACACAACACACATTAGCATTATTTTAAACGTAATAATTGTACAGCGTTTGGTGTCTGACCACCTAACCACGGGAACCAAAGAACCGTCAAAAATACTGTCATGACTGTCTGACCAAGTTGCCCACGTAGAAGATAGGTTATCTTGCTATTTGCTACTGCGGAGGAAATACAAATAGTACTAATAAAACAAGGAATGTCCATTTTAGACAAATGCAATGATGTGTATTCCTCAGTGCCCTGCTTGTCGTCATTTCTTTCAACGTTACCCGGCGTAAGAATCGCGAACCGCCCACTTGAGGTCGGTCTACTAATGAGCGAATGTCAGAATATTCAGACATCCAGGAAGCTGTACAATTGGAAAAGGTTCTGGAATTTGGCGTATGACTCAATTGTGTTTTGAAAAAATGTATTCAAGAGTAATTGTCCTGCTGTTGCAGATGTCTACATATTGGGGGAAATGCGTGTGGAATAAAAACAAAAGTGCTGTAGTCCTAATGCTGATCGTGCTGTGTTGGAAGAAGAAGAGAAGAATACAAGTATTTGAGAGCGATGTGCGTGTGTGTGTCTATTTATATATATAGAAATCATCATAAATATCACTTTCAATAGAGGGCGCTCCTGCTCCTGTACACGCGGAGAACGCAATGTAAACCGAAAACGTAGGCTATGTGACATTGAGACATTTCTTCGAGGATATTATCTAATATTGTTTAGCTGTAGACAACATAGCCATGGATATGCAGCACCGTATGCCAATGATCTCTCTCCGCATAGTGCCACCTAGTCTAGCTCTTTTCCAGCGAACAGGAAACCATCCAGACAAACCATAGGATTCTCAACAAGCTTTAATTGATCACTATCAGAGCTGTCAGTATCATCATCATCATAGTTGTGGTGATGGTGGGACACCACAAGCGTTGGTTGTATGATGGCCGGCTTCTAAGGGTCTGTGTGCTGGACTGCAGGGGCCTCGGAAACATGCAGCAGACAGACAGACGGACAGGTAGACAGACAGACAGACAGACATACGGGGAGACAGGTAGACAAACATACAGACAGGTAGACACAGACAGGGGCTGAGAGTGAAACTTGCGAGGTAGACAGACAGATTGACAGGTAGATAGAAAGAAAGACAGATACAGGTAGATAGGTATGTAGATAGGATAGACAGATAGGTAGATAGATAGATAGATAGGAAGACAGATAGTCAGGTAGATAGACAGACAGAGAGTCAGAAGGACAGACAAGCAGAAGAAGGGTGGGCAGACGGGTCGATAGAAAGACACACAGTCGGAATTGACAGGTAGCTGTTGTGTTATTTACATAAAGGTAGTAGGCAGAGGCAATTCAAAAGCTTATTGGCTGTCTTGTAGAAGGTCCGCCCCTCCATCGCCCTGATCCGCCAATCCCCTGTCTCCGGGCGGGGGGGAGGGTTGGGAGGCGCTGGCGGGTGGGGCGGGGTCTGCGCTCAGCTCAGTCTCATGAGGAACGGCAGACTCTCCAGACAGCCCCCCTTCCTCGCCGCCCACGCCGCAGCCAGCATACTGCAGGTGTGGTAGGAGGGCCACCTCTCTCTCTCGCTCCCTCTCTCTCACCCTCTCTATCTCTCTCTCCCGCTCTCTCTCCGCCTCCCCCCTCTCCCTCTCCCTGGGCGGCGCCGGGTACAGTGGCGTCTCCATCTCCAGATATGAGGTGCTGAGTTGCCGGAGATCCAGCTCAAAGGGGGCGGGGCTGGACTCTCTCTGGGCCCCTCCCCCTCCTCCTCCCCCTCCTCCCCCTCCCCCTCCCCCTCCTCCTGCGCCTCCTCCTCTCTTGCCCTTGCGGGGGTGGGGGCTGGGGGCTGGCAGCCCGTCCGGGAGCAGAGACTGGATCTTTGGGAGCCATCGCTTGCGGACCCGCCGGGCGTTGGTGCACATGTCCGCCGCAATCACATTCATCTCACTCTCCTTGAAGTTGGGTGCAAAGTTCTGACAGTAGACTGGAGAGGGGAGGGGGGGAGAGGACAGGAGAGGGGAGGGGAGGAGGGGAGAGGACAGGAGAAGAAAGAGGAGACGATGGGAGGAGGGGAGAGGGGATGAAAGAGGAGAAAGGGAGGGGAAGTTAGGAGGAGGTGAGAAATGTCTCAATCCTCATCGATATTACACGCTCATATAAGCAACACAACAGACAGTGTGTGTGTGTGCGTCTTACGTTTGACTGTGTTTAACACTCGGTTGTCCAGGGGTTTGCGACTTGGATCATTGGTTGACGAACGGATCCCTGTGCCACAGCTATTGGCCAGAGTGTTTCTATGGAAACCATAATAACCCAATCAGCTGCTATAGGCAGCATTCTCAGTTGCTGTTCTCAGACAGTGTGACAGACAGAGCAGCATTATGTAAAGCAGCACCGCAGACACAGGAAGCTTCCAAAAAAGGGCTACGTCAAACAGTATGTGCGCACACATGCGCGCATGCGCACACAGACGCACACAAACACACATGCACACACACATCCATAAATGTACACAAATGCAAAATGCTAAATACGTTGCTTTTGTCAACATCTATTACAAGAAATATTATTCATCAACATCGATTATTATATACGTGTATTACATGTACATGTTACATGTATATGTGTATACATTAGTTAATGAATCAAATATGATTTATTGGGCAAAACTCATTATGGATGCAAAAAGTTGGTGACTCAATGTGGACATGCCTCTCAGGGGGAGGTTAAGGAGCCTGGCTGGAGAAGGACTGTAATGACATGATAACAATCTCCTACAGTGTTGTACTGATCCAGATGGCTGTGCTGGTACCTGTCAAAGAAGGTGGCCAGGAGCCGTCTGAGGAGAACCTTGTGTTTGACTCCAGCACACAGATGGCAGTTCATCAGCTGACCCCGTGTCATGTAGACACCTGACCCTGCACACACACACACACACACACACACACACACACACACACACACACACACACACACACACACACACACACATACACACACACACACACACACGCAAACACACACACACACACACATGCAGATACACAGATGCATGCACAAACGCAAATACACACGCACACATGCACACATACTCACACGCATGCACACACATAATCACACACACATACACATGCATGCACATATGCACAAAGACATACACAACATAGACACATGAACACATACACACACACAATGCACACAAACACAAACATATTAACCTAATTTCAGTGTGGCTCTGTTTGATCCTAGTTGATCCGACTTGGGATGTTTGTTTCAACTGTGTAGTTATGTATTGTGTCTGGTTCTAGCGAGATTTGGGTGTAGTCTAGTGAATATTTACCTGCGACCAGTTCCACCTTCTCCCCTGGGTCTCCCTCGGTGTAAAGTGCTGGGTGACACCGGTAGCCAATCTGACTGACTAGACTGGCGGGCAGAGCCATTGTGTCCCGACCAATCAGCACACAGGGCCTTCGCTCATTAGCCAATGGTAGGGGCAGCATCTCCATCTTCTCCTGGACTGAAGCCATGAAAAGAGAGTTGTGATTTGATCAGTTTACCAGTCCACTGGGTAGGCTGTTAAAGACTAGATCCAGTCAGCATACATGTAGGTGGTCACTCCCACTTGTGATGTCACTTTGTCACAATGACAATTTTAGTCACATGACAAATTTGGAATGGGTCATCCTGCTCACACCTGGTGGAATAATAGGGCCCCTTTAAATGTCTTTGTCGTCGTAGCCAAATAATATCTGGGATAGCATAGAATTGGGATAGTATGGAAAGGGACAGAAAATGGACAAATAGACAATAGATATAAGGACATAGTACTGTAGGGGTTGCTGGGGTGTCCATAGATGTGTCCATAGATGCCAGCGGGGTAGTAGTCGTCCTCCAGCTCCTCTTCCGTTGGAGGATGGGAGGGCGGTGACTCGGTGGGCAGGCTGGAGCCGGGCCGGGCTGGACCGCTCTCCGGTGGCCAGAAGGTACGACTGCAACCCGGGAACCAGCCCTCCCCCGGCACCCAGGTAACACAACGCACTGCCCCTAGTGGCCTGGAGGTCCCTGGTAGTGTCCCCTCTAATGATGAGATCAACAAGGAGAGAGGAGACCACTAGGAGCAGAACAACAAGGAGAGAGGACAGACCACTAGGAGCAGAACTACAAGGAGAGAGGACAGACCACTAGGAGAGAGGACAGACCACTAGGAGCAAAACAACAAGGAGGGAGGACAGATCACAAGGAGAGAGGACAGATCACTTGGAGCAGAACAAAAAGGGGAGAGGACATCAAATGCTTGCATCTTGGAAGTCTTTGACATTGGGGCTAATAATTATTGTTCTCTAGCTCTCCCCCTGCAAAAAACATCTTCTGATAGCTTGCCAGATGAATACTTCTGGAAGAAGACAACATTTTTGCAAATGTTTGCTTAGATTCCAGTCACTTTCAAAAATGTCTCTCGCTGCCACATTTGTGCTAACACCAAGGACGTGGTATTCAGAGAAATCACTCAAATCCTTTTGTGTCACAGACATTTAAACACACACACACACACACACACAACACACACACACACCACACACACACACACACACACACTTTTTCTGGACGCTTGGTTTTGATGTGTTTCTGGACAGACTGGTTCAGAACAGATATAGCCTATTCCCTGTATTTCCAGGCAACCCAATATACCGAACTGAGCAGAGAGTTTCTGAACAGATATATTCTCTGTGTTCCCCGCACGACAGCTGAGTATACTGAACAGAGTCGAGAGTTTCTTCCTAAATTACCTCCTCTTCTCTGGCTCCTCTCCCGCCGTTTCCCCCATCTCCTCTGGAGGAGGGGGCGTGTCGGCCCGCTCCTGCTTGATTCTGCTGACGGCCAGGAGCAGCTCTTCGGGACTGAGTGCCGGCTGGGAGGAGAGCAGCGCCTCTGGGGGGCGCTGTTGCTGCTGCTGTTCCCCCGAAGCCTCGTAGCCGCCCAGTTCCTCCGCCGACGCCGTCTGTAAGTGATGTGTTCCATTCAATTCCACCAATCCATTAAATCAGCAATTGAATACAGATCAACCAAACACCCTCCTGGGGGAACCATGTGGGATTGATGTGAGAATAAGTGTAAACCACCACATTTTAAATGCATATTGTTGACCAATACAACAAAGTTAGCATGCAGCATGTTAGCCTGTATAATAATGGAATTCTATGGAATAGATGAGAAACCCTGAAATGTTAGATGCACTTCTCAACGATGTTGGCTTGGATCCATGATGATATAATTGACTCATAAGTGTGGTTTAACCATGTCACCATGGTGACAGTCAAAAAGAGGGCCACTGGTCCAATTGGACTAACTCTGTCAACATGGGACCATCTCTGGATCATCTCTCAGGATACCAAAGACAATTTCAGTGTGTCCGTGGGACCCAACCGCACCCACCACCTCCACCTGGATCATCAACCCATTTTGGGTCCTGACCTGTTGATCCGAAGGGGACCCTCGGCGCTCACACCAACCTGGGAGTCGCAGCAGAGCGGGGAGGAAGCGGAAGATGCCTTCATCATCATCAGCTCCATGCCCCGCTCCACGATGTTCTGGATCTGCAGGTATCCGGCGGTGTACATGAGCACCAGCTGTTCGCTAGTGGCCATGCTGAGTCGGCCCGTGTAGCAGAAGGACAGGATCTGCTGGAAACACGCGGGCGTGACCGAGGACGGGAGCTCAAACACCACCTGGGACGAGGAGGACTCCGGCGCGGAGCTGAACAGGTCCCGGAAGTAGAGCGAGGAGGCGGCCAGCACGGCGCGGTGGGCCTTGAAGGACTGGCCCTGCACCAGGATGGACACGTCACAGTAGTGGCCCAGCAGGCGCTGCTCGTTCAGACTCCCCAGGACACTGCTGCCAAAGTCCGGGATTTCCACCTGCAGCAGCCCCTCCGACATGGTGGATGGAGGTGTCTGGTACACAGGCAGAGGAGGAGTAGGAGGAGGAGGAGACGGGTGGGGATGTCTCTCCGAGGAAGGTTCCAGATGTCTACAGGTTCTTGCTTCTGGGAGCAGCGTTGCGAGCGGTGGATTCCAGCTATGTTTTTGGGACGAACCAAATGCCACAGAGAAAATGTTTAAGTTCCATTTCCTGTAGAGGATGACCTAGAGTCAGGGCTGAGGGGTCAGGGGGTTTACTGGTGGTGCCGTGTTCTGGAGTCTAGGAACTGCTCAGGGAGGTCAGAGCAGACGTAGAGACTATGTGGTGGTGGGGGACTCATGTTGGGGATGTAGCTGGCACATCTGGAAGATGGAGAGAGAGACAGAAGAGTGGACAACCCATCATTAACATCATTATCATTACAAGGTTTCTCTCTCTGCCTTTCAACTGTCACTTTCTCCCCTCCTGTGACATCATCAGAAAGCGTCAGTCTATCTTTAGACATATCACTAGCCTATGACAGAGAATTATATTCAGTCATAAAATATTCATAAATACAGACTAAAATAAAACAAAAAGCGGGGTGTTTTTGTGTACGATGCCTTCTTGTTCTGAACCGACAAAGAATATGATAGTTTTGCTGCAGTCATGGCAATATTGGAACAATCCTGCCGCATTTACTCCACCTCCTCTATTCTATACTTGTAAACATGTAAAACACACAAGTGAGATAGAAGAATATTCTTAACACCAACACCAACAACCACCACAGAACCACCTTGACAGGACTGCCTTAACCAGAACAACTATAGAACCCCCTCAACACAGAGAACCACATTAAAACCCTCTCAAACCAGAGAACCCCTGAACATAATATGATCAGGGGTTCTCTGGGTTGTGTTCTGTATATTATACAGAACCACTATGGAGGCCCTTAACACACACATGTAACAACTATAGAACCCACTTTACAGACACATGTAACAACTATAGAACCCCCTTAACACACACATAATAAATATAGAACCCCCTTAACACACAGAAACACTATAGAACCCCCTTAAAACAAACACGGCAACTATAGAACCCCCTTAACACAAACAGAACCACCATAGAACCCCCTTAACACCCTGAGAACCACTATAGAACCCCCTTAACACACACATAACAACTATAGAACCCCCTTAACACACAGAGAACCACTATAGAACCCCCTTAACTCACACATAACAACTATAGAACCCCCTAACTCACACATGACAACTATAGAACCTCCTTAACACACACAGAACCATTATAGAACCCCCTTAACACAAACAGAACCACTATAGAACCCCTTAACTCACACATAACAACTATAGAACCCCCTTAACACACACAGAACCACTATAGAACACCCTTAACACACACAGAACATCGATAGAACCCCCTTAACACACAGAGTACCACTATAGAACCCCCTTAACTCACACATAACAACTATAGAACGCCTTAACTCACACATGACAACTATAGAACCTCCTTAACACACACAGAACCATTATAGAACCCCCTTAACACAAACAGAACCACTATAGAACCCCCTTAACTCACACATAACAACTATAGAACCCCCTTAGGACACACAGAACCACTATAGAACAACTACAGAGTCCCCTTAACTCACAGAACCACTATAGAACCCCCATAACACACATAACCATTATAGAACCCTCTTAACACACAATACCACATTAGACCCCCTTAACACCCCCCCTTAACACACACATAATAACTATAGAAGCCCTTTAACATATATAACCACTATAGAACCTCCTTAACACACACGGCATCTATAGAACCCCATTTTACATACACGTCCATAACCCCCTTAACATACAGAACCACATTAGAACTGTCAACACACACACACACACACACACACACAGACATAACTGCTATAGAACCCCCAGGCACCCACACACACAGAATTACTTAAAAGCAGAGAACCACACCAGCGTTCAACAACTTTAGGACGTTTCTAACACTGACAGGATCACTGTGGGGCCACTTCAACACATAGAGCCACTGTGGAGAAGTACTACAGAGCCACCTTGAAAAATATGCCCACTTGTACAAAAGCTCCAGCAACTAACTCTTGGCTGTCCGTCTGAGCTAGTGGCCGACGGAGGTGTTACTGATGTGGACACGCTGACCTGAATACTGACCTCAATGTACCCCATGTGAACGTGACTTATTTCCCCACTACCTTTCTCGCTGTTCATCCTCAACCTGCACGGCCGATCATAAACAAGAAGCGTGTCTGTGTGTGTGTGTGTGCGTGCGTGCGTGCTTGTGCGTGCGTGCGTGCTTGTGCGCACGCTGGTGTGCACGCACACACGCACGCACACACACACACACACACACACACACAGACAGACACACAGACAGACACACACAGACAGACACACAGACATACACAGCAGCACACACACACACTTATAACGAAAGACAGACAGACAGTTCTAAGAAATCGAGCAGGTAGACAGACAGACAGACAGTAAAGCAAAACAAACAGAAAACAAACAGACAGTCCCGTGTCCTCTGCTCTTCTCTCATCTGTCTTTGTTGTCAACAAAGTGGTGTGTGTGTGTGTGTCTCACCTCCTGTCCTCTGATCTCCTCTGTTCCTCTCTGCTTCTCCATGCAGCCTGGCTGCTTATCAGGGAGGCTTCTCAGCATCGTCTGGTGTATGTGTCACACAGGGAGGTGGGAGGAGGAGGCGTGGGGGTGGGGGGGCGGGGGGGAGTACAGACACACACACAGCAGACAGAGGAAAGAGGGAGGGGAGGGGGGGAGGCGGAGAGAGGAGAGTCATCTGAGGACAGAGAGGAGCTAATGCGGCTAACTGCCCTGCAGAGGAGAAAGAGAGAGAGAGAGAGAGAGAGAGAACATTCTGAGACAGAGAAGTAAAGAGAGGGACAGAGAGAGAGAGAGCGAGAGACATGCATTACATCGTTCCTTTATTCTGTGGAGCAGACAGCGCTCCAGGTTGAATATTAAACAATGTCTCAGTCTCACACTAACGTGGAGCCAAACATTTAGCTGTGTGAGTGCGTGTGTGTGTTTGTGTGTGTTTGTGTGTGTGTGTGTGTTAGTGTGTGTGTGTGTGTGTGTTAGTGTGTATGTTAGCTGTGTGTGTGTGTGTGTGTGACTGTGAGTGTGTGTGTGTGACTGTGAGTGTGTGTGTGCGCCCGGGCGCGCGCGTGTGTGTGTGTGTGTGCGTTAAAATGCACAGCGCTGCATTGCAGTGTTGAAGCTGAGTTGGCATGCTGCGTACATAGTGTGCATACTGCGTCTCTTTGCCAGCTAGGAGCTGTACCCTCATCCCCGCCCCACACACACACACACACACACACACACATAATATAGAGCGGGCACTGGGCAGTGCATGAGCGCATACACACTCACATAAACACGCCCAGGACATTTCACACAAGGAAATGTTGCAGGCTCAGCTTTCATAACCATATATTACTGTATAATATCGGACGTACGGGGGAAGACAGATAGGCAGGCAGACACAAAGGCACACAGACAGACAGGCAGACAGAGAGACAGACAGACAGACATACGGACAGACAGGCAGACAGACAGACAGGCCCGAGAGAAACAGCAAACAAAGTCTGCGGGTTTGTTTGTTGTTGTTTTGTTTCACAGCTGTTGGTATCCACATCAAGATCAGTATCAAACACAACCTGGTTTTTCAGAAGAAAAACAACAAAACAATAAATAAAGTAAGTTCTTCGTTATTAGACAATACATTATTTTAGAAAAGCGTACAAAGAATGAGACCTGTCCTGTCGAATGTGAGACATGGTGACCTGGAATGTCAGAGCAGCCAGTCATGTGCACATCCCTGCGTTCCAGCTCCCTCTTCCTCTGGGTTATCTCCCTGTGCTCCTCACTTTGCTCTGTCATTGAATAGGGTGGCCTTGGTTATCTGTCACAGGACCATCTTCACAGCTCTTTGCCATTGTGAGAATATTCTGATAGACAATCCGAACCCGTTGCACATTGCAATACAAATGCAGGATTAGTATATCTTAAAAAAAACAAAAAAAGACCTCTGTAAACCCTTGAGACATGAAGGCGAGTTATTTTTTCAGTACAAGCGCACTACCGGTCTGGGGGTAGTGTGCTTGTATTGTTAATGCTGTATTCTTTAGCCTGAACGTGTTCCTTTCTCTGTGTTAAGGTATAAGATGTCAGCTTGAGACAGAGGTCAGGTCACTAATGTGCTTGCTATGATTAGGGTTGACCATGCGGTACATTAAGAGAATTTGTCGGAGTATAATTGCATTTCACCATGCGGACATATTAAGAGAATGCGAAGGACTCACGGAAATCATGTATTAGGGTTTCAGTATAATCACATTCTGAGCTAATGGTGCTCATTAGACATGGCGGTGACATATTTCACCATTCTATGATGCCCATACGTTTCCAAGTATAAAATAACCTTGGGTGGACGGGACACTGCTCAGTCTCACTCTCACGTCTTGAGAGTCCGGCTGCACCCGCTTGAACTGCAAATCTACTTGTCGCTGCAACTTCTTGGTCTGAACTCGGCAGAATAATCCCCTTTCAGCACCCTAGGGTGTAGGGTGTAGGTAACCTAGTATTGAACAGGGTCAGGGTGCAGGCAACCTGGGGGTGGGGGGTCACCTGAATTAAGGTGGATGTATCCAGGGTGGAGGCACTTTTATAATTTTAATACAGTTTTATATCTTTGATTAATTTTAGGCTATATCTATGATTAGTTTTAGGCTATAATACATTTTGTTCTGATAATCCTCTAATTAAAACCCACGCCTCTTCTGGGATCGGGATAATGCAGATCTAATCATTTTAAATTAAATATTTTCCTATCGCATGTACGTAAAGATGTAACTGTGTTTGAAAGATTTGAAGGTGGGTCTCAGAGTGTCTCATCCATAAACCATGAACATTTTAAAATATGAGAGATCACACATTTATTAGAAAACAAAACAACAATGATTTAAAAATTTACAAACAACTGATTACAGAATGGAAAAACTAAGTTAGAAACATCATACAAATGCAAGTTCATTTGAAATTCAGCAAGTTTCTAACTTTACAGTCAGAATCTCTAGTTCATTTATAGAAATGTATCATGGGAGGTAAATGTCTTCAAACCATTAAAATAGATTTACAATTGATCACAAAAAAACAACATGAAAACAAAACTAATAAAAACAGGAAGGCTTCTTCCCAATGGACCGACTCAGATATTTTTGGAAATAAGACCAATTTGCACAAATATCTGCTTCACCCAGGGTTTCTATGAAAACAACGACATGCTGGTTTTCAGTAAAAGTAAATTTGAGATGTCAGCAAAGCAAGGGGTTGATACTTCTACTAGCGTTATAGAACTGACTGCACGCTGGTAGGAGAGAAGATCTTTGGAGAACGACCATGTTTTCCACCACCTTGAACGGTTGCTGCACTCGCCAGGTGCCTAACATGGTACAAAAACGGAGACATTTGTCCACAGAACTGCAGTATGTAATCTGACAGTTAGTATGGAATACAAAAATCTAAATACAGTCAGTTCTATAGAGCTATATTATACCAGAGTGTTTAGCTTGGTCATATTTTCTGTTAGCTTATGTACATATCCTGTTTGGCGTGGCTCCCCTTTCAGCACCCTAGATGAAGAACTAGGAACTTTATAGGCTCAAACTTTAGAGACCTCGAGTTATATGAACCCTGCTGTAATACCCAACAAAATGCTGCAATGCTGACAGAAAAAAAAGACAGATGTACTTTGCCAGTTAGCTACTGGTTTTTTTCTTCAATCTATGGCACATTGTGAGCTGGTCCCTGGTTAGCAGTGCTGCGGAGTCCTGCCAACTGAATACGTCTCATCTAAAAGACAATATCGAGGCCTATGAAGTGGATGATAGTTTATGAACAGCTAAAAGAGAATTCCACTGTAGTTTAACACCACCAAGACCAGGCCAACGCCCAAGTAGCCCTGGCTGGCCCAAATCCAAAACATTCAAGCTCTTTGTAAACTAAACGGCGTTCCAGAAAGTCTTGATGCTGACCCCCAGAAGGTCAGTGACAACATCTGCTAGGGACGACACGTCTGGTGGTGTGGTGACGTAAACAGAGCACGATCCTGCGAGTCCAGTGGAGGGCTTCGATAAATTATAAAAAAAGAGCCTTTTACTAGTCCATCCCGGTCTTAAATAAACCCCCAAAAAAGTCCAGGCCCGGGGTGAGGGGGGTCACACATGGAGCCGGTTGTGCCGGAGCTTCCAGCGTCTCGAGCGGATCTTGAAGAAGAAGAAGAGCAGCATGAGCATCAGGCAGGAGCAGACGTAGAGCACCAGACACAGGCTCATGTCCACGCTGGTGAACCCCAGGATCCACCCTCCGGATCCAGAATGGAGCTGGATCGCGCCCTGGGTTCCCCCGCCCTCCACCTCCGCCAGGGCAACTGCCACCGCCGGGGACCTGGGAGTCGGCAGCTGTGGCTGGCCTTGCCGCTGCTGCAGTGCCTGGACTCCACCCTGGGGTTTCTGGAGGGTCTGCGCAGGAGCCGGAGGGGGTGTGGTGGGCGGGAGGCGTTGGGGCTCGGGGAGGTAGCGCGGAGAGAGGTTGGCGGCGCTGTAGTGGCGTCTGAGGAAGGCCAGCACCTGCTCTTGGTTCCAGGTGTGGACGCCCTCCATCTCCTGGTGGCAGGTGGGGCAGAGGGCCGGGCTGGGCCAGGGGACTTTGGGGAACTTCGGGTCATCACTGAGGGAACCTGCAAGAACACGGTCGTCAAAAGGTAAGCCTAAAACGACCTGTTTGACATGGAAAGTGATGTAGTGCGTTACATAGTAGTGCTATGGATTGATGGATCATGGTTCAAATCCCAACTTAAAATGCACTCACATTTTTTTCCAATGTTGGATAACATTTGAATGGATTCAAATTTATTTGAATGGATTCAAATGTAGACTACTTAGTGGGCGGGGACTAGCTCAAACAGGGTGTTTGGTTTTACTTTGAAGACAACAAATGTATACATGTATTTTTTTCTCCCTGTCAGCCCAGTCCATCTAAAACAGAACAGCCAAGTAGATAACCACCTATGTTTAGTCCCCGCTATGGCATTTCTAACAAATTACACTCTTATTTAAGCTGTTGCACCATTTTAAATTGTGAGAAACCACTCACATAAAGACATGTATTTATTAGGGGTGAAACAATACATTGTGCACAGTACACGGTTCGGTACACACTGCAAACCAAACAATACATGAAGAAGGTATTGTGGAGTGAAAAAATGAAGATAAATGATTTAATGGAGAAAGAAAAACCATAGACATAAACCAAAGTGGGTCGCTAGCTCGAGCGGCAAACTGCCACAAGGTGGGGCGAATGGCCCCTCCCCCTCACCTGAAATGAGTGCAGCCTCCATAAGGAAACAAGGGGTCACGCCTCAGGTGAACACCTTGATGAGACTAATGGCTGGGACTGGGCCAGGGGTGTCAAATTACATTCATGCAGGGGCCATATCCAAACATTATAACAGCTTGAGGGTCATATATATTCTATATATTATGATGGTGAATATCACAGGAGGTGATACAGTATGTAGACCCATTTAATCAAAATAAATGGCTTCGAAGGGACAAAGGAAAACAATCCCTTCTTATAAATGAGACATCAATATTTGAGACATGACTCCATGTGAGATGCAGAAGAAATTCAATTGAAAACTCAAATAATTGTGCGGGCCGGATAGATTTTGGCCAAGGGCCTGATTTGGCCCCCAGGCCTTGTGTGCACTACGGGAACATATTAAAACAGAAACCAAACGGCAACAAATTCTCCCTGCAGCCATCAGGCAACAATATGCGGCTGAATATGGCAGCAAGTCCAAAGAGATCACCGCAACGATAGCAGCAGATATGAGACCCTTCACGAGAGACTATGGGGTTCAACAACATGTTTCGAGGGGCAGTAAACCCTGAATGTTTTTTTGTTTTACACGTGCCAATACGTCTTATGTGATCTTCAACATAATATTCTATGGCATCTTGTCACCATTACTAAAATACGACCAAAAAAAAAAAAAAAAGGCTTTGCCAACCAGTTTGTCAACGTTCCACACTGCTCCGAACACAGGTTGCATTCTTTTCGTGGCGTTAATGTGCCTTGAAGTGGCTGGTTTAGGCAGCCTCACCCGGCCCATGAGTCTGGGGATGGGTAGGGCTGCACACGTGTGGTGCATTGACTAATCAGTGGACACAGGTTAAACCAGCCATCACCACACGTACTCCAGAGAGTGCTAGCATGCTCGCCGTTTACCACCTCCTCTGTCAACGATCACCTCCAAACTCTACAATAAACCGACCGATATAACAGCTGTCTGTGGCTAGCCACCCCTGCAACCAGCCTGGAGCTGCCCGGGGGGGCTCCGATGAGCTTTCCAGCAGATAGGAATGCTAACTGGATCTGTAAACAGCGCACACTAGAGTTAATTGGTGTGCAGCGTCAGCCCCAACCAGCCCCATACCAAGGTTTTAGACCCACCCGACTGTCAGGAGGGGCCAAATCGGGTTTAAATTGCCCCGATTTTCCTGTCGTGTGTATGCAGCAGAAATCTCACGTTTAATGAACTACTAGCAGTTATTTGAAAGAGTGGCCAAACATTAAAAAGAAACCCGCAGGACAACAGCACAATGCAATCACAGGTAGGTGAAATGGTCATGGAGCCAATCAGAAATAGCAACCGGGAATCCTGGTTTGTGCTTGTAGGGGATACAACAATGATGTGTGATCTGATGTATGCGTGTATGTAGTGTGAGAGCTTGGTCTGTGTGTTTGCGTGCATGCATGTCTATGTCTGTGTGTGTGTGTGTGTCTCTCTGTGTCTGTGTGCATGTGTGTCTCTGCGTGCATACCGGCCAGCCTGCTATTGACCAGGTTGTGTTTGGACCAGAGCCAGATCACGGCCTCCTCCGTGGTGGTGACCTGGCCCAGGGACTGGGTGGCCATCTTCTCAAAGTGCCGGCCACACTGCTCACAGCCGAAGAACGTTCCGATGTATCCCCGCATGGCGTGCAGCACGGCCGCGGGATTGCCCTCTAGTGCTGGGACAAGGTACCACGCAACAGGTTACATGATGACAATAAACACAGCGCCTGGTAGACACTTGTACACACACCTGGGCCTGATAAGTGCATTATCCCCCCTAACACACAGCAGCATACCCTCACCCACATCCTGCCATCCCCAAGATCAACTCTGTTCAATGGACCCCAACATTGTTAATTAAACCGCAAGACACACTCAATACATTTCTACCACCTGAGGAGTCTAACCAGACACCATTAGGGACAGGGTCGTCTTCCAGGCAACCTCTTCCATGCATTCCTGAGATGCACAATCTCATGCAATTATACATACAAATACATAGTCATCCTCACTGTCTCTTCAATGAATGCATGCTTTATTAGTGTATTCTGCATCTCATAATAATCTTATAATCCATTGATTGAATGCATGTTTATTGTTTGAGTAGAAGTGATTTGAAAATTGTCTTCATCCATGGGCTCACACATCTGTTGTTATTATTAATTAATATATTTTTTATTTGCCTTTTATTTACTTTAAATGTTGATATGTGGAAACTACCGATTCAATGATTTATTTTACACAGCACAACGTGTGTGTTTGTGTGTCTCTCTCTCTCTCTACCTGTGCCGGCCAGCAGCTGTGGGTTAGCATCGTAGTGGACCGTTAGCATGTGGAACAGGGTCCACAGAGAGCAGGGGTAGCCTCGGAGCCCTGGCCTGCTGCCCTGGCAAGCCACCCAGCGAAGCTCCGCCCCCAGGAACAGACCAGAGATCTGGAGAGACAGGAAAGGAACACTAGTTCAAAAATGTTCTCACTTAAACACCAACATGTAGTTTGAATGAAGGAAAGTAGGGCCCACCAATAGTTTTTGCTCCAAGGTCATAAAGCTGGGGTGTGTATGCTTCAGCTAGCCAGATGCTCATTTTAAATTCGGAAAGGCTTGACCAACATGAACACACACCAGAAGACACCGCTTCAAAGACTTTCATTCTCATACCATTTAATTTCTTATCAGTTAACTGCTAGACACAAAATGTAATTATAAACCACGCCTTCTTCACAGTATCAATTCCAGACCATTCTGTGGTTATTTCTGTGACACAATGATTCGGTAATGCCAATACTGCATGAGCAAATTGTGTGATTGGAGGAAAATATTGTCAATTCAATACAATACAATTAGACAGATACTTTTCAGAGTCCAAAATGTATTTGTTTCTAGGCCCTGGCCTCATCTGCTTCCTATTCACATAGAATTTCACTTGGCCTTCTGACTGTTTTGGCAGAGTAAGGCAATACAGCCAGAGGAACAATGTGAACTTCCTCTCCTTGCGGCTTCTCTGCCATTGCTATGTAATGGCAGCCAGTTCATTGGTTCTGGTGATACGTCCTGCTGGTTGTTCCAGTTCTTTGCACATGATTGGTCGAGATCAGGCGACCCAACTACAGCTCATTAGAATCACAAGACTAGTTCTTCTTGTCACTCACAGACAAAAAACAACAACAACAACAACAACAACAACCTATCGGGACGCATTGTGTATCATGATTCAAAGTTGTACATTTCCAAATTCTGGCAAATGGCACCTTTAAATTCTTGCAGAGACATGTATATACTCAGATAACATATGCAAGTCTATTGTGGGTAAGCGTATGTGTGTGAACAATGTAGTGACTTCGTATAGTTCTCAAGATCACTTTCTATCACTTCAGACCAGGATAGTGGTCCACGTGATTCACACGCCCCTGTCTTATAAAGAGATTTCCACAACGCGATGAATAAACAACTGTACATTTATTTCTCTCCACCAAGGCTCTCCACAAGGGGTAAGAAAATTGTTTCCCCTCCTGGTCCCTCCCCCCACCTGACAGGTGAACGCTATTTAAAGGTACGGAACCAGGAAACAGAATATATCCATTTAACAAAATACAAAGTACACACAGCAAGTGTTTGCCATGTACACTATGTGCATGTACAGTATGCGTTGTATACACACGTACGTGTGTGTGTGTGTGCGTGCGTGCGTGCGTGCGTGCGCGTGCGTGTCTTACCCTCATCTTGTCGTCCACCAGGTCCAGGATGGCCTGGTAAGGGATGCTCTCCAGCGTAACCTGACCAGCCACTCTAGAAGGTTCTCCATCACCTTCTGCACAGAGGCCCTCCGTGGATACAGCTACACAACCACACACACACACACACACACACACACACACACACACACAACACACACACACACACACACACACACACACACACACACACACACACACACACACACACACACACACACACACACACACACACAATTATAAACACTACACATGCATTGCACCAGTGGTCGACACACATACACAGGATGGCGGTTACCTTGGCGATCACTGTCACAACGTTTTTGAATGTCTTGAGCTCCTCCCCTCCCAGAGTACTATGGGTAGCGAGCTCAACCCTCAGCAGGTAGTGAAGAGCAGAATCCAAGTCGGCCATGTAGACTTTGGAGCTGGACAGACAGACAGACAGACAGACAGACGGACAGACGGACAGACAGGTGGATGGACAAGGCAGACCGACAGGAAGACACAGGCAGATTAGACAGAGAGACAGGCATTTCAAGATAAGATAAGATAGAACTTTATTAATCCCGAAGGAAATTCTTGTGCCACAGGTTGCTGAAAATACCAACAACATAACCATAGCAATAGAATAATAAACAATAGAATAATAAAACCAAAATAATAAATGTACAAATTTACAGTGAATAAGCCTAAGGAAAAATATAGGTAAGATATTCAGTAAGCAAAACAAGTTGGCAATGGTATTGAGAAGTAGTAGTGAGAAGTATTATTGCACATAAGGAATATTGCACATGATGATGAAAGGTAATAATAATAGTGACAATGATAATGATAATAATAAAAGACAATGTTCATCCGGATTCATAACATTACAAATCTATTGCTAAACTCACCCAGACTAGCGCTAACCCAGGCTGAACCAGACGAGAGATGCTGTGTGGACTATCGTTCATCTGGTGTGGTCAAGACGTGTTCTGTCTTACCTGTCAAACTCTCTCCAGGCATCCATGGTGTGATGCTCAGACAGCGCCCCTGTGTGGCCGGCGGCGGTGCTGCGGTCTGCAGTCTGTCTGAGCTGGACTCCTGGTAACCCTCTCAGGAAGGAGGTGAAGAAGATCCGCAGCTGATTGTACCTAAACAAGAGACACAAGATAAGTATGTGGCGCGCGCGCGTGTGTGTGTGTGTGTGTGTGTGTGTGTGTGTGTGTGTGTGTGTTGTGTGTGTGTGTGTGTGTGTGTGTGTGTGTGTGTGTGTGTGTGTGTGTTAACTCACAAGTGCAGCTGTGTGTGCGTTCCGTTGGGATGCAGCAAGTAGGCTGATGGGAAGGCTGTGATCTTCAGTCTGTCCACCAGGGGGAGGTCTGTAGACAAAGCTCGTCTCACCACGATCCCAGTGAACTTCACCAAGTCCAGTATTACCTGCCCACAAACACACAGTGAATAATCCTAGACAGACAGACAAGTGGTATAGCTTTTTGAGCTTGTGTTTATGATGCCGACACGTCAAGTGTGTTGATGGTGATCGATACCTCTGATTCTCTTCATGTCTCGGTCAAAACTGTCTTCGATTTCGATGGTGCATGAGTGTGAATTACATTTTTCTTTGTGTGCCAATATGGATAATGTATTTGTGTTTTCAGTTTCATTGTGTGTGTGTGTGTGTGTGTGTGTGTGTGTGTGTGGTGTGTGTGTGGTGTGTGTGTGTGTGTGTGTTGTGTGGTGTGTGTGTGTGTGTGTGTGTGTGTGTGTGTGTGTGTGTGTGTGTGTGTGTGTGTTGTGTGTGTGCGTGCGTGCATGCGTGCGTGCGTCTTACCTCTCGTCCTACATATGAATCTGGCTGCTCAATGATAATGGCTGTGTAGTGGTCTGACTTTTGACCCAAGAGAGGAAGCAGGTCTGTGGAACTACAGACACAGACAGTTTTATGTAAGGCATCATGGATCGTCCCGCATATACCATGGCCACGTGCGAATCATTAAAATACAAGCCAAGTCATAGCTTATCAAAAGTTAATCAACACCCCTCCAGCCAATCAGAATCCAGTATTCTCCCAGGCCATGGTATATCTAATAAACGTAACTTGAATGATTAATCAACCTAGTAATCACGAAACTTGTTCTATTAGCCTTGCAATTATGAATACTTGAAACCTGCTCTATTCTTATCTTTATGTGCCACAGCGATATATGGCTAAATGTAAAAGTACCAGCAAGGGATTAACTGAGCAATTATGAGCACTTGAAACTCAAATCTTACTGTACTGTCAGTGATATATTGTTGTTTCACTCTCTGCGGACAAATGTACTTATCGTAAGTCGCTTTGGACAAAAGCGTCTGCCAAATGGCATGAATGAAAATTAAATGTAAATGGTGTGGTAAGGTGTGATTGTGTGGTGTGCTGTGGTTTATTTACCAAAGGAAAGCCACCCAGTGGACAGTTAACATGCACGGTACTGTAAAAGTAACTCTTAACTACAGAGCAGGAGTTCTTTAGACGTGACTACAGAGAGAAGCTGGAAAAGGGCAATACACCCTCAGAACAATCCCCCAAGTCCTTTTTTATTTTTTTTTCATTGTAATTACATATATTGACATTAATCATTTCATCTTGTTTGTTTGCTTACAGGCAAATATTGATTTAAGGTAATCCATAATAATGATTGTTGCCAATGTCATTATGAAAACAAAATGTCTGCACCAACTAAATCAAAACATTTTAAATAAAAAGGCTGTGTGGACAATCTTTTGTTTTATTTCCCAGAGAAAATGCCCCAACATGACCATTTATACTATTCTGTGTTTTGTTCTCCAATCACCTGTCCTACTTGGAAATATATCACAAGGGAAATAACATTCACTCTAAACCTCATTTCCTGTTGTCTTGTAGCTATGGCCTATGTGAGACTGATGTAACGGGCTGCTGGTGTGTGTTGTGACCGTGTTCTGGTGACATTGCGGCTGGTTTGTGTGGTGTTGATGGTGTGGTGTTGATGGTGCTGGTGGGACTGGATCGTACTTGTAGGGTTCCAACGGGGGACAGTGGTCGGGATTCCTCAGCCTTGTGTGGTTCTGGATTAAATTAATCATCAACTCTCTCAATGTCTGAACCCCTCGATCAGCACCTAGATGGACCAGGCAGACCAGACAAACCAGAGACAGGCAGGCAGGCAGATGGACAGATAATCAGTATGCAAACGGTCGATCAGTACGCAAACAAACGCAGTTTGGCTAAAGGGATATGCAGCAGAGATATCTGTAAATTGCTCAATTGGCTTTCAGAGTCAGAAGATTTGTTAAATTCCAAGTTCATCATTGTACATCCAGAAGGAGAGTTGTATGAAACTCGTTCCATTAGCCTTGCAATTATGAATGCTTGAAACCTGCTCTATCTTTATGTACCACAGAGATATATTACTGTCTCCTTCAAAAAATGTACTCTTTGTAAGGCGTTTTGGATCATAAAAAAAAATTACACTAGCCGCTCCCATTCACTTGCAGAGTTACAGTTGCCTCCTGTTTGTGTGGGGAATACACTTTTAATTACTTTCCAAAAATTTCCAATGTGTTCTGAATGTGGTGTTGCTTATTCGAAACGATTGCCGGTAGCAATACAGCAACATTGTAGTTTGCCTGCAAGCACACAGATATTTAGGCACTATTTTCAGCGCTGTGACTATTAGTTGATGTGCCGCTGGCGCAATTCTAATATCAGCTGCTTCCGTTTCGAGCACAGTGACGCTAATAATCATAATTTCAATTCAATTCAATTTTATTTGTATAGCCCTTAATCACAAGACAGTCTCAAAGGGCTTTACATGCCAGATTATTATGGGCCAAAAGTGATTATGACACCCTCCTAGCCCCGCCCCCCTCAGGGCAAGAAACGACTCCCTTAATTAACAAGGAAGAAATCTCAAGGAGGAACCTCAGAGTGGGGGATCCCTCCTTCCAGGGATGGTTCAGAGTGCAATGGGTGTCATACGGGCATTTAAAAACAGGGGTAACAAAGCATGAGAAATTGTAAATGACAAAGTACAAATAGTAAATGAAATAGTAATATTATGATGGGGTGCTGGCTGGAGAGCAAGCTGGTAGCCGTCAGGTGGGGGTGGCCAGGTATCCAGTCATGATCACAGCAGCACCCAATTCCGAAAATAGTGCTGAATTGTCTGTGTGTAGACCAACTACAATCTTGTTGTGTTGTCTTTTTGAATAAGCGACTATTCAGAACACATGGGAAATCTTTGGAAAGTAATTAAAAGTGTATTCCCCACATGAACAGGAGCTAGGCTTCTGTAACTCTGCAAGTCAATGGAAGTGGCTAACAGAAAGCAAACCCTAACCCGGAAAACTGGATGCACAATGATGAATTTGCAATTGAAGGTCTAAATATGAGTAAGACTGGCAAACAAGGCTGATATGTGATTCTTCAACAGGTATTCCACTTGACCCCTTGACCCGATCCCTTCCTCCCAACTCTGAACCCTAGCACTTACTTGCATGTTTGTACTAGGGGTCGACCGACATGGTTTTTTCTGGGCCGATACTGATACCGATTATTAGTAATTAGGGGTCGATAATCGGATCTGATTTATAATTTTTCCTATTATTGGAATTGTTATTTTATATGATCTGATTGCAGATTAAATGAATTTTTTTTTTTAATGCGCTCCTTGCGGCAAAATGCACTCCTCAATGTCCCGCCGGCAGCATTATTGTATTGGCTATACATCACGGGTAAAAAAAGCCAATCGGTCTGCAGTGTTTTGGCTCGACACGCCCATTTATAGTATAAATGGCCGTGTCCATTTATACTATAAATGGGCGTGTCGAGCCAAAACACTGCAGACCGATTGGCTTTTGTCTCGTTATTTTGGCTGCGCCAATCGCCAATCATAGCGAATGGGTGTGTCGAGACAAACACTGCAGACTGATTGGCGACCTCTTTCCCACGTGTTTCCCACAAATACGGAGTACAGATTGGCTATTTTTACCAGTGATGTATAACCAATCCAATAATGCTGCCGGCAGGACATTGAGCCAGAGAGAGGCGTCTGCATCAGAGCCGCCTGCAAGGAGTGCATTTTGCCGCAAGGAGCACATTTTTTTTTTTTTTATTAATCGGCAATCAGATCATACAAAATAACGATTCCAATAATCAGAAAAATTATTATCGGCCAGGCCGATTATCGGTCGACCCCTAGTTTGTACGTCTTGGTACTCAATAATAGTTCTCAGCATAACGTAGCATTGTGTAGCATCTTGCATGTTCGTATGGCACTTAAAATAATAATCTTGCGATTCTTAACCTTATTGTTCTTATCCCAGCAATTGTGCTGTCAACCTAGCAATTATGAATGTGGGTCAAAATAAAAACTTCCCAGCCCTCCCCGTCTTTGCCACGTGCTGTAAAGAGATGGGTGGTTAACAGCGCAAGTTAGTGAGAGGAAGAGGGACATTTTACCTCTGTATGTGGTTCCCAAGTTAGTAGGAGGTCCATGGGCTCCAAAGTACTGCAGAGAAGGTTCATAAACAGTCCGTTATTTAACAGGAAAGACACACACTCACATCCAAGCACCATAACTCCTATAATATGAATGTAGTGGACATTTCTAGTACATACTCTGATGGCAGATTATTAATACATGCTAAATGTAAATTGATACAGCATTGCCTTTTATATAGTGTATACTTTGAGAGTTGTACAGATTGCATACTTCACTCCGACATATTCTGAGGCAGTTGTGAATACTATGCATACTTAAAAGTTGTAAAACTACAATTACATACTCTGAAGGTAGGGTAGTGGTGAAGGCTATATGGCTACTACTTAGAAGGTATTATAGAAGTGCAAAGTAAACTACAATTACATACTCTGAAGGTAGGGTAGAAGTGGATGCCATATTCTCTGCAGACATCAAGATTTTCATTCTGAGCGCAGTCCACCACAGCAATATGAATAACCGCGTCCCAGTCTGGTGAACAAAAAACAAAAAGAGATATAGACTTATTAATGATCTATGAAATATGTTATACATGTTAGTGGACAATACTGATTCCCTAAAACCACTCCCACCCACACACATCCATTATTTCCTGTACAGTACAGCTGTACTGTACGAACAACCAACTCCTGCTCATGTGATTTGTGTCCATCTTTATTGTGAACCATCTCACTCATGCAGTACAGCACTTCAACATTCAAGAAACTTGTCCTGTACAGCGGATCACTTTATTACCAAATTGCTGCTATACATGTTCCACTGCAACACATTCAGCACACAGACTGAGGCCATTAAGACGTCTGAAGTAGCATGAACACAATCAAGGCCAAAAATCTGATCTCTCATTCAGCCTGGCCACCAGCTGTCAAAGTTTATTTCAAAATGTCCAAATGAGCGGTCAGTGTGCGTCTGTGTGCCTAACCTGCAACAAAGGAGTCTCACATTAGCTATTCAGTTGGCCAGCTGCTCTGTTGCACAAAAAGAGAGAAAAGAGGAGAGAGACACCACCACCACCACCACCACCCCCCAGTCCAGCAGCTGTTACTTTATCCAGACTTATCTTGTAGATGTGCTGTGTGAACCCCCACTTGACTTCACCATTACACTTGTTATCGTCAGCCAACTGTTATACAATATATATACTAGTAATTTAACTGGCGGTTCTTCTTCATGAAAGCAAAAAAGTTTTTAAGGTCATTCTGTGACGAGATGATTATAGTATTGGACGTTGCAGTTGTGCAACTATGGATCCCGATGAACTGTGTTGCTAACAGGTCGTTGTGGCGGCTAACAGGTTATTAACATCAACAACAACGACAGCAAAAACAAAACAATAGAAAATATAGTGATGATAGATAGCGCCTTACACACTGACACTGTCTAGCTGTGGCCGTGGGGGATGTTAATGGTGAACACTCATTGTGTCGACGTGTTAGCTAATATTCACAGCACCTTGGGCAATGTAGTGTGTGTGTGTGTGTGTGTGTGTGTGCGTGCGTGTGTGCGTGTAGATACAGCAGCGAGCTTTTCGGAGGGATACATACTCCAGCCAGGGTCGTGTTCACGGATAACAACAACAAAGCACAAAGCGCACTACCTTTGACGTCGTGGGCTAACGCCTTCCATGTGGAGGAGAACTGGGCGCAGTGTCCGCACCACGACGAGTAGAACTGGAGCAGCCAAGCCGAGGAGGAGTTAGACACGGACGGCTTGAGGCTGCCGCTGGTCAGGATCACCAGCGGGTCATCTTCGGTGTACAGGCGAGCGGTCTCGGCCGACCCCGCGCCGCACCGCGTCAAAAAGCACACCAGCACCGCGACATGGCTCAGCCTGGGTCCCCCGGCCATAACGTAAAGGCGAGTGTTAGGCGGTACAACGTGTGCTGGGATGGAAGAGCATTACTGGCGACCACTCGGGGGAAACAGCTGTTGCTGCTACGTGGTGTGACGCGCGAGCGACGCGTTGTTGTGTGCTGACGACAACGCTGCGCGCGAGAACGCATTCGCATTGAGCGCTGCAACAAATCGGCGCAAGCGTGTGTCCCCCCTCACGTACGCCATACGTCGAGATAGTGCGTCCAGAAATACAAGTTCTAGTTCTGAAATATGTTTGAATATATCCTGTTTACATGTTTGCTTTAAATATATCCTGTCTACAACTAAGTTTGTTGGCGCAGTACAATTTTGCAACTTGTCTCAAGTATGCATTTACAAAACATAAGTGGTAACATGTTTCTGAGATAATGTAGTCAACCTTCAATTTATTTTTGGTAGACACGTTTTAACTTTCATTTATTGATATGTTACTTCATTTACACTTAATTTACAACAGATATTTCACATTAATTGACTTTATTGACCTGAAATTATGGAGCTGGATTGTAGAATGTTCCAAACACCCAACAACAGTAATGTATAGTTTTACATTCACTAACCAGCTCCGCAAATCAGGTTGTCGTGTTTCAACCACAATCCCATTCAGTGAAAGAGGCAGGGCTGCGAGCAGGTAGACCTCATGGTGTTCTTAGTTCTCTAATTCTTTAATGCCACAGGCTAGCAGGACTAGTCTGTCTGAGGTCAGACTGAGTAAACTGGTCTATCCACTTTGGGATTCATATCAAGATGTCTAATTATAATAATTACTCTATGGAAATAACCACCAGGCTACGCATTGTTTATCATAAACATTTGTTTTTTTTAGGATTTATTGATGGAAACCTCTTCCAAAAACTATGAACATGTTAACTTGACTTGCCATGATTTAACATATTTAAATTAAACAGTTCTATAGTTTAAATATTATATGCATCATGCTATAATAAAATAAAAATGCTGTTATTAAAACAAGAAAGCAGTTCAATTCATCACTGGTCCTTTCCCGCTGTTTGGGGGGTGGGGGTGTAGAAACATTCAGAAAGTCAGACTGAATGGGGGTCATATCTTGTTCTTCTCCCACTGGCTCCAGGCAGGTCTCCAGGACTTCAGGCAGGTCTGAGGGTCTCCAGGCCGGCCTGATGGTCTTCAGGCATATCTCAGGGTCTTCAGGCAGGTCTCAGGGTCTGAGACCTGGTCTGAGAGCGTTCAGGAAGGTCTGAGGGTCTTGCGGAGGAAGGGGAGGAGTCACCTCCACCCCAGGCCGCCACCCAGGTGTGGCTGGTGGTGGAGGCTGGGATTGCCATTGGCATTTGAACAACAAGTGTATAGGATAAGTTACTGTCAGCAGCTGAGTGCAAAGGTCGCCTTATTGATGGGCTGAAGTATATATATATATATGTGTGTGTGTGTGTGTGTGGTGTGTGTGTGTGTGTGTGTGTGGATGCAGCATGTATGACCGAATTATTCCAATCCACACGTCATCATATTTTATACAACGCAGAGCTGACAGAATTTATAATGCCACCAAAAAGAGTTATGTTTACATTCCCTCCTAAAGCAAGTAGATTATTTTTGCTTAGATACATGAACCACCAAAATTACATTGAATGAAGTTGAAGACAAAATATCACTGCCCTAAATGATTGTGGCCTTCGTTTGGATGATTGTGTGTGTGTGTGTGTGTGTGTGTGTGTGTGTGTGTGTGTGTGTGTGTGTGTGTGTGTGTGTGTGTGTGTGTGTGTGTGTGTGTGTGTGTTGTGCTCCTGTTTGATCCAGGATGTCCTGGCCTTCGTTTGGATGATGTGTGTGTGTGTGGTGTGTGTGTGTGTGTGTGTGTGTGTGTGTGTGTGTGTGTGTCTATCTATCCCTCTTCTTGACTGTCAGAATCCTGGGTGGGACCTTCATCCGTATCTGGCATCCAACTTCTCTGATCCTCCATCCTGCTAGACTACACACAAACACACACACACACACACACGCATGCACACACATGCCCGCACGCATGCACGCACATACACTCACAGAACATAACTTAGATAAATAAACAAATATACATTAGAATGACAAAACATCTGACATAACACATTGGGTTTCAAGACTGTGTTTGCTTGACTGCATATTACTAGACAACATTTGCGACTTCAACAAAGAAAATAACTGTTGTTACATTTAAAAAAGACAAAACCACAACTTTTGATCACATCATTCTATGAGCAACAGCACCAATTATTTTCTATTACGCTAAGTGGGTTATAACCTCTAGATGGCAGCAGAATCACAGATAGTATGGACAAGCAGCCTTTCTTAAACTTCTTTAAGGCCACAAGCTCACTTCGACCTCCATTAATGACACTATACATACAAAAAAGTGGTTGTCGACTGTTTGTTGACTGCAAATTCCGTGGTCTGTCTTTTTAATATTGGCACATTGGCACTTTTCAACCCACATGAAGCTGGTGTGACTGGTGGGTGGTGACTGGTGACAAGCCGTTTCAAAATTGTCATGTGACTACCCTCTAGTGATGTCACCAGATGTATGATGACTAGATATCGTCTACCAA
>PIJE02000025.1:678983-691483 GCA_002895965.2 Coryphaenoides rupestris
CATAAACAAATGAATGCACGAAAACACACACATGCACTCACACACAAACTCACATATCAATCACAAGTCAAACTTTAATACAGGGCCATTTTGAAACATCTGAATCCCTCTCCTTTAGAGGGCCATTTCCTCCTTGTTCAAGTGCTGCTGCCACCGGTTTCTTCCATGTATAGCCTGGCATGGCCCACACACCTCACACCTCCTGCACCATACCGCTGCCTCTATCTCTCCAGTCTATTTCTTACTCTGACACTCTCCATCTATCTCACACTGTCCCCCCCTCTCCCCTCTCTATCTCTCTCTCTCTCTCTCTCTCTCTGCGCCCTACCCAGACACTATAAAGGGTCCATGGATGAGTTCCTTACAACACCAACGCCAGTGGTGCTTCTCCCCCTCTCTCGCCGTTCCTCCACTCAGTCTCTCCAGCGCCATGGCCCCGAAGAAAATAGAGCCCAAGAAGGTGGAACCGAAGAAGCCCGAGGCCAAGAAGGAGGAGCCCGCCAAACCGGCACCGGCGCCGGCGCCCGAACCGGACAAGCCGTGCGAGGTGGACCTGAAGAGTGTGGTGGTGGAGTTCTCCGCGGACCAGATCGAGGAGTTCCGCGACGCGTTCACGCTGTTCGACGAGACGCCGGCGGGCGAGATGAAGATCCGCTACGCGCAGTGCGGCGACGTGATGCGCGCGCTGGGACACAACCCCACCAACGGCGAGGTGCTGCGGCTGCTGGGCAGGCCCAAGGCGGAGGAGATGAACAGCAAGCTGCTGGACTTTGACACCTTCCTGCCCATGCTGCAGCACATCTCTCGCGCCAAGGAGCAGGGCAACTTCGAGGACTTCGTGGAGGGCCTGCGGGTGTTCGACAAGGAGGGCAACGGCACGGTGATGGGCGCGGAGCTCAGGCACGTGCTGGCCACGCTGGGCGAGAAGCTGAGCGAGGACGAGGTGGACCGGCTGATGGTGGGCCAGGAGGACCCCAACGGACACATCAACTACACCGAGTTCGTCAAGTACGTCCTGGCGGGGTAGAGGAGGAGGCCACCCCTGGGTCTTTTAGTATGCCGGGCGAACTGGAAGTCATCAGCCAGCGATACACACACACACACACACACACACACACACACACACCGTAATGTACACTGTTTCCCTTGCCTCTGTTATATTAAAGTCATTAATATATGTCTCGGTTGATTGTTTTCCTTTTTCTTTTCTTGTCTGTCTTTACTTTTCGTCCATTAAAACCTCTACGTCTACTGTTTTACTGTTTTTTCTGTCCTCCGAATCAATAAGAGCCGAGTGGAAATGGTGGTTTGAAATCGTTTGTTGTTTTATGTTGTTTAAGAAGTCCTTTAGTAGTCCATCTTCTTTTGGAGATTAATGACGACCCTGTCCCCAATGGAGCATTGGGGACAGGGTCCTCACCAGGTCATTCAAAAATGTTTGTTGTGTTGCTGTTTAATCCACAGCATTAGGGTCCATTGGGTCCGTGTTGAACAAAGTCAGGAAGTGGGTGAGGGTATATGCTTTGGTGTGTTAGGTGGGAAAGATCATTTATAAGGCCCAGATCAGTCATTGACCGCAGACCAAAGTGTGTGATCCAAAGCAGCGTGTTCTTCCAATTAAGTTTCTACAATAAACGTGAATTATTCACCATCTTGCCTGTGTCCTTTGGAGGAGGCCCAGAAAAGCCACGTTAGCGTAGCGTGTAGCACCCACATTGCTACAGGCTAGCTACATCTGCAAAGATCCGCAACGCGTATCTTTGCGAACGTTCGGGTCCACAGAACCCACTGACCACGGATAAGGTGAATCTTATCTTATGTGAAATAACAAACAACACAAAAATAATAGTGAGGGAGAAGCCATATTGAGGTGTTAATGTGTCATTTTATTTCCACTCTGAGACATTACTGAAGTCTACCACCATGGAACTACGAGCATCACAGTGCCACCACCACACCACATTGCATGCTGGGATACACTTTGATACACCTTGTGGGCTACAAGGAGTAGAACATCTCTTTTTTTAAATGAGAAATTCTAAATGTTTCAGGGTTAAAGCGTCTATAATGCTGATCTCCAGCCAGTGTAGTAGAGTTACAATATATGATTAGCTTGGTGGAGTGACTGGTTGAAGCCAACCAGCACTCCAAGTTTGCATGTTCATCGGATATTAAAATATTAAAAATGTGTCCTCATAGAACTACTAATGTCATAGATTTACTTCCACTATAACATATAGAATAAATACAATCTCCTTCATAAACAAGAATAATAGCATGTATGTTGCCATGGCACTGTTACCATGGCAATGTGGAAGACGTGATTTTTGGATTGGCATTGATTGAACAAATGTTTTGCTGTCACTAGGCAACGGTATTTGGCTACCACCAATCTTCTGGCTAATGGCTAGTAACATTAACCAACCTATAGATTACCTGTTAGACTAAACTGATCCCAAGAATACTGAAAACCTTTCATCGTACTGTGTCTTCAAACCAGGATTAACTCCTCTAGCAGGACTCAGAGTATGTCTGTTTGTCTACATCTAAAAGGCTAAAACATGCTTCTGTGACGATATAATCTCAGCTGGTTGAGGAGCCCAGTGGGCACATAGCATTCACATGTTGGCAGAAGCTTGTTTCAGGTTTTAGGGGTAGTAGTTCATGACCTCGGCTCTCATATCAGTGTCTTTTGCTCTGATTGGCTGGCCAGGGACATGGGACCTATCCTGTTGCAGGACTTGGTGGATCCTCTCTCGTTCTGGCTGTCCATTTGTGCGTGTGCTGGCTTCTGGTTGGACAGCTGAGAGTAGAGGAGGGACTTGAGGAACCGTGGATAGCTGTCACTCTCCATCAAGCTGTATATCTGTTCCTGTGCCCGCCGGAAGGAGGCGGGGCCGGGAGTCTGACGTAGGTTCTGATTGGTTACCTCCCGGACAGATGAATCCACATTGACCTGCGGGAGGAATGGACAGATGTCAAACGAAAGGAAGAAAGCTGGACACAGACATGGAGAGATGGCACATGGGACTGATAGGTGTACCTGTCTAGAAGCACTGGTTGAGATGAACTCATTGAAGATACTGTGGGCTTTGGCGGCCATCTTGGTCTGCGTGCGCATCTTCTTGTATTTCTCCACAGCCAACCAGAAGTCCAGATTTTCTTCACTGAACTCTGACCTTAGGAAGTGTCGAAACACTGCCATGCCATCTGATCCACAGGAAGAGAGGTTTTAATATATGACATATACATTTTATATTATATATGTGTGTAGAAATGTATGTGTGTGTGTGTGTGTGTGAACCTACATTTGTTGGACAGTAGAGCCTCAAAACTGTCCGCCCACCTCCACACTTCTTCCAGGGGTGGTCTGTCGAGAAATGTGTTAGAAAGTTAGAAATGTGTCTTGAAGTTTAAGTCGTGTCTGTCTATGTGTGCAAATGTTTGATTGTGTGTATATACCGGGTGTTTCTGAAGGCTCTCTCCAGACTGTTGGCATTAAAGTTGTTTTGTCGCCGTAGAAACGCCAGACGGCTTCTAATGTCTTCGGCTCTGAAAAAATGTTTTGAACATTGTTTCATATCAGCGGGGACCTTGACTGGTAGTGGGGACATGACGTATTTACGGGGACACTGCCTCAAACGATAGTGAATGAAGATGTGTGTGCCTGTATGTGTGTGTGTTTGTATCGACTTACAAACTCTTCTTCCTCTTTTGGGGGCCATATTTACACTCTTTTTCCTGGATTTGGATAGACAAACAGAGGGCCAACGGGGAGCCATTTTAGGATTGTAAGATAACAGAGTCATGTGATGATGCGATGAGTCATGTGATGACGTTGAATCAATGGACAACACTGACCTTTATGCCGTTGAGGAACTGGAACATTTGGTTGAGGGACCCCCCCTCTCTGGTCAGCTCTCTCTTTAGGGTGTGCGGGGAGGGGGGGCGGTGGCCCCGGTCGGGTTCAGAGTTCAAAGGTCGTGTTAGCCTGTGGATGGTGCTGTCTGACAGGAAGTAGGGCGATCGCGGTTCCTGAAGAAGGGAGCCCTCAGACAGAGAGCGCTGCAGAGAATGTGGGGCTGGGGAAGATAGATATCGTGGATCCCTTTAATGCTACAAAGTAAGTTAATGCTATAACTAATTTAAAGATCATTTAAGAAACCATCAAAAGTTAAAAGGGGCTCTATTATACCACCAGGTGTGAGTGTGATTAGCAGTTTAGCAGTGGACTGTGCAGTGAACTGGTAAACTGATCTAATCAGCATCAGCTAGGTGGACACTCCCACTTGTGATGTCCTGTCATCACACCGACAATTTTAGTCACATGACAATTCTGAAACTTTAATTGGCTAATCATGCCTATTATACCTGGTGGTATAATAGGGCCCCTTTAACAAGTGAATATTGAAATGGTATAACAGTGAAAAACTGCCATGCACGGTGCATGCTGGCCTCACCTCTGAGCCTCAAAGGGGAGGTACACTGCTCAACCACGTCTTCTTCCTCTTCCTCCACCTCCTCCTCCTCCTCTCCGTGGTCTTCAGTAATACGGAGCCCGTGCTGGGCCTTACGTATGGAGGGTATGGCGTCGTAGGGCGGGGGGGGAGAGACGGGGGGCAGGGGGGACGAGCAGCAGGAGAGCGGCGCCGAGTCCCCGCCCCAGATGCTCTCCGAGGCCTCGGAGACGCTCTGGCCTTCGCCGGCCTGCCGCTCCTCCCTCTCCTGCTCCGCCTCTCTCCTGGTGGTCGTCGCCACCTCCACCCCCACCCTCCCCTTCCAGGTCCTCCCGCCGCAGACCTCCATCTCCCCGCAGCCCCCGCCTCCACCGCCACCCCTCGCCTCCCGCTCCCTCCACACCGGCGGGTAGCTGTTCCGCTTGGAGGGGGGCTCCAGGGGGGAGGCCAGGATCCACGGCAGGGAGGAGGAGGAGGGGGAGACGGCGAGGAAGTGGGGGGGAGGGGGAGGAGGAGGAGGAGGGGAAGAGGAGCGAAGAGGGAGGTCCGAAAAGGTGGCGTATGGGGAGGGGGGTCTGGAGGAGAGGTCCAGCTGTCCCAGGGCCAGGAGGCTTACATCCCGCTGCGGAGGGAGGTGTGGAGGAGGAGGAGGAGGAGGAGGAGGAGGAGGAGAAGAGGTGGAGTGGATTAGAGTGGAGAAACATTTAATATGTAACATTAAAAACTACAAAGTAGACACACTTTTGTTTTTCTAAAAACGCAAAAACGATTTAACCATACTGGTCCTCTGTGATATAAGCCTTTGTATAAAAAAAAAGGTTATACTAGAAATTAAGACTGTAAAAACGGGTCTGCAGTTTGATTTTCAACCTGAAGATGACAGCAAAGTCTGCAGGTTGTGCAACTATAACACATGTAGTATTGAGCAAAGAAGTGGTGTTGTAACAGACAAAAACTTTTTGCATTTAGTTTTAAGCATTGGGGACTTGACAGACAGACAGACAGACAGACAGACAGAGAGAGAGAGAGAGAGAGAGAGAGAGAGAGAGAGAGAGAGAGAGAGAGAGAGGGAGGTATACCTGGTTGCTGTGTGTGGTCTCCACAGGGACAGACAGCTGTTGGGTGATGTTGTCATGGAGACAGAGGCTGACTCTGGTCTTCTGGTCGAGGCTGAAAGCTTCCAGGCTGTGGTCACACTCCCAGTGTTCACCCACACACTGAGCCAGATAGACACGCAGGGGCTCAGAGCTCACTGGGAAACCAACACACACACACACACACACACACACACACACACACACAGACACACACACAAAGTGTATTGAGACACATACAAATTGATACCAACATATACGAAAAACCTTGTAAAAAAATGTCAAATGTGTGTGTGTGTGTGTGTGTGTGTGTGTGTGTGTGTATGTCTATGTACCATAGTGCAGGCGGATGTTATGAAGATACAGGGGGCTGTGGAGGACATTACAGCGACCTGCCTCGTCCTCTCTGGTCAGTAAGAGCAAGTCTGTGTAGATCAGCACCATCACCTGTAGGGGGCAGCAGAGACATGTAAAGAAACAACACGGCGTGGCTGCATTTTAATATAAGCTCTTAGTTTGTTGTCACAGTTTAAAGTGCTCTTGAACCTTTAGCATACAGGCTGTGTTGCTGTCCCCTATGGCCTGGGTGGTAGTTACCTTGGTGGGCTGCAGGGATACTTGGTGCAGAACCATCTCCTCCGCCATCAGCAGCGTTCTGTCCCCACTGCACAGGTCCAGAGGCTGCCGTGACAACCACCACAGGCTTCGTTATACAAACCAAACTCTAACGCAACCACTAACTAACACAACACCAAACAAACTCAAAGTTCCTCATCATCACGGTTCTCACCTGGACGAAGACGGGGAAGATGAGGGTTTTGGGCGCCAGCGGGGCAAACGATCCGTAGCCGGAGCAGGGCAGGTGGGACTGCATCATGGTGCAGTTCTGGTAGTTGTTATAGCAACCGGGCAGGACGGGCGCCGGGGAGATGACCAGCGACGTGGAGGAGGAGGGCGGTGGTAAGGTGGCGGTTTGGAAGGAGCGGCCCCCTCCGGCCCACTCCATGGGAGCTTGTTGCTGCTGTTGCTGCTGGAAGTGCGGCTCCTGCTGGTGGAGCCCCCTGCTGGGGTGGGTCTGGTACAGCCGCCCTGGACCAGGACAGAGACACACGCCACGTTCTAATTGGTCCACTTCTGCCCTATACAGTATAGTGCACTATTTACAGAGTCACCATTTTGGACTGTTGTCTGAAAATGTTGTGTGCCAATCTGGTCCCCGATATAGGGCACTACTTTTTACCCATAATGCACCATCAAAGAAGTGCACAACTGATGCACACTGATTGCCACACTGTATCCTGTGATGCATTATGGTTTTCATTGCCATCGGATTTATTCAATAGAGATGGTCCAGCTAGCCCTTTCAAGATAAAATACTTCCAGCAGTGTGTTTGTGTATCTCACCAATAGTGGCATTTCCATCCTGGTATACAGTCTGAAGCATCTGCGAGAGAAAGAGAAAGAAAGAGAGCGAGTGAGAGAAATGACCAATCTCACTAACATCATTATTGACTTGTATTTATTCCTAGATTCTTAGATTAATAAGGAATTATTCTTAAATTCGTCGCTTAACTAGGAATTATTCTTAGATTCTTTCTATGTATAGTCTGATACTGTGGACGAACCACAGTAGCTGTACTTAAAAACTAAATGTAACTTCCCTTGATATAAGGGAAGGTGTCTTTGTATATATAGTATCTCAACAACTATTCTGAGGACCCGAGGAAGTGCAGTTTGTCGAGTGTGTTAAGTTATTTGGATGAGATTCTCGAGAAAGCTGCATCAGCCTGTTCCAAACAGGCACAGAACAGGCACCACACTGGCTGGTGTATTGAAGTTGGTCCGTTTAGAATGGACACATGACTTTGGAATGGGCACATGACTTTGGAATGGGCACATGACTAGTTCTGACCACAATCATTGACACAACATTAGATTCCACCCAATCACACCCACCTGGCTTCCGGGATTGACGGGTGAAAGAATAATATAGTTATCTCCATTTGATGATGTCACACGTGTGCCCTTGAGTGTGGTGGTGGTGTGGGCGGGAGGATAATTCGATTCGTCCTCTCTCCACAGCGACCCTAGTCGAGACCTCACGCCTGAACTCTGACCCCTGCGACGGCCATGTTTGCTATTAGGAGGATGAGGAAGGAGCTTCTTCACAGTCGTCTAGGAGACGGAGAAAGAACGGGCAGATGGTCAGACCACTAGGAGAGAGGAGAGACCACGAGGAGAGAGGACAGACCACTAGGAGATAGGACAGACCACGAGGAAAGAGGACAGACCACTAGGAGAGAGAGGAGAGACCTCTATGAAGAGAACTACAAGGAGAGAGGACACACCACTAGGAGAGAGGATAGACCACTAGGAGGAGAACTACAAGGAGAGAGGACAGACCACTAGGAGAGAGTACAGATCACAAGGAGAGAGGACAGACCACAAGGAGAGAGGACAGACCACAAGGAGAGAGGACAGGCTACTAGGAGAGAGGACAGACCACTAGGAGCAGAACAATACATTTAGCTAATAAATGGATGTTTACAGAGGTGGGTGAGATTGAGCAAGGTGGCTTCAGGTCTGGTTGACTCCTCCAGACCACAAGGACTATCTGAGAGGAGCTCCTAGAGGGAGGGAGGAGGAGGAGACAATCAGAGACACATACTGTATACTGTATGTCTACACAGACTGATGCCAGCAGACCAGCGGGTGGAGTACCTGATGGCGTGCGCCAGATCCACACACTGCCAGCTCTCCACGGAAACGCCGTTCATCTGCAGAACACAATCACCCTGCTGGAGGCCTGCCTGGTGAGCGGGGCCTTCTGCACACACACGCACACACGCACACACACACACACACACACACACACGCAGATACACGCAGATACACACATGCACACAGATACACAAAATGTAAGTGCATACAGAGCAGTGCAGTGAGCGTGTTATTGGTTGAAGGTTTTCTGAAGCCTGGTCCGTTCTGTAGCAGGACTGCAGCGACCTTACCTGGTTCCACAGACTGGACTCGTACTGGACAGTCAGAGCAGATTGTGAACCCAAACCCATCGTTGCCTCGCATGATGCTCACCTGCAAAACACACCAATCACAGCTCAGTCTGGCTGGAGACAAATAATATGCCGTTTGGAATTGACACTTTTATCCAGAGCATCATACAATACCTCCCTGGCAGAGACCAGTATAGTATAGGAGATATAGTATGGAGGAGACCAGTACAGTACTGAGGAGACCAGTACAGTATAGGAGACCAGTACAGTATGGAGGAGACCAGTACAGTATAGGAGACCAGTACAGTACGGAGGAGACCAGTACAATATAGGAGACCAGTACAGTATAGGAGACCAGTATAGTATGGAGGAGACCAGTACAGTATAGGAGACCAGTACAGTATAGGAGACCAGTATAGTATGGAGGAGACCAGTACAGTACTGAGGAGACCAGTACAGTATAGGAGACCAGTACAGTATAGGAGACCAGGATAGTATGGAGGAGACCAGTACAGTACTGAGGAGACCAGTACAGTATAGGAGACCAGTACAGTATGGAGGAGACCAGTACAGTATGGAGGGGAGCAGTACAGTATAGGAGACTAGTACAGTATGGAGGAGACCAGTACAGTATAGGAGACCAGTACAGTATAGGAGACCAGTATAGTATGGAGGAGACCAGTACAGTACTGAGGAGACCAGTACAGTATAGGAGACCAGTATAGTATGGAGGAGACCAGTACAGTACTGAGGAGACCAGTACAGTATAGGAGACCAGTATAGTATGGGAGACCAGTACAGTATGGAGGAGACCAGTGCAGTACAGTACAGAGGAGACCAGTACAGTACAGAAGAGACCAGTACAGTATAGGAGACCAGTTCAGAATAGGAGACCAGTACAGTATGGAGGGGAGCAGTACAGTATAGGAGACCAGTACAGTATGGAGGAGACCAGTACAGTATAGGAGACTAGTATAGTATGGAGGAGACCAGTATAGTATGGAGGAGACCAGTATAGTATGAAGGAGACCAGTACAGTATGGAGGAGACCAGTACAGTACAGTACAGAGGAGACCAGTACAGTACAGAGGAGACCAGTACAGTATAGTAGAGACCAGTACAGTACAGTAGAGACCAGTACAGTACTGTAGAGACCAGTACAGTATAACAGACTCCCAGTATAGTATGGGGCAGTGGAGTGTGTGTGTTTGGTGGCTGGTTTAAACAACTTCACCTGGCCTCAGTCAGGTTGATTAGGCTCTTGGGCTGGGTGAGGCTGCACACCTGTGGTTTGGGCAATCAAGGCACACAGGAGAAACCAGTCATCACCACACACACACACACACACACACACACACACACACACACACGCACGCACACACTAACTCATGTTAGATCTTGCATAACATAATTGTCACGGTTTCGGCCGTGCCTATGTGTTTTCTATGTGTCTCGGCCGGGTCTCCGGGCTCACTGTGTGTTGGTGGGCGTGGCTTCGGACTCCGGTGCCGCCCCAGCGTCATCAGCGGCACCTGCTCTGCGCTCACACCTGCGATTTATCTACAATCAACTACAGGATAAAAACCCCGGCTTTCCACCCACTCATCGCCAGATCATTGTGTTAGTCCGTATTGATTTAGTCTGTATGGATCGTAACCCGTCTCCAGTCAGCCAGCCAGCCAGCCCGCTCCTCTCCTGCCGCCTGCCTGCCTGCTTGCCTGCCTGCTTGCCTGCCTGTCTGCCTGCCTGTCTGCCTGCCTGCCTGTCTGCCTGCCTGTCTGCCTGCCTGTCTCTCAGATAAATAAATAGTATTTGTTCCGATACTCCGAGTCTGGGTCTTGCGTTTGGGTCCTCCTGTACAACGTGACAATAATATTGTGATGTGGTATTAAGAGATGTCTCTTCCTGGTTTTAAAGGCTGCTTTTTTCCCCCAGTGCATTATTGGAGATGACCAGTCGCATATTTGAGCCCTTGCACGGCTGGGTGGTTATTCTGTGTAGTTTGTTCAGTTTGTACAATGGTGGTGTTGGGAGCAGAGAAAGGGAGAGAGAGGCAAGGCAATAATGGCAAACATTGTGGGAGAGAGAGAGAGAGAGAGAGAGAGAGAGAGTGTACCCACTGCACCCAACATGAGGTGAAACCGAGCGACACTTCCTAACAACCTGCCACCTATACCAAGACATTAGAGATACATACTTCACACAGATCTCAAACACTCAAAAGAATTTTGATAACTTAACAAACAACCAAAAACTTCCATAGCTTTCATTATTAACATATATATATTTTTTGTATATATATATATAGCCTTTATTTTCTCTTTCTTTTCCATTTTCTCTTTTTTCTTGTATTTTATTTTTGTATTTTTTATATTTTTTTGTATTTGTATTATTATATATATATACTGTATATATTTTTTTTTTTGTTTTTTTTAAGTTGACTTACTTACCTGTATATACTGTATTAGTTCTTTATAAGTATACTTTTTTATTTGCCAATAAAGCTCTTTAAATTGAAATTGAATTGAGAGAGAGAGACAGAGACAGAGACAGAGAGACAGAGAGAAAGGTAGGCTGGTGGGAAGGAGAGAGTGGGAGATAGAGGAAGATAGGAAGGGAAAGAAAGAAAGAGAGAGAGAGAGAGAGAGAGAGAGAGAGAGAGAGAGAGAGAGGGAGAGAGAGGGTGAGGGGGTGAGAGGGGCAGAGACAGAGACAGACAGAGAGAGAGAGAGAGACAGAGAGACTACAAAGGAGAGAGAGAGACAGACAGAAACAGAGAGAGAGTTGGAAGAGGATCCAGAGCGGGGGGGTGTGGGGAGATGTAGTAAAGGTCGTTTTCTCCTTGGGAGATTTTGCCAAACAAAAGGATGCAAATGTCTGAGTGACAGTAAAGATATTAAACTGGAGGGGACACACAGTGCTCAGACTGAGACACACAGAGGGCCACAGAGACGGACAGATTACACCACCATGGTTACCATATGCCAGTGTTTATCCACCTGCGGTATGGACACCGCTGGTGGTACGCGTAGGTGCTGCAGGAGGGCTGTGGGATTTTATTATTGAGATGATTCTTGACAAATTTACAATCATAGAAAAAGTTGAAAGGTAATTGAAAAAAATGTTTGTTCAGTAAATATCGTATTATGGCTTGTTATTATTTAAAAATTAGTTTTCGCTTGGTGCATTACATCATGTTTTCCATTGTAATGCTTTATGTTAACTTGTGTTTGCTGTATTTGGGGGCGCTGGCACTCTTTGCTCTGCCACTGCATGTGTATTTACTGTATCTTCTTTTTATTTTTTTACTGTTTACATATGAGGTGGTCAGCGAAAGGTCTCGATAACAATTTAGTGGTACACCTAAAAGTCAAAAGTCTGGGAACCGCTGCCACAGGCAACCCGTTCCCCACTCAGAAGAAACGTATCGCAGAAGGTAAAGTTTGCTCTCGCTGTAAAACATCGGCGACAAGAGAAAGACAAACAGGCAACATGGCTCAGGCTCAGGCTCAGGTACAGACACACTGAAACCCTGAAAGAGGACCCACTGCTGTCTTCAGCACAACTGTCTGCCAGACAACAGATTGTTTACGGCCAGGTCTGCCCGGAGCTGCGGGGGGATTGAAATATGCACCGATTTACACGTTTCACGATATACTGCGCTGAACAAGCAACATAATACTATAGGCATATGCATTGTTTAGTTGGCTTAGGGTTACAAAAACACACACACGCACACACATATACACACACACACACACATACACACACACACATACACACACACACATACCGGCTTGCCTTGAATACGGGAAATCCTATGAAGAATACGGGAAGTGTTTGTCTTGGACAACATTGCCTCCACACTCCATTCACATGAGTCAAATATGGTCAAAGCAAATACTCACCAGTCTATATGCAAATAGATACGCACGATT
>PIJE02000025.1:706483-741483 GCA_002895965.2 Coryphaenoides rupestris
AGAGTTCACACTCACACTGCAGATGGTCAATCAGTACCGACTAGAAGCAGATTTAGATTTAGATTGGCCAGACTAGAGAGGCAGTCGACATAAACGGGAGCAGGCCTGCCAGCAGCATTGTCCGGTTATGCAAATACTGAACACAATAGGCTGACATCTTTGATTCAGCGGCCCCAGCTGTCCCACCACCAGACCAGTCACTCCTGCTGTTACACTTCGCTGCAGAGGCCGGTGCCCCCAGTGGTCAGCGACTGCACTACCACAAACAACATGCTAACCATGTATTTCTCATTGCCATGGCTGCCCAGTTTGTTTTAAGTAGGTTGTTATTTTTTAAGTAGGTTGTTACTCCAATCCTCACTTTGGATAAAAGTGTCTGCTAAATGACTAAAAGTAAAGTCAAAAGTAAAAGTAAAATGTACCTAGCAATTACCTTTCATCATCATGTGCAATACTGTACTACTTCTCATTACTTCTTCTCAATACCATTGGCAACTTGTTTTGTTTACTAAATATCTTACTTATATCTTGTAGGCTTATTCACTCTACATCTATTATTCTATTGTTTTTATTCTTATGTTGTTGGTATTTTTGAGCAACCTCTGGCAAAAAAGTTCTATTTTATCTTATCTTATTACATGCAATGCCTGACAGAGGGTGCATTAGCACACACATTTTAAATGGAAGCTGTAAGAGAATTAGCTGAATATACAGTACATAACAAAACACACCTTGGTGATTGTACCACCGCAAGATTAGTGTTTGTTTTAGATGACCAATCAGCAGGTTTTTCACACTATTCCCCCCGTTTGACATGTCTCCTTCACTCCCTGGAGGAATACAGTTGTACTCCCTTCTCCTACCTCGTCCTCTCACACCAGACAGCCTGATCTTCCTCCTCGTCTTCCTTGGAGTTGGAGTCTCAGCCTGGCTCCTCGCTCCTGCTCTGGTCTCCGGCACGTTGCATAACACACCAGGACAGCCGTTCCCACTAACAGGTTCTCGGTTCACCGCGACCCTTCTGGGCCCACCTCTGGCAGCAGCTCTGGCCAGGGAAGGCCTCCTCTGGCTGGGATGGGGGCTCCGGGGGTTCTCCCGCTGGCCGGAAGTCCCCTCATGTTCTCCGGGGCTGATCTGGGAGCAGAACAGGGTCGGGATGTTTCATATCTTCCGATCGAAAGGACAACAAAGGACATGGTAACGACGTTTAGGGCAAGGCGATCACACCAGAGTCATTGTGTTTGCATGAGGAATAAGTAATGAATGTGTAAGTAGTTGTTAACAACTACTGTGACACATCTTCTCCTGCTTTTGGCATTAATGTGCCCATTTATTTTACATTGTCTTTGTTCTTCATTGTTTTGTGTCTTCATAGATTTTATAGTGTGGGTTTATTTATTGACTTTATTTTACAAAGATAAAATAAGCTGATGATCTATTTTTGAAGCCACGTTCAACTCCTGCCTCATCGTAATCTTGAACTGCCACTTCGGAAACAATAGACCCCCCTACTCTATGCGTTTGGGGGACGGGGGGCCCACAGGCTAATGAGGACAAACAAAAGAATTGTTCAGCGACATCGGTGGCCTTCAGCAGCTCTTTACAGAGAGACACGAGCCACATGGGCGCATATCTAGCTTCTGTAATGAGATGTTTAATGATGAGTCACGCAGCACATTAGGAGAGGATGGATGTTAATATCTCCGCGGGATAGAACTGATTGTGGGAGCTCCTGTTGTCGACTGTCATTGGTGAACGAATTGTGCAATGTCTAACCTCTTTAACACATCATTTGCACCATGTCGTCAGTATACCCTACCCTGCCCCTTTCATGGAAAAAGCCAATTTGATCTAAGTCCGTTCCATTTCAGATGCTGCTATTTGAGTGAACACAGGTTAGGACGTGCGCCCAGTCCACACACTGCCTGAGCCCTGACTGAGGAGCTGCTTTGAGAATGGGTTGGTGGGTTAAGTTACCGTGGTAACAGCAAGCGGTACCTCAGACGGTAGGGGGTCCAGACGGGTTCTCTTGATCACAGCCACCCTGACCTGCAAGCCCGCACTGCCGCGGACCAGCAGCCCCGTGGGCTGGACTAGAGCCTGGTTGGACTGGATCACCTTTCCACCGGATAGGACCGGCGGTGCTGGACTGGACTGGACCAGCTCCCCGGCACCAGGCTGGATCTGTGCTCCGCTCCTGTGTCTCCTGCTTATGTCCCCCGATCCACTGTCCACTCCAGCCCGGGCCTTCGCTCCAACTCTGGCTGTTCTCATCATGGAACCCGTCCCACATGGCGGCCCAGCCCGGTCCAGAGTCCATGTTTTCCACAGGTCGATGTCCCTCTCACAGGATTCGGCTCCGGTCCGATTGCACCCTAGACTTCGGTTTGTCTCTTTCAGAGCCCCGGCTCCACACTCTGCGGGCCTGGAACCACAAAAAGCATTGTGTGTGTGTGTGAGAGAGAGATGGTAGAGTGTCTGCATCAAGTGTCTTTATATAATGTGTGTGTGTGTGTGTGGTGTGTGTGTGTGTGTGTGTGTGGTGTGTGTGTGTGTGTGTAGATGTGTGGTGTGTTTGTTGTAATGTGTGTGTGTGTGTATGTGTGTGTGCGTGTGTGTGTGTGTGTGTGTGTGGTGTGTGTGTGTGTGGTGTGTGTGTGTGTTCATACTGTGTGTAAGGTCTCCTCAGGTTCTTGGTTCCTCTGCTCCTTGGGGCTGGTTGCTGGTTCTCCTTCCATCCTTCTCCTCTCCCACTCCTCTGCTCCCCTCCACTCCGCCTCTTACATGCTGGGGGATGAAGATGAGCTTCCTGGTGCTGAAGGAGGTCTCTTCCTCTCATGGGCCTGTGTGACAGGTCAAAGGTCAGCTCTCGTCTCCTCCTGCAGCAGAGTTTCCCAATCTGTGGGTCGCTTAATGTGCTAATAGAGTCACATTGGATTGCTGACGGATAAGCTCTAGATAATTCATGGTACATTTAGTTTTATAAAAGTCACTGTTTGAAAGTTCTGTATGTCGTGTGGGTCCTGTATCAACACACTGCCTAATGATTCATAGTAGCGAGCAAATTACTACTAATCTACTAATCTACTACTTCTCATTTATTGAGTGATTGCAAGGCACATATATTGGGGTGCCAGTAGCTCAGGAAGTAAGATCAGTTGTCTAAAAAACCGGAAGGTTGCTGGTTCGATCCTCGGGCTCTGCTAAGTATTGAGGTGTCTCTGAGCAAGGCACCTAACTGCTCCTGACGTGTTGGTTGGTACCTTGCATAGTTGGCACCGCCATCGGTGTATGGATGGGTGAATTGTAGGGAGCTGTAAAGCACTATATAAATGCAATCCATTTACCATTTCTATATTCACAGGGACATTGCTATTATGGGCAGATGTTGATGCGGTTCAAACAATGTGTAGGGAAGTAGATGCAAAAAAAACCGATATGTTGGGGCTGCAAAAGACTGGGATCAACTTCCTGAGAGAAACAAGATCTGTGTTTCTGTTATATATTAACTGGCGAGGCCCCCCCGCATAGTTTGACTGTGTGTGTGTGTGTGTGTGATGGTGCCTCTGCAGACGTTGTGCTCAACTGGTTGGCTAATGTGTCCATGTGTAAGGTTCTCGCTACAATCGTGTTACTGTTCAGATTTGTTTTGGTGGTTCAAGGAGCCAATTAATTGACTCAGAGGTTGACCTTCACCTTAACAGAAAACAGTTGAAGCTTAAACCTTAAAGCAGCAATAAACAGTTCTTGCTTCAGATATTTGGTGTTTTCATTGAGTGCCATGGTTCTCAAGCATTATGTATTTGTTTGAGTACTGCCATTGCTGCAGAGTCAAAATGCATGAGAACCATGAGACTCAATCAAAACACAATTCAACCAAAACAAAGTGGGATGAGCCAAAATGGCTGAGTATTCACTTAGCACTTGGATGTCAAACTCCATGTCTAAAGTCAAGTTTAATTTATCCAGCCAGCGGTAGGCCGAATCGAATCCCCAACAGGAGCTGATGGTTGAATGACTGTAGGGGATAGCCATTTAAAAAAGTATTTATGTTAGCATTTTGTCCAATCTTTAAGGAGGGAATTATTCTTCTGGGTTGAATGGGTACTGGGTTAAATGCATTTACGTGTCTGTATTGGTCATTCTGCACATAGACAGCCAAAAGTGTTTCTTGCCCCAAACTGGGTCATGTTTACAATATGGAAACGATTGTGACATACACATTTACTCCAATCTGCTCCATATGGGCGTGAGTGCCGACAGAAATGACCAGTCCTTCCATTGGAGAGGTGCATGGAAAGGAGTGGGGCCGACTGTGGATGTGTAGAAGGTTGTCTGAGTTGATTGGTCGTAACGAGGGGTCAGTCATTCAAATGCTCAGTGAACCAAACACGCAAGCAAACACACATACTCATGCACGCACGCACGTCTCTCTCTCTCTCTGGAATGATTAAAAACAGATGTTCTCACATCTGTTTTTTGTACTTAGACTTACAACCAAACATTCAAAGAGTAGCTTACACACACTACTACTATTCATACAGAAAACATTGACTCACAATATAAAACGCCTCCTGTCGATAGTGGTTCAAATGACTACAACTTAGAAAAACAATTCTATGTTATTATAGGGTATTATAATATATAGTATAGGTGACGTTACTGAACTGAACTGTCAAACAAATGTAACATTCTCGAAACGATGAAGGAAATAAACTCCCTACGTAGAAGGATAATAATAAAACACACAATACCTTGTTACCTTGGCTCCTGTTCTTTCCATTGCGCTTCAGTTACCTTTGAAAGTCACGCACCTTCTCACCTGTGAGGAGGCCTGATATGAAACACACTCCGCGGCAGCAACTGAGCTCTCGCTTTCGAATACGTCAATGAATGAATGAATGAATGAATGAATGAAACTTACAGAAACTTTTAAAACCAGCCGCCCCCCAAATCCCCAAACTGACTGCACTTTTAATGGGGAGCCCCCCTCCTCTCCTCCTCCCCTCCTCCCCCCTGCCTGCTGGAGTCTCTCCTCCAATCCCGGAGCGCCGTTCAAATATCCGAGCTCTCATGTAAACATATTAAAGTGTTCCAGGCCAGTAGTAATGCTGCGTCGTTACAGGACACAGGGCAGCCACAGAGGAGGAGGAGGAGGAGGAGGAGGACGAGGAACAGCTTTTCTTCTCAAACGAACGACATGTCCTTATATGCACACGTTAAAAAAAACATTCAAACTTTGTGTATTATAGGCCTAGTTTGTTGTATGTGTGAACACATTAAAACTTCAAGCATGATGTGCATGTCACATATATCACAGAAGTAAAGCAGTCCCAGGCATATGCATAAAGATATTTTTGAATGGTATCTTATATATATATATAAAAAAAAGGAGTCATTAGGACAAAAAAAACTAACAAAAAGAAAAACAAAACTCATTGTGTAATTGTCTTCTCCAGCCACAAGGCGGCGTGAGCGTGCCCCTCAACGCACTTAAAGAGGCGTCAGTCAGCGGACAGACGGACCTGGCTTGTGTACCGTTTAATTGTGTTTTAATCAAGATTGCTGAATTATTTGAGTTGTGATCTATGAAACATATTTTCTCTTGATCTTTGAGAACCTTCAGCCGTTTCTTCTGCTGCCACTGCAGCACCGCCGAAAGACTAAATTCCCACATGATTCGTGCAACGACCAGCCAGGACCGTCAACTACCCCGCGCCCCACCCACCAGCACACTATACACTACACTATTCACTCACTACACCTCTCTACACACTCTCTAGCACCATCAACTATACACTCACTATACACTCTCTTATACACTCACTACACACTCACTATACACTCACTAACACACTCACTACACACTCCTATACACTCACTTAACACCAACATCCACTACACTACCATACACACTCCTACACACTCACTACACACTCACTACACACTCACTACACACTCACTACACACTCACTATACACTCACTATACACTCACTACACACTCACTATACACTCTCTATACACTCTCTATACACTCACTACACACTCACTATACACTCTCTATACACTCACTACACACTCACTATACACTCTCTATACACTCTCTATACACTCACTACACAGTCTAAACACTCTACACACTCTACACACGCCCCCCACCCCCCACCTCCAGCTTGGTCACCTGGAGACCCACAGTAGGATGGGACACCCCAGAGAGTCTGGTTCCTCCCAAGGTTTCTTCCTCCTCAAGGGAGTTTTTCCTTGTCACCCGTGGCTCTTTCCCTCGCACCAGATCAGTTTGTTGGACCACAAACTGATCTGGTATCATGGACAGGCCCCGTGCTTGCTCTCTGGGGTAAAAAAAATAACATGTATACCCTCGTTTTGTGTTCATTCCATGGCTTGCACCCTTATTCTGTGAAAAAAAACACATGAATTAACACACGCACATAAGATAAGATAAGATAAGTTAGAACTTTATTAATCCCGAAGGAAATTCTTGTGTCAGGTTGCATAGCAATACAGTACAATAAAACAATATGGAAATCAACAGAATTAAAATAAAATAAACTAAAAGATTTACAAATGTACAATGTCAAATAGGCAAGATAAGATATTCAGACGGCAAAAACAATTTGGCATAGTTGAAGTGTAATACTGTGATAATAATAATGGTTAGGGGACGTATTGCACCTGATAGAAAGAATATTAAGAATATACATTAAGAATATTGCACATAATGTTGAAAGGTAATGTATTGGACATGAAGAATATTGCACATGATGATGAGGAGATAATATTATTTATTAATATTAATTAATATGTATAGATAACATATTAATAATAATAATACAGCACATGCACTGTTGATTTAATTTTCGTTGTATTAACTACACTTTCAAATGGGAGTTAGGCCAACAATCTTTTGCATTCATATTTTTAAAGACCATCATCAAAACATCTTCCTTGTTTCTGAAAAGGTAGGATTTGATGAGGTCAGTGAGGACTTAGGGGGGGTGTAGCTCCGCCCCGCCAATAGGTGTCGCTGTAGGACCACACATAAATAAATATACGTACAACTACTGTACAACTAACTTTTATTTAGTCAACAACACAAACTAAAATAAACACAAAACCTCAGCTGTCATTATATATATGTGTAGGGCTATATCAATCAATATATACAACTCAGTACAAACAACAATAATTGCATGCATTTACTGCACAGCCCTAAACACACCCACAGGTACTTTGTGAAATCGAAAGTAAAAGCAGTGGTAGCAAATCACTTTTACATGATATTATTTTATTGTATTCATGATTGTGATGTTGAGTCTGCGTATTCTTCCCAAGGGCAGCAAAATGTTATGATCTCACAAGGGTTGGACCCAAATGCAGAGCCGAACACAGAGTAGGCGAAAAACAACGGTTTATTGAAGGAGTGAGGGAAACCGGGGTCGGCTGGAGCAGAGGCAGGGAGAAGCCGGGGAGACCCCGTGATAAATGCGGCTGGTAAGGCGAGCGGGTGGTGAGTAGGCAGGTAGACAGACAGGCAGGCAGGCTGGTGAGTGGAGGAGCGGGATGATGGCTGGATAGCAGGCAATGATCCTGAGACAGAGGAAGACAAGATCAGCACAATGTAGAAACACACAGGGAGACTAGAACGCACAATTCTAGGAGCCGGAAGCGAGGGATACCACAGTGGCTGAATCAACAATCTGGCGATGAGTGAGATGAAAGCCGGGGTTTAAGTACTGGTGGAGATGAGTAGATGGATGGCAGGTGTGCGGGGTAGACCAGGTGAGCAGGAGAGTGATGAGCCGAGGAGGAGCTGGAGTCGGAAACCACGCCCACACAACACACAGACAGACAGACAGACAGGTAGAGGCACATGGGGAATACAAGAGGCCCGGCCGAGACCGTGACACAAAGTTGTTATTCAGAACACAATGAGAACCGTGCAAAATGCAACACGTCCGTGCTGGTACAGAACAGAGTCGGGTTGGAGGGGATGCTAGATACTGGAGTCAATGGGTCAATAGGTCAATGGCTACCACCCTGAGTGCAGACGTAGTTCCTCGTCTGAGGGAAGCAGGTGTGGTGGCGGGTGAGTTTCTGACTCCTATACTGACTATTATACTTTGCGGTTGGAAGCTTCGTCTTTATAATGACCAGACCGTGTAATTTACGAATGAACATTTATTTACTAACGTCGCATTTTACAACGGTGGGCTTCAAGCCCCCCACCCCACTCTAACGCACACACGCGCACTGACATTAAAGCAACGAGATGTAAACAAAGCGGCAGCCCCTCCAGCTACTTCCGGTTACTTCCTGTTATGTTGAATGTCAAAACAAAAGCATAGAAGTAAAGCACTTCATCACTAATAGGTCTGTGCCTGCCAACGTTGGTTGAGTACAATTACCAGGTTTATCATGACGTGTTATCTGTACTGTAAACACGATAACTGTAAATACTATAAATAGTAATACTCTAACTGTAAATAACATCTGTAAAATACTCTTAACCAAATATTTCTATCCCTTATTTATGTATTTATTACCCTTAGTATTTATGTATGCATGTAAATAAAACAATTTACAACACCGACGTTGTCCTGGTGGGATGTGGAGGTAAACTGACGAGTCCTCTGGTCTGCAAAACCATGCTGCAGATAGGGGTCGACCAGGCCGATAATCGGATCTGATATTCATAATTTTTCCTATTATTGTAATCGTTATGTTGTATGATCTGATTGGCGATTAAATGAAAACAAATTAAAATGCGCTCCTTGCAGGCGGCTCTGGTGCAGTCGCCTCTCTCTGGCTCAATGTCCCGCCGGCAGCATTATTGATTGGCTATACATTACTACATACATACATCACTACATACATCACGGGTACAAAATATCCAATCTGTACTCCGTATTTGTGGGAGACACGTGGGAAAGAGGTCGCCAATCAGTCTGCAGTGTTTTGGCTCGACACGCCCATTTATAGTAGTATAAATGGACACGCCCGTTTATAGTATAAATGGGCGTGTCGAGCCAAAACACTGCAGACTGATTGGCTTTTTTGTACCCGTGATGTATAGCCAATCAATAATACTGTCGGCGGGACATTGAGTCAGAGAGAGACGACTGCATCAGAGCCGCCTGCAAGGAGCGCATTTTTAATTTTTTATTTAATCGGCAATCAGATCATACAAAATAACGATTACAATAATAGGAAAAATGATGAATATCAGATCCGATTATCGCCCGATTATCGACCCCTAATTACTAATAATCGGTATCGGTATCGGCCCAGAAAAAACCATATCGGTCGACCCCTACTGTGTATCTATAAATCTCTCTATCAATCTCTTTCCACCCTATCTCTCTGTCTGCCTGTCTATCTATCTACTGTATCTGTCTGTCTGTCTATATATATATCTCTCCTCCCTCTCTGCTGTCTGTCTGTCTGTTTATCTCTATCTATCTATCTCTTTCTCTCTCCTCCCTCTCTCTGCTGTCGGTCAATCAATCTCTCTATCTATCTGTATCTATCTATCTCGCCTCCCTTTCTATCTCTGTCTATCTATCTATCTCTCTCTCCCCTTTTCTCTGTCGGTCTGTCTGTCTATTTATCGAAATAAATATAACTCTCCTCCCTCTCGCTATCTGTCTATCTCTCTATGCACTGGCTTTACAGAGTCAGCTTTATAGTGACTATAAGTCAAGCACAACCCTCAAAGCATTGACTGGATGTGATCCAAGTGGTTCTGTCATTTTTGTGTCCGAGTTATTTACAGGTGCTGTATCTGATAAGGCAATTACTGAACGCTAGGGCTGGGTATCGAAATTGGGTACTTTTTTGGTACCGACTGAATCACTTCGGTACTACCGAGCACCGGCAGAGGTCAGAACATTCGGTGCCAAACTTCGGTGCCTTTTATTTTTTTCCTCGTCTCTCATCCAATCACTATATTTGTTCTAAAATCTAACGTGACTGCTGGTTTATGCACCTTAAAGTTGTTTGCGATCCGCCAGTAAACCCAGAGAAGAAGAAGAAGAAGCAGTGACTGCTTGGTTGTTATGGAAAAAGAAACGCGTCCCTTGGGCTGACTACATTATTACGGCAATGTAAACACCGAGCCATGTGGATGTTTCGATATTTTGTGCTTCCGGAGCGCATTTGCGGAGAGTGGAAAAATGTCAAAACCACAGTCCAAGGTCTGGTTACATTTAGTAAAAAGTAGGGATGGTGCTAAATGTAATATTTGTGATAAGACCATAGCTGGCGCGGGTGGCGACACTTCTAATTTAATGAAGCATTTAATCTCGCACGGCATTAACCTGAGACAAGACGGATAGAGTCTTAAACGTCAAATGCATCAATCTGGTGCAATTTGAGAGCTTCTTTCTCTGTGTGTGAAAATGTTAGACATTTTCAAGTTAAAACTATAAGGCATAATCTGGTGAATTTAGAGGGGGGGGGGTGGGATCATTAAAGCTGAGTTTTCATTCTGTTGTGGGCCGCCACAAATAAATCAATGTATGGGAAACACGGCCTAGTTTACAAATTGTCGAAGTGAAAAAGGAGCAATAAATATTTCATACTTGAAATGAATGACACTCTTTCTATTTGGAAAAAGTAATGTAAAAAGATCGAAACTCAGGAAACGATACCCAGCCCTACTGAACGCAGTGGTTTTTATTACGTACTAAAAACACTGAAAGTTCACAAGTGCAACAATCAAATGGTTGATAGCGACTCCACACATCAATGTACAGCAGCGCCGACACAAAAAGCTACAAAGCTCGCTAATTAGTTCAAATTCTAAGGTTTATTTGTCACCTATTTCAGTGTACAGGTACATTGAGCAGTGAAATGTTTTTTTCGCGAGGACCAGATTGTTACCGCGCCATCGTGTGATTAGCATAGCTAGGTGATTAGCCCATTGTAGCTAGTAGTTAGCAGATCTTAGGCTTATTTTCATTGTAAACACATCACTAACGTACTCACCCTGCTTTACATGAGCAGTAGGACTCCACCATTTTGTCCTGACGAATTTCAACGTGGAGTTTGTGAGGCGTTTGTGTCTTCAGCATAGATCACCAACACTTAGCATCAAGTTTTATGTTGTCGTCTGCTCCGTCCGAAATCCGAATGTCATGGATATATCCTTGTGTCAAATAGTTCAGGCCTTTCTGTAGAACTCTCTTAGATAAAGTAGCGGCATTTGGCAAATAACATACAGCGATATTGTCAGGAATCCTTGAGAGAGAATCATCAGCAGGGGGTCGTTGTTCAGTGGACATTACTAACATGCTGCAGAGCTGTGGGAATGCTTGTGGGGCATAGCAACAGTAACTAGGGGGGGCGGGACTTGCCGCTTGAGTAGGGAAAGGTCCATTGGCAAGAAAGACGATTGGTCCGAAAGTTAGGGGAGGAGCTAAAGATGTTACTTGGACATGCCCACAGCATGCGCGTGGAAGCTGAATCGCTAAAAAGAGGCCAGAGTGCTCTGGTCGAGAGACTTAATGTCCTACAGAGTGAACAGTCGCATGTCACAGGTAACCAGCTAAAGAAACACGAAGCTAACTAGCTAGTGAAAATGAGCTCCCTGACACTAGCTACACTAGTTAAAGGTGCTGTAGGTAAGATTCGAGAGTTGTAAAGAGAGAGTGCAGAAAAGAGTACAACAGACCAAGATTTAAATAAATAAACAACCCCAAAAAAACATCCCCTCCCTCTTGTGATCGACAGGCAAGGTGGTTTAATTAAGTTCAATACTCAATTTGTCCATCTGTCCGCCTTTCTGTCTGTCTGTCAGTTATTGGCAGAGAGTCAGGGCGGGGTTTTGAAGGTAGTGCACTCTGTCGCTGATACCCTGCATGGACTACAGAGGGAGACAGAGAGTCTGAGGACCATGAAGGTAAACCTCCAGAAACCAACTGAACTTCGGCAGGCAAAGGGTAGGCACACATGCACACACACACACACGCACGCACACACACACACACATAAAACTAGGACATATTAACAAGGACCCAATTACCCAATTACCACAGTAGCAGTAGCTCAGGAGGTAGAGTGGTTGTCTGCCAACTGGAAGGTTGCTGGTTCGATCCCTGAGCTCCACCTAGCTAAGTGTCGTGGTGTCCCTGAGCAAGACACCTAACCCTACCTGCTCCTGACGTGTTGGTTGTTACCTTGCATGGTTGGCACCGCCGTCGGTGTATGAATGGGTGAATGTGAGGCAACTGTAAAGCGCTTTGGATAAAAGCGCTATATAAATGCAATCCATTTACCATTTGTGTTAGATGGGTAAATACAGGAGCAGATGACAATAGTTGCATTTGGTTTACTATAACCAGCATTGACAAAACAAGTGAAGTAACAGGTATTTTACACTTTATTTCCTCCACGGGCTTCAGACCACAGGACTGTAGTGAGCTCTTAGATGCAGGTTTTACACAAGATGGAGTTTATTCCATCTTTCCAACTCATGCACACACATGCATGCACAGACACACACACACACACAGGACCTTAATAAAATGGGAAATTAATAATATGGAGAACTAGCCTCTCTGGAGATTCTAACCGAAAGAAGAGAAGTTGTGTCGCTTCCGCATGTGCTTCACAAACAGGTGGTCGAGGCTGCTGCTTGTCTGGCTTAAACCACAGCCCACACACCAGCTGATTTGCCTGCACAGATGCAAAAGACAACTCCAATCAATCTACATTTCTTATCACCAGCTTATCACCACTTTAAGTCGATTAGCAATACAGCAGTGAGTGCCCTGCCCACGGCTACTCAAGAATGGCTTAGCTGCACCGGCTCTTAGCGTGTTCTTGGCCTGTGCTACCACCGTGTAGATTACATGTATGGTGGCAACCTCTCGTGCTGTTCGTGCCATGCTGGACTATATGTGTGTTGGCATCTTGTTAGCCCAGCACTGTTCGTGCCATGCTGGACAAGATGTGTGTTGACATCCTCTTAGCCTACTGGTGTTAGCGCCATGTTGGACTTGATTGTAGTGTTGTCCAGTCTGTTTGATTTGTTTATGTGTGTGTGTGTGTGTGTGTGTGTGTGTGTGTGTGTGTGGTGTGTGTATTAAAAGGCGATACAGCGGAGGAGTGATGGTTCAGTGAATGTTTTCCGTGGTTGGACTGCATATTGGGATGGATTTGGACAAGTTACTGGGGAACATTGGCTCGGTACACACATACATAGCTCTTTTACCTCTCTCTCTCCATCCTCACCATAATTTCTATGTCTCTCCCTGTGTGTGTGTGTGTGTGTGTGTGTGTGTGTGTGTGTGTGTATGTGCAGCAGATCTCCAAAGGATGTTCTGAGCTGAGGATCGACATGGGGGACTTTGAGAACGGGACGGCCTTTGCTAACTACAGCCTGTTTGCCGTCGGCTTGGATTCTGTTAACCCTGATGAGGATGGCTACACTCTGACAGTGAACCATTACTCAGCCACCGCAGGTACTACTGCGTACACAGCCGATACTGCAGCGTATGACTACGGTCCGCTAGTCATTCAACTTCTGGGACTTCTACCTCTCATACGCAACATGCTACTACAAGTCCAAGTTTAAAAAAACCTTCATTGTCCCCAAGGGGAAATTCGTTTAGCAGCAGGATAAGGGCACACATACAGTTTAGTGCACTGTACATTATGTACAGTACTGCACAGTTAGCGTTCAACAAGACAAGACGAGACAAGACGATGGAACCCAACATACCATTAATATAAGAAGATGAGACTCATCCAGTTAAAAAACATCTGTACGCTCATACACCAAGCAGGTGCAAGGGCAGCAGCTGCTCCTGCTTTATGTATGTGTTTATAATTCTAAATATTTAAGTATAATGTACTCTTTGTAAGTCGCTTTGGATAAAAGCGACCCGAAATGTAAATGTACATTTATAATTCAACCTTTGCTAGTGTTACTACTACTACTATACTAAAACTATGATGATCTTATTGTTATTACACATTATCATTGCATTTCAGGTGATTCTCTCCTGAAAGCATTCTGGGATGCAGTTCACCACCAAAGACCGCGACCAGGACCAATCGGAGAACTGCGCGACGTACTACCAGGGGCCGTGGTGGTACCGAAACTGCCACACGTCCAACCTCAACAGGCAGTACCTGAGAGGAGGCCATACCTCCTACGCCGACGGTGTGGACCGGCTGGCAGTACTCCCTCAGGTCCTCAGAGATGAAGGTCCGGCCCTCCAAAAGCGCCGCCTCTAACTTGGACTCAGTGCAGCCCTGTTCTTAGCTAATACTGCTCCCTTTTACACTGTTGGACTGGAATAGTCTCCGTTTTCTGATAATCATGAGCTATTTGCTTGTGAAAATATATGTATATTGTATTTCTGACAATATCCACTTAATGTCCACTCTAGCCTGGTCTGTGTTCCGAGCTTATGTCTATCATAATGCTATTATGAGTAATAATGTGCATAATGCGTTACCAGAAATTAAGGAATTATTTTCCATGGAAACAATACAATAATGATCTTCTCTGCTATGATTGTTCAGCCCTAAGTTAATTTGTTATCTTCCTACTCAATTATGTTCTGCTAGGGTGTTCACTCGATTTATTATCTGAATGACTGTCCAACTCAAAATGAGAGTTCTCATAGAATACGTTTCTTCACAGATGTTCTACATTTTAGAAGAGTTTATTAATCATTTTATGAGTTTGGATGAATTTTAATGTATTTTCAGTTGATGTAGAGGTGTTTTATATCTAACAATGTCGGCTATGAACATACTTTGTCATTTTCTGTTTCGACCAACATTAGAGATGATGTGTCATTAACCGCGTGTGCGCGGAAGCACACACGCGCGCAGGGCTGAGATGAAAAATAAATAAATATTCATGTTTGATGTACAAATATAGAACCTTTCAACAGACTCATTTACACATCGAAACATACATGAACACAGTGATAGACTGTGATTAACGTCCATCCGTTTAAAGCGGAATATTTCATATTTCATGACAGGATGAATGAATCATATCAACACACTTCCGCTGCTGATGATGACGGTGACGGTACGTTATGTAAATGACCGCGGAGCAGGCGGCCGTGATTCGCGGGAAAAGTGAAAAAATGGCGCCGATCGGAGTTTGAAGTTGAGCGCCGCGCAGAGCTTCTTCTCCTCCTTCTTCTTCTCCTCCTCCTCCGCCTCCAGCAGCAGCAGCAGAACACCAGCGGGCGGCTGCAGCAGTCTGGCGGGCTGCGCACAGGCAAAGTAAGTAAACGCATTTCATTTTTTTAAGCGTCTTCCCCGTCTGTCACATTTCAGCCCTAGTCGCATGTGTCTTCTTTATACATATTGGTTTCTCTTCATTTCAGTTTTTTTTTCCATCTATATTATTATTATGAAACATACCGCTCTGTGGAAAAGAAAGCTGTCCCAATGATATTGACTGGAAAACGCGACGCATGTTTTTTTTGTACGCAACAAAATATGTAAAGCGTTCGTTATTTTGGTCTGAAATCATCTTTGGCGTCGCTTTGGCACTTTTGCTGTCATAAAGTTGTGCTTTCGATTTCTGTCATCGTGAGAGACAGGGGCGTACTCACTGACAAGTTCATGTTGTGCATAGTTGTAAACGACATGCGTTATAAAATGATGGCCCAGGAGGTGAAGGTAGATAGTTTTGTGTTGGACTATTTCAGCAGATGCCTCCGCGCCTCCCTCCCGAGCATCTCTGGGACACAGGGCGCATGCGCGACATAACGCAACCCCCCCTGGCGGGTTCCAGTTCGTAATGAGTCAGAAGGTCGTGCATCTCTCAGCATCACGGCTCTCAATCAACCACACTAACGCTGCCTTTATGCCACACCTGTTGTTCCAGGCAGGAAATCACGTGTATTTTCTTTCTTTTTTTTGTCATTCCTTTTATTTGCATTTTTTACATTTAAATCAGCTGTAATAAACATCAAAACCTGCATCCGCTCCACTGCTATGACCGTCGTATTTAGCCTTTTCCAATGTACTACTCTCATTCTCTCTAGCCTGTCTATAGCTTCAGTATGAGGACGTCGGACTTTATAATCATACATTTGCCCCTCAATTACAAAAATACAGCCATTACAACAAACTGACACCGTACCAAGAGCCAATGACATTTCCTTTGGATCACGCATAGGACATGCATCTGTAAACCATATCATGTAAAAGGTTTCCCTGTCGGTCTCTCTCTGTCGGCAGCATGTTGGAGGACCTGGTTGAGGCCTACTGCAGCAGTCAGGAGCCCTCATCCCTACAGGCCCCCCCTGGGTGCAGGGGTGCAGGGGTCAGGGGTCGCGTCCCAGTGGAAGCCGTGGAGTCTAGTCTAACTGTGGAGCAGTATGTCCTTTGCCATTGGTCCGATGGCCTGTATTACCTGGGCCGCATACAGAGGGTAGGGTACACACACTCTCACACACACACACACACACACACACACACACACACACACACACACACACACACACACACAGAATCAGTGAATGACTCACACACATTTAAAGAAAACATGGTTTGGTTGAAGAATGAACCCAAAAAACGTACTACTACAGCGTGCTACTTTCTGCCACCTGGTGGAGACAGGGGAGAGTTGCATCCTTAAGAGACAGGAAGACGGAGATGAGCGCAAAAGATTTGACCGTACTCGATGTGAAGAAGTTACATGAATACAGATGGAACATATTTTGTTTCACACGTCACAGTAATGAAAGGAAATCCTTTGACGAACACAGGAAGTCCTACCACTGTCGTCAACAATGGCCTACTTTTTATTTGAAACTCTGCAGACTGATTTATTTGTGTACAAGACACGGTCTACCATAATAACTATACTATTGAAACATTATTATATAAACTATTCTTTGTACTACTATTTGTTTAAAAATAATACAAGTTTTCATCCATCCAGGTCAGTCCTCAGCGACAGAGCTGCTTTGTGACGTTTGAGGACAACTCTCGCTTCTGGGTCCTGTGGAAGGACATCCAGCATGGTGGGTATCCTAGGGACGAGTCTTGCATCACCTGACCCATCTACACACTCTGCTTTAGAAGTGTGGAGATGGGTCTGGAGAAAGGTCTGGCTGAAGAGCCATTGTCATTCTGGGACGGGTAAAATACTCTGCATGTTAGAATTTCTTTAAACCAATCACAATCGTCGCAGCGATGGTGGCCTTGCAAAATAGTGTTTGGGGGGGGGACTTGTTTTGGTGGGACGTTTGCATTCCGACTGAAATAGTCGGCCAATGGCAGGCTTATCCCCACCGCCTACATCCTGTCAGCCAGACAGTCAAACATACTGGGAGATGTACCAGTTAAACGTACTGGACCAGTCAAACCTACTGGGAGCTGGACTCAGACAGTCTGGGAACCAGTGGGCCAATTGGAACACAGCCCTTGTCTCTCTGTCTTCTCATAATGAAAGGACATTGCACTTCCTGTCCTTCTTCTGATCACATGCCTTCTGACCAATCCCCTGCAGCCGGCATCCCGGGGGAGGAGCCTCACTGCTCGGTCTGTCAGCGGGAGGAGGACCAGAGGAATGCCGGTAACCATGGTAACCGTATCCTGATCTGTGGCAAGTGTGGAATTGGTAAGTCAGTGGTTGCAAATTAAATACCATGCTAATATAATTTAAATAAAAAATAAATTACATTTATTTAAAATGTTTGCAACCTCCATGTGTCTGCAAATGGCCATCTTTTGAGTGTCTTCTGTGTGTGATTGCAGGCTTTCACCAGCAGTGCCACAGTCCTCCTGTAGAGGGCAGCAATGAGCATGCTCCATGGTTCTGTAGACGCTGCATCTTCGCACTAGCTGTCAGGGTAAACACACATACACACACACTCACAAAATGTGGACTGTGAAGCCCTTCGAGATTACAACTGTGATTTAAGGGCTATACAATTGAGACTTTACTTGACCCACACATACTAAACACTAACATTTACCATGTGTGTGTTTACTCCCAACAGAAAGGGGGCGCTCTTAAGAAGGGACCCATTGCAAAGGCCCTGGTGGCCATGAAGCAGGTGTTGCCCTACGACCCGGACGCACTGCAATGGGACTCGCAGCATCGGACCAATCAGCAGCAGTGTTACTGCTACTGCGGAGGCCCCGGAGAGTAAGACCAACCAATCACAGACGCTTGTGTGAAATAACACATTGAGAGAATGAGAGAAACAGTACTATGAATACGGCTACGGTTTGTCAGATAATGACGTGAATGTTTATGTCAATACGCAGCCATGGTGTGTATGCTTCCTGTTAAAGGCACTGATCTGCTTTGTGCAGGTGGTACCTGAAGATGCTCCAGTGTTGGAGGTGTCAGCAGTGGTTCCATGAAGCCTGCATCCAGTGTCTCCAGGAGCCCATCATGTTTGGAGACAGGTACACATCCTCTCCTCTGTCCGAGCCAAGACGTTTCAGCACATGCTCCTCCAAACCTCTAACGCCCCCGCCCACCCCCTGCTGCCCCAGGTTCTACCTCTACCTGTGCTGCGTGTGCAACAAGGGCAGCGAGTACGTGCGTCGGCTGGCCCTGCGCTGGGTGGACGTGGTCCAGCTGGCCCTCTACAACCTGGGCCTCAGCAGGAAGAAGAAGTACTTTGAGCTGGAGGAGATTCTGGGCTTCATCTCCGCTCACTGGGAGCAGCTGCAGCTGGGCAAGGTCTGCACTGAGCCCAGATTACACGTGTACTAACCTGTACTAGACCAGTACCATTCTACACTCTGCTATACTAGAGCAGTACTGTTCTACACTCTACTATACTACACTACTATACTAGAGCAGTACCATTCTACACTCTACTATACTAGACCAGTACTGTTCTACACTCTACTATACTACACTACTATACTAGGCCAGTACCGTTCTACACTCTACTATACTACACACTGCTATACTAGACCAGTACCGTTCTACACGCTACTATACTACACACTGCTATACTAGACCAGTACCGTTCTACACTACTATACTGCACTCTACTATGCTAGTCCAGTACTGTCCGATACTCTACTGTACTAGAGCAGTGCCGTTTCATACTCTACTATACTAGACCAGTACCGTTCCATACTCTACTATACTAGACCATTACCGTTCCATACATGACTTTACTGGTCTATTCTATTCTAGACTTTAGTGTGTATCATGGTACCAAACTTATATTGTAATGTGTGTAGAGACTGTAGATGGCACTAAATTGCACTTTTGGACTTATTTATTTTTATATAGTTGGCTAATACCCCTCCGTCAGAGAAGGAGAAACACATCCTGGGTGCTTTGAACAACTACAAGAGCAAGTAAGACACACACACACACACACACACACACACACACACACTAATGTGTGTGTGTGTGTGTGTATCTAATGTCAACCACTACCTCAATCTAAACTACCCCATTGCACAAGGTTTGGATACTTAATCTGCACAATCTACCCAACATTTCATGACACCAAATGTACACTGGAGGGAGATTCATCAACCAACCGTACAGCCCAATCTGTGGATAATAGATTGCAAAATAAGAGGTCGCCCCTTCTTTTTAACAGTAGCCTTACTGGTGTACCACATGCTGTAGTTGCCTGAGCATCGACGCCACAATGAGTGGCGCATTTATAACATTGGTCATTATAACGCTCATCCACAATTTCAGTGAGTCGTAACCATAGGAATAGTCTCTGATCCAGAAGTTCAACTTATGTTACTTATGTGTGTCACCGGAAACCAGCAAGTGTGAGGGGTGGAGTCACGCAGGATTTCCTGATTTGTTATGGAGATATTCGTTGAGATTAACTCACTCGACAGTTGGAAGATTTTCGAGAGGTTTCATAATGCGATTTTAACAAATGTATTTCTACAGTGGCCAGCCTACAGCCGACAGATTTGGTTTTAAACCTTTACAGACACATTGTCTGAGGACATTGGTGTACAGACAGGATGTTTTTGCTTGTTTAGGTTAGTTTATCCGGACTGGCCAGGGTTTGTGTTCACTGCTGGCCAAGGAGGATACCGATGATGATTCTATCGTTTTAGTTATCAGTCCTTTTGTTCGGAAACATGGAACAATAAGTACAATTCCTGATGGCAAGTGAATACCTATATTGTATGTAGTTCAGATTTGAGCTGAAAGAGGAGGTTCACTTCTTCTTCATTTTACTTCTTTGGAGTAGTTTAGACAGATTGTTGACACGTGTGTTTGCGTGCCCAGGTTCCTGTGCGGGAAAGAGATTAAGAAGAGAAAGTGTATCTTCCGACTGCAGTCCCGCGTTCCGCCCAACCCCCCCTCCAAACTGTTCCCTGAGCGCACCCAGAAAGACGGGGGGCGGGGCCACAAGGCAGGGGCCAAGAACAGGTAAACCCCGCCCCCTCAAGCGGCTTCCTACCAATTACCATCTGAAGGTCTCCTTCCAATAATCTACTTTATGTATGTGTGTGTATGCAGCACTCCAGCAGAGAGGAGAAAGAGGAAGGCTCGGTGGCTGCTTGAAGATGCCATCCCCAATGTAAGGCTTTCAATGCTTCTTGTGTTGTTGTTGTTGTTTTCCCTGAAATGTTATGCTGAGGACAACCTGACAAAATACAAAAAAGATGGTGAAATGCATTTTCTTGTCATGCACATCATTAAACAAGCGTACCTACTTGAAATAATGTAGGCCTATCTATTAATTAATAGATTAGGTTAGACATTAGGTTATTGTAGATTAATTAATCTACAATAAAAATGTATTCCAACTTCAAGGCCATAAAAAACAGTATTACTCAGTATTTTTAAAGGTTGACTTTGAAAAGTTATCCAAAGAAACTGGGTTATAAATGAATTAATAAATGGAGACTTAAAGCGTGTGCTTCCATCAACCACAGCAGTAACACAGGGTGCATTGGTGGAACCGGTGTAGAACTGAAGGAACACTTTTTAACCACATCCCTTATGAATACGACATTACCACAAACTAAACAGTTTTGATATCCTCACAGAGCTCTATAATTCACTCAATAATAGAAGGCCGATGGCTACAGGACTTCTAACAAATTGCTTTAATGTGTAATTGTTTTAATGTCGATACTGGTGCATGTAAAGTAGTGTGTAATGTGTCGAGTTTGTTTCTGCTGAACTAAACATTCTCGTGTGTGTGCGTGCGTGCGTGTGTGTGTGCGTGTGTGTGCATGCGTGCGTGTAGAACGAGTTGTTCTGCAGTTGGAACTCCAACCATCACATGGCCAACATCTTTGACTTCACCCTGGATGAGCTGCAGAGCCTGAAGAGGTGGGTCACACAGACGGACATCTATAGTATCTGTTTCTATATAGACGTGTCTTCACACACGTCAGAATGCAAACAATAAGCCCTTGAATGAACTACATTTGTCAAACTGTGTATGGCATTCTATGAGATATTGAATCAATTAATCATCGTGAATAATTTATTTCTTAGCTGTGAAGTTGTGTGATTGGCCAAAAGACATAATATTGAAATACTATATCTGTATTACATAGAACAACAGCATTGGATTACTTCTGTAATGGATTATAAATGTGTTATATTATAACGCCTCATACATGCTGGTTTCACAAGAAGTTGACTTTACATAGTTTTTCCCAGCAACCCACCCACTGCTGCGTTGTATCATGCAGCTACACACAGTTTTCTGCATAGGTCAAATTTACTGAATGCTTTTTGGTGCAAGAATATTGTGTGTGTGGGCCTCTACTCACAACGCAAAACCTTCTTTAGTGAACTGCTACGCTACCAGAATGTACGAGGCATTATCATTATTTCGTTATTACTTGTGACTTTTGTAATGGGATCATTTGGTAGTACATCTAATCTGCTTGTATTGGTGGTGGTGGTGTGGTTTCTGTGTTCAGTGGTTCCAGTAGAACCCAGAGTCTGGACCAGGTCTCCACCGATGGCTCTGCTGCAACTAGTGGCTCCTACCACTTAAGGTGGGACACTGAGACACACACACACACACACACACACACACACACACACACACACACACACACACACACACACACACACACACACACACACACACACACACACACACCTCTCTCATGTTGCGGCCCACATTGTGACCTCTACGTCTATATCGAAACAGGAGAGGCGTGGGCAGCAGGAAGAGGAAGCTGCCCAGCAACAGCTACAGCCAATGGGCCAGTCGCGGCGACGTGGGGGAGGAGCTACCGGGAGAGGAGCCGGCCGGTCCGGAGGAGCAGGACTCTGCAGGACACGCTCACACCCCACCGCCATCGGACTCCTCCCACTTCCTCTCTGACTCCTCCCACATGCCCTCAGACTCCTCCCACCTGCACTCCTCCATCTCCTCCTACTTTGGCGTGGCGGGCCAATTGACCAATGGGGAGTACCAGGTGTTGGCTCGCCGGGTCACGGCCGAGGGGACGGTCCAGTACCTGCTGGAGTGGGAGGAGGTGTTCCCCTAGAGGGGACACGCCCTCCTCTGACGGTCCGACAGAAAGCAAAATGCCTGCCGTTACTGACCATAGATAGGGGTTCTTAAACCTTTTCATCTCGGGACCCAAAAGGCAACAACATTTCAGTGTGTCCACAGGACCCGACCACCACTCAGAAAACCGAGCACACCATTGATTGATGATGATGCTCCGTTCTCTGAGTGTTTTGACATAATTTTGGGTCCTGACCCAGAGTTTAAGACCCCTACTGTAGATCCTCATAGGTCTCTTTGAGGACAAATGCTGCGTTCCATTTACCTCGGAAGTCAGGAGCTGGGAATGACGTCACACTCGAGTTGACCACGTTCCAGTTGTTATGCTGATAACAACATATTATGTGGCATACAAACGCTGTGTCCACAGATAGAAGTTGGACAGTACTTTGTGTACGACTGACACAAATAGACAAAAGTGCTAAAAAAACAATATACTACTACAGCTTTCACTACTGTTGATGCGCAGAGCAGCAATCTTGGATTTCAAAGTCGGGGTTATGAGATTCTTCCACCTTTCAGAGTCTGATATCCGACTTCAAGCGGTGTTCCAGTTGCAATTTCCGACTGGGAACTCCGACTTCTGAGTAGAAATGGAACGCAGCATCAGAAGTCCTTGAATGTTCAAAATGCTTTTCCCCCCTCTTTGACCTAAAATGTTCTTCAGCCCACGCTTTGTCGCACCTTCACAGTGGAATCCAAAACTGATTTCCACGACAGAGCTCTGCTCTACTCGCCGCCTTCTTTAGGCACAATAAACCTGGCAACCATGGCAACAATTCACTGTATCGTACTCCTGAGAAAAGTTGTTACTACTCCCCCGCCCCTGCGCTTTATGTCTGTAAGCTAACCTGAGATCTTGTGCTTTGTCGCGTTAGCTCTTTATGCTAATAAGCTAACCACTGCCCTGGCGGATGACGATGTTTGCGCTGCGTTTTCTGTTACAATGTTAGCGCTTATCTTGTGCTTGACATGTTAGCGCCTAATTTTATCAAGCTAGCTTCTGTTCTTGTGCTTGTCATGTTAATAAGCAGTATGTTCATAAGCTAGCTGCTGCTCTTACGCTCAACATGTTAGCACCGCATGCTAATCGCTGATTTTACAAGCTGTCAGGCATAGGAAGAAGAAGTGTCCTCTGACAAGCGAAGAATTCTTTTTTATTTTTTTTAGATGTAGAGTACATTGTTTGCTAATTGTGCTCCCTCCCCAGACCAGAAATACTGCACTATTTAAAGGTATCTATGCAAGCTTAGATGTTGCCTTATCTACTAAACACAAATGTTTGGTAAATTGATCACTTAAATTTTTTTATTATTTTACCATGTTATTACTTTAAGTGTCATTGGATATCACTGTCATATGATAGTTCAAATATATACATAGACTTTGAGTAGGCCTATTGGATTTGTAAATGTGTTGCTGTGACAATCTGTTCTTATATTGTTATTCGTATTATACATGTTGAAACTTAAAACAGTCTTCACTGAGATGGTGGCAACACAACATTTGTGTCTCAGTTTACTAACCAAAACCACACGATCCATCAGTGTGCAGGGTCATGGGTCATTATCACACACTCAGTGTTGTAATTCTTCTGTCATTGGCTGGTTTCAAAGCTCTGTAGGTCATGTGACAAGATCAGCTGACCAGTGGGCCGGCGGCTGGTATAATCTTCTAAAATAAATGAGCTCACATTTTCAGTGTCAACAATTTCCATCAGTCTTTTTGTCTCAACAATTTCTATAAATCTGTTTTGCGTGCATGCGTGTGTACACACACACACACACACGTGAAGTGAGAGAGGCAGACTCCCATGTTAAGCTGTTAAGTGAATTAAGGTGTTAGAGTTGACGTGGGTGTGTCTATTTAAAAAGAAACGTTTGACTGACTGTGTGTTTGTGTCATGGTCAGGGTTTAGAGACAGAGGAAACAGACAGACAGGTTGAGTCCACTGGAGACTCCATGATTAGTTCCTGAAGCAGAAAACGTCTTTAAGCAGACAGACAGCCGGCCTGTGCTGTTGCCTGGCTCTCTGCTTCCAGACCCCCGGCACCATGCAGCAGGAGGTTGCCTTGGAGAAGCTCCTGGGACACCTGTCCAGGTGTGAGGAGGTGGGCTGGATGAAGGTGTCGGGTGAGTGCATAGTGATTGGCCTGCTGGATCAGGAAGCTGGATGTCTGCTTGTCCTCTGCTACTCCTGTCTGTGTGTGTGTGTGTGTGTGTGTGTGTGTGTGTGTGTGTGTGTGTTCCCTTTGAAACCCCCCGGCCCCCTGACAATGTCTGAGAAGGTCCATCATGCAACTGGTTACCTGGTAGTGAGTTCATAGCAGGTGTTGCATCAAAAGTCGTGCAACTCCGGGAAGTTCTCTGAACAGCTCTCGATGAATGCATGCGATTGCATGGCTGACACCTGTGTCCCAATGTGAGACATTGCCTTTAAAGTAAAGTACTTTGAGTACTGACCAGTCAGTATACACAGTTTATATATACTGGCTAGTGCAACATCTGTGCAATACATTTACTTTGTATCTCTGAAGGTGGTTTGACCAAAGAAAACCAACTCTAACGCTAGAGTTCTCTAGACAGAAACAATTCCTCTCCCAAGCACCATGAAGCACATGGGCAGATCCGTGAACGTGACTTCCATCACAATGTCGCTGCCCACGCCGGTACCTCATGGTTGCGTTTCTTCACTCACTGTGTCCTCAGTAACCTAGAGTATACTAATCATGCAGCCCTACACACTAGACTCGAGTGTCAAAGGTTGTCGCCCCGTGTATCCTGACCTTAGCTGTACTTAGCTTGTTACAGTAAGTACGGTCAATAGATGTAAATATTGCTCTCTGCACTATAAGGGCAGCAGTAGGCCATGTGTTGGGGTTTTTTCCCAATGGAGAGAGATCAGGGACTTTTACTGTGTCAACTGTGCTTTATATACAGTAAATAACAGCTTGGTTGATGATTAAAACTCAAACTACTTCTGATTATTACCTTTCAATATTACCTCATCATCATGTGCAATAATCTTAATATTATGTGCAATACTACTTCTCAACATTACCTAGCAATATTACCTTTCATCATCATGAGCAATATTACTTCTCATTACCACTTCTCAATACCATTGACAACTTGTTTTGTATACAAAATATCTTACCTGTATTTTTCTTATTATTTCTTATTATTTCTTATTTATTATTCTACTGTTTTTATTCTTATGTTGTTTGTATTTCTGAGCAACCTCTGGCAAAAGAATTCAGGATTAATAAAGTTCTAATCTTATTTTATCATAAAAATTACTAACAAATTTACAAAATAGAGTTATCTCTTAAGTGGCCCCCTTGGTCTCAACAATAATGATGAGAAGATTAATCAGAATAGTTATTGTTGTTGATTATTTGCTGTTATTATCCTCACGTTTCCAGAGATGCCGTGTTCCTCCGTCCAGTGGTTCTCCTGCGGCCAGAAGGCGGAGCCTGCGGTCTGGAACCCACGCTTCTGCATCCTCACCGGGTCCTTGCTCCTGCTGCTGGACAGCCAGGAGGTGTGTGTGTGTGTGTGTGTGTGTGTGTGTGTGTGTGTGTGTGTGTGTCTGTGTGTCTGTGTGTGTGTGTGTGTGCGATACATGATACATTCAAATCAATGAATAGGTGTCACGTGACCAGAGTCCCCAGGACAGCCATTTACCACATGGGATGGGGTGCCATAGGAATAGCAACATCTTTGTAAATACAATTCCAATTTGTGTTGAATTTGGAAGAAAGATTCTTCCTCTGCTTTCTCCTTTGCTCTGCCTCTCTCTCCTCTCCCCTTCATCTCTCTTCCCTTGTCGTTCATATTTCCTGACATCTATCCTCCTCCTCCTCGCTCTGCAGATCCATCCTTTGCTCTTGTCAGAAAAGAGGGCGGAGTCCTGTGCCATCTGGTCGCTAAGACACGCCCTCCGTGTGACATCATCACCATCCAAGGAATCTTTCCAGACAGAAGCGGTGCCAACTGTCAAATGTGAGAAATCACCCAAAAATGTGTGTATTCTGTGTGTGTGTGTGTGTGTGTGTGTGTGTGTGTGTGTGTGTGTGTGTGTGTGTGTGTGTGTGTGCGCGTGCGTGCTGTGGTTGGGGGGGTTGACTTGAGGGGGAAAAAGAACATGAAATTGATGCGTTGGAATGAAACAGACAGTATATAAGTCAGCCATTAAACAGACAGACAGACAGACAGAGAACCCAGAGAGACAAGCAGACATGGAGCTGGACATTGAAACTAGCCTAGAAGACTTTCATGGTAAGAGGGGCTTACTGGTTTAAATGGTTTACTGTTTAATCGACTGGTTTACTGAGACTGGCTGTTGAACTCACTGGTATATTGTTTACCTGACGGGTATATTGTTTAACTGACTGCTTTACTATGTTTAACTCATTGAGTTAACTGTGTTTAACTGACTGGTTTACTGTTTAACTGACTGTTAACTGTGTTTAACTGAGTGGTTTATTATTTAACTGGCTGGTTTGCTGTTTACCTCAGGGTTTACTGACTTTTTAAAGAAGAAAGAAGAAGAAATAAACAGAGAAGGAATTTGAGTGTGTGAGTGTGTGCATGAGAGAGAGAGAGAAAGAGAGGGAGAGAGAGAGAGAGGTTGATTACATGATTTGGTTAATCTTGCCAACATGTCACTGTGATAATCTTATAATCTGATAGTTACCACGGCAACCTACTATGCTGGTCATTTTTTTGAAGATAGTTCAAACTTTCACCTACAGCTTACAACACATGACATAACCTGTTTGTTCATGTACAAAACATACACACACACACACAACCAGACACACACACGCACACACACACACACACACACACACACACACACACACACACACACACACACACAGAAACAGCAACATCTCTGGTGAAGCATGGCTGACTTTCAAGACTCTTTCTTACTGGCTGCAATTGTGCCCTTGTGATTTAATGCGCTCCAACATGTGTTGGATAACATGTCCAGGTTGTAATGCTCCCTAGTGCCCAGAGGAGGAGCTCTAACATAACCGTAGCTTGCTTTTAATGGCCCTATGGTTCTTTGTTTTGCTGAGTGTCCACACCCCCCATGGTTCACCCTACAGGTATAATAGATCAAACTCACCAGTTGCTTAGTAACCATGGGGTCACCGCTGTGGAGGCAACATGGCTGACCTCTGGTTTGATCTGTTTGATCTCGATGTCTCTGTTGGTCTGCCGCTCTGTGTCTGCTTGTCTCTCTATCTGTTCGTACCTATGATGCCTGTCTGTTGTTCTCTGGGCACGTCTGTCTGTCTATGTGTCTGTCTGACTGTTTGTAGCCGTTTGTATGTCTAGATGTTCTCGAACGCCAGCGGCGCAGACAGAGCATGCCCAGTAGCTGCCAAAGCTCTGCTGCCTCTGCTTTGAACACACCTACCTCCAGAGTCACGGTAACACACACACACACACACACACACACACATACACATACCTCAAAAGTAACGGTGACACACACACACACACACACACGCACCTCCAGAGTCACGGTAACACACACACACACACACCTCCAGAGTCACGGTAACACACACACACACACACACACCTCCAGAGTCACGGTAACACACACATACACACACACACACACACACACACACCTCCAGAGTCACGGTAACACACACACACACAAACACACACACACCTCCAGAGTCACGGTAACACACACACACACAAACAAACACACACACACACACACACCTCCAGAGTCACGGTAACACACACACACACACACAAACACACACACACACACCTCCAGAGTCACGATAACACACACACACACAAACACACACACACACACACACCTCCAGAGTCACGGTAACACACACACACACACACACACACACACACACACACACACACACACACACACACACACACACACACCTCCAGAGTCAAGATCAACGTCCCAGGTGCATGCCAGAAACTAGGCATCTGTTACCATAGCTACAAGGGCTGAGATACAGTTCTTCCTCCCCCCTGTCCAGGAGTATCTCTCGAGAAGACTGAAGCAGTCTCTGCGGAGGACCAAGTCTCAGCCCAAACTCTCACGAAACAGCATGAAATCCAACCTACTGCCCCCTACTGCTCAGCCCAGGTAACACACACGCATGCACGCACACACACACACACACGCACGCACGCACGCACGCACGCACACACACATACAAACAAACAGCATCTTCAGCAAGTAGGCTATAGAAATTAGTTTCTGGATGAGCATCATCATCACCTATTAGGTATATATATAATATATAAATATATATATGTGTGTGTATATATATATGGATATGTATTTATATATATACACAATTATGAGCATTTCAAACTTGAATTGAACTATGAATGTTTGAAACCTGTTCTATTCTTATCTTTATGTACCACCAGTGATATATTTCTGTCTCTCTTTTGACAAATATACTTTTGATGTCACTTTGGATAAAAATGTAAAATGCCCTAAATGTAAATGCAAAATGTGCACACATACACACACACACACATATATATACAGTGTATACATATATATATTATGTATATACATATATACAGTTTATACATATATATACTGTATATTATATATGTATATGTATATATGCATATATATGATATATTATATGTGCAATTATATAATATTGTAGGAACACTGTGGAGGAGGAAGAATATTCTAGATATCTCTGCTTTACTGCCTTTACTTCGCTTTGGATAAATGCGCTATATGAATGCAATCCATTTACCATTTACTGCCTGCTCACAAAACGACCAGCTAACCAGCTGTAACTAACCTAGCTAGCTGAACCGCGTGCCTCTCAGCCCTGCTGCGAGCTAGCCATCTCTCCTTCTCATTCATTCAGTCACAGCTCTCATAGCTAACCTCATTAATGAACCAGTAAGACATTGAATAATACCTATATGCTATAATAGGACACACACACACACGCACACACACACGCACACACACAGACACTCACACACACACACAACCTCTCTGTCTCTTTCAATCTCTCTGTCTCTATCTCATATTCAGCCTCGCTCCCTCCCTCTCTATCCAACTCTCACTCCCCCCCCCCCCCCCCCACACCCTCTCCTCTCGTCTCAGAAAATGGGGGAAGGGCTTTAATCTCATTCCACCAGACTCCATTTTTGTGCCTAAACACACACACACACACACACACACACACACACATGCAGGCCCGCACACTTGCAGGCACGCATGCACGCACAATCACACACACACACACACACACACACGCACACACACACACGCACACACACACAGATGATGGCATTGGGGCTGTGTGTGTGTGTGTGTGTCTGTGTGGATGGGGGTGGGGGTGGGGGGTGGGGGTGGGGGTGTGGTGGTACAAGAGAAGTGATGAATAGAGAAGGAAAAAAAAAAGATGAGTGAGAGGAGAAAGCGAGGAGAGGAGAGATAAAAGGAGAGGAGAGGAGGAACCGAGCGAGGAAGTAGGCCAAGCTCACTGCAGGGGCGGTGCAAGCAGCTCAAAGATACAGGGAGAGAGAGAGAGAGAGGGAGAGAGAGGGATCGAGAGGGGGAGAGAGAGGGAGGGGGGAGAGAGAGGGGGAGGGGGAGAGGCGGGGAGAGGGTGTGAGAGAGGGGGAGAGAGAGAGAGGTTGAGGGAAAGCGAGGGAGAGAGAATGCTAGTGATGCTGTGCAGCATCAGCAGCAGAATGCTAAGCACAGACAAAGAGAACAGCCAATAGGCGGACAGACAGACAGACAGAACAGCCAATAAACGCACAGCATAGCTAGCGAGGGAGGCAGGCAGACAGACAGGCAGACAGACAGACAGAGAGACAGACAGGCAGGTGTGCCAGCGATCCTCTCCTCCCAGGAAGCGATGGAGCCATAGCACCCCTCCCCATCTCTCCTCTCTCCTCCTCTCTCCTCCTCTCCTCTCCTCCACTACTCTCTTGATCGGCGACCGCTCGGTGAGTCCTGCGCAACATGGCTGTACACATGCACTGCCTTTGTCCTTGTGTGTGTGTGTGCGTGTGAGCATGTGTGTGTGTGTGTGTGTGTGCGTGCATGCATGCGTGCGTGTATGGAAACGGTGGGGGTTGCAGAAGATTAGCATTTGCTTTTTTGGGGGTGGTGTGTGTGTGTGTGTGTGTTGTGTTTGCTTCTGGGTAAATAATATAAAATGTCTTGCTCTGCCTCACCTTATCACGTGTCATGTACATCTGCATACCGAGCATTAGACTGTTGGTGTTTCTGTTGCCTGGATGCTTGCGTGTGTGTGTGTCTATGCGTGAGTGTGTATGTGTGTGTCTGTGTGTGTGTGTGTGTGTCTGTGTGTGTGTGTGTGTGTGTGTGCGCCTATCTCTGTATTTATCTATCTTTCTATCTATATCTCTATCTATCTATTTATCTAACTCTGTAACTATCTAGATTAGAATGTATCTATCAATCTTTCTATCTTTGTATCTATGTCTCTATCTCTCTTTCTATCTGTATCTATGTCTCTATCTCTCTTTCTATCTGTATCTATGTCTCTCTCTCTTTCTATCTTGTATCTATGTCTCTATCTCTCTTTCTATCTGTATCTATGTCTCTCTCTCTTTCTATCTTGTATATATGTCTCTATCTCTCTTTCTATCTTGTATCTATGTCTCTCTCTCTTTCTATCTTGTATCTATGTCTCTCTCTCTTTCTATCTTGTATCTATGTCTCTATCTCTCTTTCTATCTGTATCTATGTCTCTCTCTCTTTCTATCTTGTATCTATGTCTCTATCTCTTTCTATCTTGTGTCTATGATCTGATGAAGTGACTGCACTCGTGGTAACGGCTGATATGATTCAGTGATGTGCTAACAACCGTAGCGTGAAACACGTTTACAGGATGAGCATGCTTGCGTGACATGATGCCCATGTACTGTATATCCCAGCACATGTGCTGACACAGCCCAGTGGCTAATGATATCATACTACACACTACACACGACACACGACACACGACACACTACACACTACACACTACACGCTACACACGACACGTAAACGTCATTATAATGTCATACTCCCAACATGTCAGGGGGCAGATACAGGACACGGCAACAGGCGCTGGCTCTTGTGACACGGTGCCAGGGGATGTCTCTGTAAACCAGTGCATGTGAGGTGCCAGAGGTTTCGCTGCTGAGCCACGCCAATGGTTCTACGCACATTGTTAATGGTCGCTGTGGTGTCTGGATGGAACTACTCAATATACTTCAACTAGAAATAAAGATATTTCAACGAGAACTAATTTATATATTTCAACGAGAACTAATTTATATATTTCAACGAGAACTAAAGATATTTCAACTAGAACGACTTTATATATTTCAACTAGAGCTACTTGATATATTTCAACTAGAAGTAAAGATATTTTAACTAGAACTACTTGATATATTTCAACTAGAAGTAAAGATATTTTAACTAGAACAACTATGTGTCAATTAGAACTAGATATTGTTCAACTGGATCTATTTAAACTAGAACGAGATATATTTTAACGAGAACTAGCAATATATAATTTATACTGTATATATTACTGAACTGGATATGCTAGATTATTATTAGCAATATGTCAACTGGATATACTGTATTAGAGATATGTCAACTAGAACTAGAGCTTAATTAACTACAACTATATATTTTCATCCAGATATACTCGATATATTTCAATTAGAACTGCATATATTTGAACTATAACTGCGGATATTTCAAATAGAAGTAGAGATATTTCAACAAGGGATATTTCAAGAGAACTAATGACATTTCTGTCTCTTTCAACAAATGTATTTATTGTAGGTTGCTTTGGATGAAAGCGTCTGCCAAATGCCCTCAATGTAAATGTAAAAATCGCATACAATTACAGATATTCCAATATAACTAGATATATTTCAAGATATTTTAACAGAGCTACCAATATTCAACTAGAAATATAGCTATTTCAACTACAAATAGAACTAGTTCAGCTACAACTACAGATATTTCTTGGATAAAATAAATAAATAGATGATAGATCACTCTATTAGATCTAACTCTAACAGATCGGATAAACCTGCAGGGGGGATGTTGCTTTGGCTTTAATTGTGTAATATTGTTAAATATAATCTCATCAATCAAAATAATGAATTGAATATTTACATTTCAGGATTACCCACAGCTACTAAAGCCCCCTCCTCTTACAGCGAGGTTAGACTTGACTCAGTTGTATGGAAGTATGTTTTTCATCACTATGCAGATATCTTTGCAGATATATTGTAGTTAATGTAGAAAGTTGCTCATTTTGAACAATCAAAGACATGAACATGATGGGACATAAATGGGAAAACACGTTTTTCCCCTTGTTTGTTTTGGGCGCTCATGTCTCTGGATTATGGCTGCTATAACGTGACTCACCTCTCACCTTCTCATAACGGCCTCTGAAACGTGTGTGTGTGTGTGTGTGTGTGTGTGTGTGTGTGTGTGTTTGTGTGTGCAGGTGTGTAATGCACCAGGTGTCCTACGGTAGCCAGGAGTCTTTGCTAAGCGGTGGGTGTGTGTCTTCACTAGAGTTGAGAATGGAGCAAACCGTCGTTATCAAGCCTGTCCACTCCTCACTGTTGGGCCAGGAGTACTGCTTCGAGGTAACACACACACACACACACACACACACACACACACATACACACACACACACACACACGCACACACACATTTGTATTTTCAGACTACAGAGCTCATATGATTTGGTCAACTTGAAACTTGAACTCCTGACATACGTTCTCTTGCCATCACACTCTTTAGTCTCCATTACAAGATACTTAATTCCCCAAGTGGCCATATTGGTAAGTTCAGTGGGTAAACCTTCTAGAACCTTTGGGGAAACCATGAAAACCCAATAGAAATGCATTCTAGATGCTACCTCGGTGAGGATATTGAATGCAGAACCAAAAAATGTGTTTCTGGAAGGTTTACCCGTCCAACTCACCAATATGGCCCCTAGGGGAAGAATGGTTATACCTTTTGCCTTCACAGTTCACAGTTCACACCCCCATGCAGGTCTAAAATATGTTGATTCTAGTATAATCTGGGGTTTTAACGTTACATTGATCTGGATCGATGTGTTGATTCTAAGGGTAATGATCCAACTACATCAATATAAAGCACAAATATGGATTTTTTGTGATATTTGTTTTGAACAATAATAATAATAATAATCTGTTTGTGTATGTATATGTATAATGTATATCTATGTATATATTTGTATATATTATATTTTAAATATATATAAATATATATGCCATCCCTGTGCCATCCCTAGCACTTACTTGTATGTTCGCACGGCCGGCACTTAAAAATAGCACTTAGCATTGTGTAGCATCTTGTGTGTTGTGGTATGGTTGAATGTCCCAGCACTTAAAAATAGCACTTAGCATTGTGTAGCGTCTCATCCTAGCTATCTTGCTGTTTACCAGTAAGGGTTCTATGAACCTAGTAATTATGAGTATTTTAAACGTGTTATATTCAAGTCTTACTGAACTGCCAGCGATATATAATTCTTTCACTCCCATTGGACAAATGTACTTATTGCAAGTTGCTTTGGACGAAAGTGTCTGCTAAATGCCCTAAATGTAAATTAAAATGTATGTAATATACATCTTTGTAAATAATTGGTATTTGTTAAACTAGACTTGCACTCTCAAGATCATTCTGGTTGTATAAATGTGTGACTTGCGTGTGTTTAAACTTTATTGTAATCTGTGGTTGGATGAATGAATGAATGAATGAATTTCTTTATTTAAGCAGGGACAGAGTACATAGAACATTAACCTTATGACACAGGAGAGATGTTATGTTGGGTTTGTACCGGGTTTAGAAAATTGCTACTTTCCGCCCGTAGCCCCTGGATCACAATATATCGATCAGATGCCACTCAAACGAATCATATTGCAGCAAACCGCATTGAACTGTTAGTAAGGCCTGAGACTCTAAGTACAAACAAGACCTTCTCAAGGGATGTCCATGACCTTGGAGTCTGACCCCCGCCTGCTTCCCTCACCACAGGTCACCACCACCACGGGTACCAAGTGTTTCTCATGTCGCTCGGCCGCCGAGAGGGAGAAATGGATGGAGAACCTGCGCAGGGCGGTGCACCCCAACAAGGACAACAGCAGGAGGCTTGAGAACGTTCTGACCGCCTGGCTGGTGGAGGCCAAGGACCTGCCCGCCAAGAAGAGGTCAGCCGCAGATCAGCTCCAGTGTTGATTGTTATGCTAACGTTACTTCCATTATGGCAGCTATTGCACTCAGAACCACAGGGCTGCAAGAACAAAATGACGTCATTTTGTTCTCGCAGCCCTGGGTCAGGAGTTCTCGCAGCTTGTTCTCGACACATCATTCGGGCCGAACTTTGTTCTCGCGTCGTGTCCGAGAACTATTGTGTGATTGGTCA
>PIJE02000025.1:746483-870924 GCA_002895965.2 Coryphaenoides rupestris
CAACGATGTCCATGTCCTGCTAACATCTGGGTTAAACCTGCATGAATACTGACTCATCCGACCACTTTAGTACTTTAGTGCTCTGCTCAAGATGGAAAATAACATAAAAACAAATAGAATACAAATAAGTGACAATAGGCTATAAATATTATATACAGTTCGCAATAAACGTGTACATAAAGTACATATAGTATAGCTGTACATAAAAATATAAAAAATATACATGCTATTATCGGGCATGTGAAGTAGATCACATGCTCGATAATATTCTTAGCATCTAATCTGTCTTCATACCCGGGGGTAATAATCTGTCTGCCACAACTCTTTAAATGCATTAGTGCCATTATTTCAGCCTTGATGTTCTTGCGTTTCTCAAAATGATTTAAAAATAACTTTGCGTCTTTAAAAATAAACATACACCTGTAAGGAGGTCTGGCCGCCGACGCCGCTCTCCGCTTCTAATAATACCTGAAGCGCCTCCACAAGCTCTTCCTGAAGCTCCACCCGTCCACTTCCTGCAACATCAGATACCATCTCCCAAGTATCACCGCGAAATAGACCACAAATGTCTGCTGGGAATAGATTTTTTGCTCAGCCTTCAAGATAATCGCCTTCATCTTCGTTGATGGATGAGACACTGAAACACTGTAATGGTTTAGAAGTTATAATTATCCCCGTAGTGGTCCCTAGTATACAGCAGCAGAACATTCTACAATCTGTTAAATGTGTGGAGTAGGTTGTGCCTTTGTAGGTGTTCATGTTCACATGGATTGTTTACTCTGTGTGTGTGTGTGTGTGTGTGTGTGTGTGTGTGCGTCCACCCACCCAGTCGTGCCTGGCTAAGCTAGGCCCACTGCCTCGCATCCTGAGGGAGGTGTCTTCGGCACTCGCTAATCCAGGGGGCGTGGCCCATCCAGGAGGCGTGGGGGTGGCCCACGCGGCAGGGGGCATGGTCCACCCGGGGGTGGGCTCGGTCAACCCGGGCGGTGCAGGCTATGCGATGGGCTGTGCGGAGTCTCAGCGCGTGGTGTCCCCGCCGCCGCTGTCCCCGCCGCTCTCGCCCCCGCTGGCCGGCTGCAACCTGTCCCGCGGCCTGCAGGGCAGCGTGGGGGCCGACACCAGGTGAGCTCGCCTGACCTGAACGGGAACTTTAAGCAACATCCTAGCTTCATGCTAACTTCAACTCACCCTGAACCTTATTGTAACTGTATGGGCAATCGAACAACAAAAAATGCCCCTTGAGGGAATTAGACAAAGTAATTTCCAACACGTGGTGTGCAAAACAATCAGGTCCGCCATAGAAGTACACGTCTAACACTTTATTAGTCCGTACGACAGACCACCAAAAACCTATCCACCCTCCACCACGCGTTGGAAAACTACGTGGCGTCCTGATCCTAATTCCCATGCACCTGTTCACCTCTCACCTCACTAAATACCCGACCCGTGACGTCACAACTCAATCAAATTCAATCAACTTCTGCACAACATCTCACAACTTCACAATTGGCTACAACAGTAACTATGGTATTTTGTAAGATTTTATATCAAGTACCAATACATTCTTTTACACTGATTAATAATATCTTGATCCGTGACCACATGACGACTTTTCAGCCTCAGTGTTGCTATGGAGTTGACCACTGAAGCCCAGCATAGCGTCAGCGCTAGCCTGGGAAGGAGCAGACAGCTCAGATTCTCCTTGACCTTGACACTGCACTCAAAGTTCAAAGCACGTCCAACCAAACAGCTTTGTTGACATTCTATATTTCTTAATTTCTAAATGTAAATATATGTTTTATGAGTTAAGAGGGCTCTGCAGCATGCGCTTATCATGTGTTGACCGTCTTATTCTTGTGTGTGTTCGTGTTTGTGTGTGTAGTTTGGTAGACTTCACCAGGCTTCCTTCTCCAACTCCAGAGAACAAAGACTTGTTCTTTGTTACCAAAGGATCCAGTCTTCAGCCCGCAGCAGGTAGGTCCTTTTTCTGAAACACTTAACCCTTACCCAACCCTAAACACCATCACTACTGAACCCTTACCCAACCTTAAACACCATCACCTCTGAACCCTTACCCAACCTTAAACACCATCACCTCTGAACCCTTACCCAACCCTAAACAACATCACCCTCAACCCTTACCCAACCCTAAACACCATCACCCTCAACCCTTACCCAACCCTAAACACTATAATCTCTGACCTCTGAACCAGACACCTCTAATCCTAGATCCCACTTCATTTATCACTAAACTCCCAACCTGAAACTCCTGATCCCATGACCCTAACCCCCTGAATGTACAGTATAATGGATTGACCTGTACTGTATGTACTGGCGATACTGCAGGTTAATCATGTCATTCATCTCTAGGCCTGCAGGGGTCTCCTGCTGCCAGCTCCTTCTATTCAGAAGCCAATGAGAATGAAGCAGGACCAGAGCTAGCCAATGACCGGAGGGACGCTCCCGATCTAACTAATGAGAGCCGGAGTCTGTCTCTGGTTGACCTACAGGACCCATCCCCGGGCGACGGCGCCGATGACGGCCAATGGCAGCACAGGACCGGGCTCCTCCCCCTGTCTTTCCAAAACCCTGTATATCACATGACCACCACGTCACCGAGGCAACCACCGCAGACCGACGTCACGCCCTCCGACGGCTCCGCCGGTTCCCATGCCAATCCTGAGGAGAGGACCACCATGGGGCCCAAGCCGGCGTTCCTCACCCAGATGTCTGTGGGCCTGGGTGGGCCCGAGCGAGGAGAGCGAGGAGATCGCATGTCCGCTCTGTCCAGCAGTAGCAGTGGGGAGGAGTATTCACGCCGACAGCTTTCTCTAAATGACCCTCCACACGGCAACACACCTGGTGTGAACCCCTGTTCTCTAGTGGCCTCTCCTCTCTCCTCATGGTCTGTCCTCTCTGTGTAGTTCTGCTCCTAGTGGTCTCTCCTCTCCCCTAGTGGTCTGTCATCTGTCTTAGTGGTCTGTCCTCTTTCCTAGTAGTCTGCCCACTCTCCTAGTGGTCTCTCCTCTCTCCTAGTGGTCTATCCTCTCTCCTAGTGGTCTGTCCTCTCTCCTAGTGGTCTGTCCTCTCTCCTTGTTGGTATATATATATATAAACACATGTATACCGTATTTCTATGTATACCATGTCATGATGTCTTGTGCTTACTTCCAGTCGCTCCCGTGGGCCCCCGTCAGAACTCAGGGGGTCCTTCTACCGGACCCCAGAGGCGTATAGACCAGCCGCCCCCGCCCTCCTCGGCCCCCCCGTGTCCTCCCCGCGGCCGGACCCCGCCCACCATCCTCACCAGCGGAACCTCCGCTTACCCCCCCCGGCCCGCGTCCGGCAGCATGATGTCGTCCAGTCCCGATTGGCCCAGCAGCGGCCAATCACGTCTGCGGCAGACGTCGTCCTCTTCCAAAGGAGACAGCCCTGAGAAACTGCGACCGGTTACCAAGGTAACAACCGTGATTGGTTTGCAACCCGATATTGTAATCTATCTGTATCACTCTGGAGCCTCGAAGAGGGGGGTCAAAGGTCAGATCAAAACTTTATCCGCAGATAAAGATGACATTACCCTGCTGCCATCCACAAGGTCTAGTAACCCAGGACCCTTTGTGTGTGTGTGTGTGTGTGTGTGTGTGTGTCTGTGTCTTTGTGTCTTTCTGCACATGCGCTTGTCTGTGTGTGTCGTGTATGTGCGTACTTGTGTATGTTTTGTGTTTGTGTGCGCTTCTCTCTGTGTGTATATGTACATGCACTAGGCCCCATCCCCAGTAAACCCAGGTGCGTTGGACCGTACCGCTGCCTGGCTGCTAAATATGAACTCTGGCGCCCCCTATGGAGAGGCAGAGGATGACGAGTCCCTGAGTGAAAAGGTAGCAGAATGGTTTCCTTCACATTGATGGACAGGAATGAGAAAGGCATGCTTCACATAATGAACAACTAATAATAACCATTGTAATAACCTTATAATAACATATAATTCTTATCATATAATTAATAAGATGAGATCATTTCATGCCTGTGGTAGCTTGAAGTAGATGAATGGCTGGACTTCATCTTTCCTATCCATAATATTGTCATTGAAGTTCTTCAAAGTGAAGGCTTAGTAGCTTTTACTTGTTTAACTTTGATTTCCATCACTTGTGTTCAACATGTGGGTGGTTTAACTTTCGTACTTCAGTACTCTGTAAAGGATTACATTGGGCTAATTATGCCCTGTGCTGTGTGCGTGTGCGTGTGCGTGTGTGTGTAGTACCAGCAGGAGATAGCTATGCTCCAGGAGAGGTTGCGTGTGGCAGCGATGCGACAGGAAGAGTGTGAGGCCAGACTGATGCTCCAGGACCAGCACAACCAGAGGATGCTGCAGGAGTACCAGGTGGGTTACTGTACAATATTGTCAACACTATATTTAATTATAGAAACATAAATGAAACATATTTACATATATTTACATTCAACATTAACCAGAGGATGCTACAGGACACACTGTATAATGTGCACAATTAGATTCCGTGTATGAGATGTATGTGGCTGGTGGTTCCAGGTGAATCCCGCTAGCCAGATGATGAGATGCTTCCAGGTGAATGATGCTAGCTAGATGATGAGGTGTGTGTGCCTGGTGGTTGCAGGCCAGGCTGGAGGACACAGAGAGTCGCCTGAGACGACTCCAGGACGACAAAGACCTTCAGATGAACAGCATCATCAGCAGGTGTGTGTTAGTAGTGCTATGTGTGTTATGTTGACCTGCTAGTTGCACTAGTGCTGTGTGTGATTGTTGTATTTGGGGTGATGTTTGAATGTGTTTCATCGCAGGTTGATGACTGTGGAGGCTGAGCTGAAGAAGGACCACTCAGACATGCAGGCAGTAGTGGACTCGAAACAGAAGATCATAGAAGCACAGGTTTGTCTGTCTGTCTCTCTCACTCTTGGTTAATGGTCACTTTTTAAGCAAAGCAACAAAAAAAGATTCCTATCTGTCCATAAAGTGGCTTTACCTGGGCTCCTCCAACACAAAGACCCAGATAGATGATGGTAAACTGGTTTATTGTACAGATGCAGTAGTTGAATGGCCAGAGCAGGTGGTGAATGCTGGCATGCTAGCGTTCTCCCAGGTGGTGTGTGGTGATGGCTGCTTTAACATGTGGGCCTTGATTAGGCAATGCACCACAGGTGAGCAGTCACCCAGCCCCAGACTAATCAGCCTGACTGGGGCTAGGTGAGCCAACAAACACACACACACACGACACTCCACCCAGCCATTTTGAAACCCCATCCATCTGTGTGATGGTCTGTGTGTTGTGTGTCCAGGAGAAGAGAATCGCCAGTCTGGACGCGGCCAACAGTCGGCTCATGGCGGCGCTGACGCAGCTGAAGGAGCGCTACACTGTGACGTCACAACGCAACGGTCTGTCGCCGAGCAACAGCTCCGCCCTGCAAATCACGGAGAACGGAGAGTTCCGCAACTCAGGCAACTGTTGAGATGGCCAATCAAATCAATCAGTGACAGCCAACCGATGAAGAATGAGCAATTCCAATTGGTCGATGCCCGTTGACCAACTTTTCTGCTAGATGCTGCATGAGAGAAAGCGATGGTGAACCAATGGACACGCGACGGGAGAGAAGGTATAAAAAGGACCGATCCACTTTGCTGTCGTCTTACTATTGTAAAGCTGTCAATCAAAATACTTTTTCCCTACACTGTAACCACGGCGACTGAGAATGATTGGATGGCTAACACTACGGTTTGTACTTTAGCCTTCTGTTTCCCCCCCCACCCCCATGATTAACAGTTTTCCCTCCAAAACATCCACTGTGGGTATGGTCTTCTATGGTGGTGAACCACACAGTGGTAGCTGGTGTATACTTACCAGGGGGCGGGGACACTAACATTCTACTCATTTGCATCAAAGGGGGCAGGATTATGATCAAACATATGTATCTGTGACTCCTGTGATTGGCAGCTACGAGAGGGGATATAGGCCTAGGCCAAGTGATGACAATTAATGCTATTAGTGTGATGTCATCAACCCACCCATATCACTGTTCCTGTTATGGTAATCCCACCCCCGGGCTCCTCTCCTATTGGTTCCTCGTGCTGCTGTTGCTAGTTGCTATGTTAAGATGCAGGTTTTTAGGTTTTGGTAAAGAGGAAAAGGAGGCAATCGGAACAATTTTGGCCACCGACATTCTAACCCAGGGTTCTAGGACTCTGGACTATAGACTGTATCTCTGTGTTGGTAGGACTCTGGACTGTATCTCTGTTTTGTAGGACTCTGGACTCGAGACTGTATCTCTGTGTCTGAATTAAGGGGGCAGTGTTCCAGTCTTTGCTAGGATGTAGACTTTTTGCCACAGACTTTATTGAACTTGTTTGAATCAGTTTTACTGACAATGAAAATATGAATGGATATAGGGAGTAATAACAATTATATATATACAGCATTTTGCCATCAGATAAAAAAAAATTGTTTTGATGGTCTAAGTAATGATGAATGAAAAGTGTGTTTTTATGATGAACTCTTGAACTGAGTCAAATTTATTTGACACTTTGTGTATAGGGAGAGAGACTGCTTGCCAAAAGACTTGCCAATGGCCCTTATTGACCAAGCGGCCATCTTGGTTCCAACTTGGTAACTTAATGCTAGTGTGAGTGCAGAAGATGGCCACTAGATAGAAAAGGTCCCTATTCAGACACTGACGTCTCACCGTTCTGCTCTTTCCTCTGTGTTGACTAGTTTTAGCGACTTAATTGTTGGGCTTCCAGAGATAAGCGTGTGCGTCTTTGTACTCCACAGTCAGCCTGTATGCAAGACATGCTCTGTACTTATACATACCTGACTGTCCTTCTGTATAAAGACCAAGTGCTCCAATAGAGTACCACAGCATCTATCACACAAAAAACCAACTATATACAACTGACTGCTGGCCAAATAATAGCTATATTCAATGTATTAAAGACTGATGTTTATTGATCTCGAGAAAGAGATTTTCTGTAAAGATGAATAATGAATTGTTATAGTTTTAAGTGTCAAACGAAGTTTGAGTGCACAGCAGCAAAAATATATCATCACATCCGTTATGTTTGGTGGCATTTCATCCAAAACAGGGACTTCATCTATGAGACACATAATCTTCAAACTGAACTATATAACCAGCAAACTATTATTGGTAGGACCAAACCTGCCAGAAGTGCACATTTATGAAGAAGTAAATGTATGACTCAATAAATGCATAAAATATGTCTTGGAAATCCCACATAGAACGTAATATATGACAAAGAAAAAAATAAATATTTATTTTCTTTCATGTATACCATTTATTTTCCTTGATTTCATTTTGTATTGATTTCTTACATACATAAGGGCGCTGACAAGTTTTACAGCCAAACACTTGTTTTATTTCCATGTGATTTAAGCCTTTTCTAAATTATGTTATTTTACAGATATTAAGAGTTTTTTATGGGTATATAAAGCTAAACGTGTTTCTAAAGACAACCGTTGTTGTTTGATTACTATTTGCAAACAAGATGTCAAAATTAGAATTCATAACTCTCCCCATTTATCTCTCTCTGATTTTATCATGAAGTATCATCAGAACATCATCCTCTGAAGCAGTACAGTGTACTGACTCCAGCCAATCCAGAGGCTGCCTCACCGTGTCATGGTATTTGAACTTGTGTTTGGAAAGAATAACTCTGAAATGTATTTAACTATTCTAATGGATCAGCATCATTAAAGGAAACGTATCAAAAGCAATCAAACTTCTGCAGCAGGATGCTTCAGTTTAACAGGACCAACTTGGATGCAGTCATGGCCATGGCCTTGACAGCCAAATTCACACAAAGGGGTAACTTGACGTGCCAGAGGGTTTATTACACAGAACCATCTGGGAGGGGAAATCGTCCTTTGAAACTGTTTGAAAAAGGTGCAGGCACTTTCAAAACAATACTTGGCAGGTGACTGGATGAACGATCTGTCTATCACCACGGCCCGTAGCTGCCAGTAGTTACTCAATGGACACTGATTGGTCCGAACCACTGTGGTTCGGGTGACTCCCTCTCTACGTTAAATGTGAGCTATTGTACTCGTACCCTCTGATTGGCTGATACGGTGCCCCGGCCACCAGTCGTTTAGGTGTGGATGAGGCACACCTGTCTTCCACTTAGTGACACTGAATTGAAGGCTTGTTTACAGGGAAGCTCCAGAATGAACAATACCTGAAAGCAATTTTAAAGCACTGGGTTAATGGGTGGAAATAACTAATTGAATGTATTTATGTACGTATAATTCTGATTGTAGCTGAGGTCTTAATGAGCTAACAGGGTGTGTTTTGCAGTGGCAGAATGAGTAAGGGTAGAATTAGGAGCAGTAGTGGCGTTGGAACATTTAGAACATAGTGGTGTGAAGATGTCATATCTTCAACTGTGGAGGTCATGCTTCTGATTGAGTCCAGCTCCTTTTTTATGGTAAATGATGATTTATTTATTTTTCATTTCTAAGTAAGTTTTTCCTCTGTTCTCATTTCCTCCACCTGAGGGAGTAACGTATTCAAATAGACCCCTTCACCGAGGTGACGTCATCAGAATGAAGCGTAGCAAGACATACAAGCCTCACAAAGCCTTCAGCAAGAGAATCCACCTGTGTTGCACTCAATAGACCCTTTTTACACATAAAAACATGTGACTTATCTTCACTAATTGTGTCTGCTATTATTATCTTGCTGCACTTCAGTTAGACGCTGAAGTTTAGGATCTCTTTGGCCATTTTAACGTTAAGATTTAAGATAATAGTTGGGCTTGCTGACTAATCAGATTTAAACTAAACTGTAGCTGTTAAGATAGAATAGTTACATCTGATTAAACCAAAGTGCTGTTCCTACCTGTTGCTTTCTCTCTCTCAATGTGGAACCTCCCTTATGATCCACCTCACACATCTGTACTCAAGCCCTCCTGATTGAGCCCTCTGATTGGCTGGGGCCTTCTCATTCCTTATTGGCTTGCGTTTGACATTTAAAGGGACAGTCCACCACTCCTCTGTGTATATTCCACTCTGCCACAAGCAGTAGAGTGTAATACCATATTAATATGTATTGTACATGTTATAGTATATTTTGGTGGCTTATCTTTGATAGAAAAGAGTTTTGACCATCCTACTATTTTATAAATACCATTTTATTGATGCTACACATGTGAAAAATGTATACACTGTAAGAATATGGATATGTAAAACATGTATATGATACAATACTCAGATGATATCCATGATTAGTTAAAAACAAACAGACATCCAGTGATTACTTCAGGACAATTCTTCACTAATTTAAGAACGTTATCTGGCAGAGATGGCCTGAACGCTGCTTGTCATCTTCATGATGTTGGGAACAAACAGCAGTCCGGAGGCCCTCTCGATTGTTTCTATGGGAACCAGGAAGTTCTCCAGTGGAAGCGTTTCCTCCACTGGACTGTTGGGGAAGACGTATGACCGGAGCTCCACACCTTTACCCCCCGCCCGTTCCAGAATCAGCACCTGCAAAACGCCGTTCACGGATCCTTTTATCAGGTTTACTTATCAACTCTACAGGAATCAGACATCAACAGGTATAGAGGGAGATCTAGCGAGCAGAGAGTGAACATCGGAGAACCCACCTTAAAGAAATGCGTCGGCACGGCAACGTGGTTCCGACCCAACACTTGGTAGCGCACGTAGAGCTTCCCGTCAGCCTCGGGTCTGTGGAATACACACATGGCCGGTTCTGTTTAACCTCTGATCACCTGACCACATGATCACATGCTAATCCCCATGAGCTCCCTGTAATCACTGGGATTAAGGTAGATATCAGTGGGACAGGGTGGGTCAGGAGAGTGGAACCCTTGGGGTGGGTATCTGCCCAGGTAGAGGTACGTGGGGAACTAGACAGATGCGTGGGTGGGCGGGGGGAGAGAGAGAGAGAGAGAGAGAGAGCGCGCAAACTAACCAACCTTGGCAGGTAGAGGGGTCCAGTGCAGACATAGACATTGAGGTAATGTTTGGTGAGGGAACGACACAACTTCTCCAAATTGTTCCATGCCTTCTGGTTGAGATGAGGATTCTGGAAAACAAAGGAACACAATTGTGTGTGTCATTATATTTCCTGATGAGCACTACTGTACTGGATAAGAAGTAAACTGAAAGGTGTATTGTTACTATGATATTTATCTGAAACATATTCAATATAAGAAGGGTTGGGCTGTGTGTGCGTTCTCAGTCTTAGTTTAGTTTTGTTTTTTTACCTGCGGAGCAACATTGCTCAGAATGAAGGTGTCATCCATGGCTTTCTGACTCCATTTGTGATTGGCTGCTGCTGCCAGGTGACCTCGATCGAATCCACTCCCCTTGTAGTCGTTGTTGGTGGCTCGGTGGTAAGCGTGGACACTGACAGCACATAAGTCAGTGAGTAATAAGTTGGTTACTAATAAGTCAGCTTCTAATTAGTTAGTTACTATTAAGTCAATCAACACAGCACCAGGCGTTAGCGCCACCATAGTTACCTTTCATCTTCTTTGAAGTCAGAGTACTTCCTGTCCGAGGAGCCAGTCAAGCTGGTGGGGGTGAGCTGTTCTATTACCCAAGATGCAGATCGCGTGCGGGGGTCATAGGATGTGATGTAGGACTCTCTGCTCTTGATGTTGGCCAATGAGGGGAAGCCGTATTTCATCACAGCACCGGGCCGGGAGCCACCAGAGCCCGCCTGGTACACCTACAACACACACACAGTCCCGATTACTCGGCCGTTGGTGTGATGCATCATGGGACATGATGGGCGGGACCTGTGAGCTCAGCAGGATTTGCACTGGGGAGGGGACATGAATATTTAGCGATTTATGCAGCGAATGTAATTAGATGGACCAATGGCATTGCTCAATCATGACAGACGGACAGACAGACTGCATATGTCCTGCCTGCATCCCACACTGATGAGTCCCTGCCAAGCAATCACTGCCTCAGACACGGCAGTGGAAAAAGACATGAAAGAGTGAAAGGGAAAAAGATGGGTAGAGAGGGGAAAATTAAGAAATTAAAAAGACATAAATAAGGATGAATTGAAGAAGAGGAGCAGGACAAAGACTTTGAAACAACAGAGAAAAAACAGAATGATTTATACATTAGATCAGACACAGCAAGGGAGAAAGCTGTGAAGAGAGAACCTGCCTGCTGATGTGACGTCATGTGACGTAATGACGTCACAAAGCGATGACATCACAAGGCTCTTCCAGAGGATTCAACTGGGGTTTATACAATGACGTCACAAAGCGATGACATCACAAAGAGAAAGCTGAGATAACGAATTAATTAGTTAATTAAACAACAATAATTAGAGATGACATCTATAACGTACGATTAGATATTCACACTGTGAAGCTACCCACCGTCAGATCGGTGGCCGCCTCGACACTGGGCAGCGGGATGACGGGGACCCGGGACAGGAGAGAGTGCAGGTCGGTGTGTGCGTGTGTGTCGGAGCGGCGGGCTGGACGGTCTCTCTGGAGGGAAGCGCCGACCCCCGTCCCCACGGCCAAGGACACCCCGGCGGCAAACCAACGCGAACACAAAACACGCCGCATTTTATCTTAGAAGAAAAAAAACTATATCTCTATTCGAATATGTGATTACGTGTCATTATTTTCATCCCATGTCAGGTGTTATTGAAACAAGGGGGCCAGCGTGATTGCTCTCACGGTGGATCAGCTGTCTGACGCTGCGTGATGACGTCATGCTCATACCAAATCGTCTCGATAGAGGGCAGGCGATCCCGGGTTTAGTGGTAAGTAGTGTAGTTGATTAAAGTGTATTCTATCTAAACCCTACAGTATAATATACTGTAGGGTTTAGATACAGGGTAAAGTGTCGCTGAACGCCTTTTATCTTTTGAGGAACTCTATTTTGAGAATAGTTCCTCAAAAGGTAAAAAGCCGCTGATCATTGTTGTGAAGATCCCATTCAGAAACCCTGCATGGAACAATTCTGTCACTACTTGATGATTGTAATCCATGATGTGGCCTCTTGTGATGTTTTAGCCTACGTATATCTGCTAACCCCTCTGTATTTTCAAAATATGAAAGCAACACGCAAATGAATGCTAACAATCACACATAGAACACACACAAAATGTATGTTTCAGAGGCAGAGTCGCTCACCAGCTTCCGCAAGAGACTCAAGACCCACCTGTTCAGAGTTCACCTGGGCCTGTGTGTTTGTAAGTCTTGGCATTATTAATAGTACTCAGAATCACACGTCTGCTCTTATCCCAGCTATATTATGCAGGCTACCTAGCAATTATGAAACTCGTTCTAGTAGCGTTGCAACTATGAATGCTTGAAACCTGCTCTATTCTTATCTTTATGTACCACAGCGATATAGGCCTATTGCTGTCTCCTTCAACAAATGTACTCTTTGAAAGTCACTTTGGATAAAAGCTCTGCCAAATGCCCTAAATGTAATGTAATTGTAATGTTTCTGTGTGCGCTCAAACATTGAATTCTCACACTCTACAATGTATTAGTTTATTTTTTAACCAACATCAACATTCTTTTTTAACCAACACCGATATTTATAACCAACATTAAAAGTGGACATTAACACAGCAGCAGACATAAGTACAAAATATTAAAGTAGAAAAAGTTTCATAGCACTGGTCACAGGTCATTTTACACATGTATTTCTCTCAAATAATTTTCTTCGGTATACCTTGGGGTCCACCTTCTGATAGATCCATCCCTTGAACGTGCCTCATACATCTTCTATAAGAGGAGTCTGATATTATGGGCATTCGTTTCAATTCCAGGTTGGTCCATTTTGCTCTTTGTAATATGAAGATGCTTTGCTTCTCGAGTGTCAGACCGAGAGATATAACCTCAAAGTCACTGAGCGCAGATGGGCAACATCTCCATCTCACCAGTGTTCCTCTTAGAGTCTTGTAATGACTAGACCAACCGTCAGTCTTGGAAGTCAAATGTGCCTTTAGCATTGGGCAGCCACTGCTAGCAGCAGACAGGCTAGCTTCAGCGGGCAGAGGTCAAGGGTCATCAAGCCAAGCCAGTGATGGAGTGAGGAGGCAGAGTTATTCTCGCCCTCTTCCACGCATCCCTTCTCCACCAGACACACCTCCTTCTCGCAGAGCGACCCTGTTGACACACACACGCACACACGCACACCACAACAACAAACCACAAGTCACATGACCGGTGAGACACTCTCCACCTGACCTCTGACCTCTGAGCCTTATCCAAGGTAGGTCGAGGGTTGGTTTACCTGTGAAGTCCTCGGCACACACACACTGCTGGAAGTCGACGCATGTTCCTCCGTTCTGACACGGAGTGAGATCATCACAGAAATTCTCTGGGGGAGGAGGGGCAAGGGAAGAAGGGAGGAGTTAACAAGAGAGGTTTAATAGTACTGAGCATTGCTTAGCATATTGTATGTTCTTGGATGTTGGTAATGTGCTCAGAAATGGCACATCTGCTCTTATCCCAGCTATTAAACAGGCAACCTAGCAATTATGAAACTTCATTCAAACCAGCAATTAGGAATGCCCGCAGTGACCCAGAATACACCAATTTGGAGTTTGGCTAACGTCTATCTGGGCTTCTGGACAAGGGGGAGTGTGAAGGAGAGGAGGAGAAAGGACGCTGGAGGAGACTCACTGATGCAGCCTCCTCGCCACCTGTAGCCTGGCTGGCAGGAGTCACAACGCCTCCCGGTGGCTCCAGCCTTACACGGACACGAGCCCTGCGTGTCGCAGCGAGGGATCACACTGCCCTGCAGGTCACAGTTACACACTGCACACACACACACACACACACACACACACAAATGCAGTATTAGCATTGGTTAACATGTTTTTGTGTGTGTGTGTGTTTGCGTGTGTGTGTGTTGTACTGACGTGTACAGGCGTTGTCGTCATCGAGTGGCACGGCGGGGTCTCTATAGTAACCGACGCGGCACGTCTCACAGTTGCGTCCGCGGGTGTTGTGCTTGCAGCTCACACACGTCACCACGTTGAGGAAATCGATGAAACTACAGCGGTTGGAGTGTCCATTACACTCACAGTCTGAGGACATCAGAGATGTGAGGTATTTCACAAATTACCAAATCTATCCGACAGTTACTTCATCTGGGAATAATGTAGGAATATCACCTTACTGCGGGGATGACTTAAACAGAGGACGATGAGAGACAAAACAACAGAAAACATGAAAGCACTGAGATCCCAATTCTTCCCCTAAAGACCTAGTCTAACCTGGTCTAACCTGGTCTAAGAAATGGGCCAGAGAGAAATATACTTGGACTGCTGGCTACTTATTCAATCTCACCAATGTTCCAAATAATTGTAGGCCTATATCATATCAACGGAAGTGGTTACAAAGTTAGCAAAGAAAGTATTAGGTTGGTCGGTAGGAAGGAAGGTACTTGTAGGCAGGACTAGGTAAAGTAGGTTTGTTCGTCCGGTGGGTTGGGCATGTAGATGTGTGGGTCATATTCATTCTTACCCTGAAACGTGACGTAGGCTATTTTAGACAGTTGGCTGTACTTTGGACCTCCTGGGATCAGAATTTTCTGGGTTTCTGACACACAAAATAATCAACATATCCATTGTGACAGCCCATTAAGAACGACACCTCAGTCCTCAGTATGACCACTGTTTGTAGTGTACAATAGGCCACATTTTAAGCTAATGTAATGTTCACTATTATCACAACTACTGTGTCTCTACCACCACTTTGACTACAACTACTTTAACAATACTACTCATTATTATTATAGCCTTGATTCTATTCTATTCTATTTCTATATTTCTATTCTATGTCTATTATCAGCACTACAAATACTACCACTACTATGGTGAACAGATGTATCCATTCAATGCATTGAACAAATTCAAGGTACAAAAATGTGTTTTGCGTCCAATTAAATAAAAATGTTTAATTTCACAAATTCTCTTTAAAATAATGTCACATTGCCTTGGACAAAGCCAAGCCAAAGCCTTGATTTTTGATACAGCAGATAGTGATTTTAGTAGTTGAAAAATACATGAAAATACAGACTGATTTATATTAAAAGCTAGGCATTTCAGGGACATTTACAGTAGTGGTAAAACCCAATGACAGAGCATTACAGGTGGAATGTCCTCTGAAGCAAGGTGGACATCCAATACTGCCACTACTGTAGCTAGCAGCACTCTTCTTTGCTAGCTGACCTTTTTTCAGAAACTCCTCGACCCCTTGTTTCCTCTCCGTCTGCTCCTCCTTAGTGACTGTATGAGAGAGAAAGGTGTCTATTCATCAGTAGTTCACCCACTTGTTCATTTTCTTAAAAATTGTGATTTGGTGTATTCCTGATGTTTGGTGTATTCTGTCTTCGGTGACAAAGATTGCCACCGAAGACTGATTGATCATTATTCTGCGAAAATGTACTGCAATTCACTAACACAAGTGTTAAGTGCGAAACTACACGATCAAATCCAAAGTGACCCCCACTGTCCATTTAGGTCCTATGTTATCACTAACTAGGAAGTTGAACGTTGCTTTATACCTTTGTCTTCTTTTCTCTCCACTTGTACCCTTGGGGGTTCACTACGTCTTGCTTCTCCCAAGTCTGCTGTGACATCCGGTTGGCTAGGAGAGGACTCCCCCCTAGAGCTCTCTCCTGTCCTCTGCACAGGAGGGGGATCGGCATCAGTCTCTGGAGCCACGGCGGCGGAACCAGCACTTGCGTCTTCAGAACCAGCACTTGCGTCTTCAGAACCAGCACTTGCGTCTTCAGAAACAGCACTTGCGTCTTCAGAACCAGCACTTGCGTCTTCAGAACCAGCATTTGCGTCTTCAGAACCAGCACTCGCGTCTTCAGAACTCTGCTCCACATTGCTCCCTTCAGCACTTACTGGCACCACTTCAACTACAGAAATGTCTCTAGAATCGTCAGACTTGGAATCGGAAGACTCAATGGGCATTGGCTCAGTGTTAGGATCTGTGTTAGGAACAACCAATTCGAAACCATCAGCAGATTCTGCCAAGTCAGAAGCACCTGGAATCAGAAATGGGGAGTCAGGGGAATCCTGGCCTGAGGGCTCGGGACGTTCTTGGTCTGGAGAACTTTCTGCAGGAGGGGGGCTCGGTTCTGATTGTCCTGAATCAGAAGATATTCCTGGAGAATAGTCCAAGTCTGGAGGCTTTTCTGGAAGCATACTCCGGTCTGTAGATTCTGACTCCGGCGGAGGAGGTGAAGGAGGGAGTACGTCTGGAGGTATCTCTTCGGGTGGAAGTCTTGGTTCCGAAGGTCCTGATTTGGTTGGATTGTCCAGAGGTGGTGGGCTAGTCAAATCTTCTCCAGGGGTCTCCACCGGAGGAGTCATTAGGTTGTCTTGCGGTGTGTCGGGAGCCATTAATGAGTCTGCGGTGTCCGTAGGAGGGGGGGGAGGTTCAGCAGGAGCTCCACTATAAGTGGCCCCATCTGTAGCGCGGTCTGGGGCCTGGGAGGTGGAGGACTCTGAGTCTGTGGGAGCATTAACGGGAGGTGAAACATCAGGAGGAGCTGTAGATGCCATCTCGGCAGGTAGCGACTCAAGAGCATCAAGAGACTCATCAGATGGGACTGACTGAACTGGCGGCCCTAAAGCTGTGGTGGTGGAGCCAAAGACGGCTCCATATTTGCTGGAGGTTTTCGCTACTGTGTCTGTCGCTAGGGATGTTCCTTCAGGGGTGGAGACATCAGGAAAGATGGAGGTTCCACTGATGGAAGGCCACATGAAGCTGGCAGTACTACTTGTATCATCTGCGATGAAAGTGCTAGTGTCGGCAGTCACTGTACTATACTCAGGAGTGAAAGTGGTAGTACCTGGAGTAACAGGACTGGTATCAGTAGTAGTAGTAGTAGTGTCAGCAGTAGCAATACCTATAACAATAGTTACAGGACTAGTATCAGCAGTGACACTACTGGTATCAGTAGTGGTAGGTGTATCTTGGTTTGGACTGTCAGTACCTGGGATGACTGGTTCTGTGAAATCAGTTGAGCGAAATCTGTGAAATCAGTTGGGTCATAACTCGAGATCTCAGAGTCAGACCACCAGACTGTGTCACTGGTACGGGTACTGGAAGTGTCTGTGTTAGTGTCAGTACTGCCACCGCCCCAGTCTGGACCAGGAGAGAAAGCCTCACTAAAAGCACCAGGTCCATTCGTAAAAAGATTAAAAACAGCTATGGTACCAGGATCCAGCCAAGCTGTTGTGGTTGAACCAGTACTGGCAACACCACTTGTATCAGTAGAACTAGTGAGTAACGGGCCACTATCATCAGCAGAACCAGTACTATAGAAACCATCAAAATCGGTATCAGTCGTACAAGCTACGCTTGTGGTTTCAGTAACGGTAGGATAAGTGTCTGCAATTTCAGTCATTTCAATAGTGTCTGTACTGTCTGCTGTCACTGTAGTAGTAAAAGTAGTAGAAATGGTGGGTATGCTGTCAGTGGTAGACGTAGTTGGTGTAGTGGTAGAGGTAGTTGGTGTAGTGGTAGAGGTAGTTGGTGTAGTGGTAGTTGGTACAGCTGTAGTAGTAGTAGTAGCAGTGGTAGTAGCAGTAGTAGTAAAGACGGTTGCTGCGGTTCCACCTGATGAAGAGCGAACAGCAGAAGAAGAGTTAACCCACTAGTTAACATCATTATAGCTATGAAATGCACACACACTAACCAAGATGGCCGCTAGGTGAATATGTTAGATAAAATCTATGAAATGGAAGATCAAATGGAAATGATCCGGCCCATCTAAAATGCACTATTAATAGATGACCCTGTCTGTCCGGGGTGAAACCAGACACCCATCTGTGTACAGGTCAGGGTGGTAACAACAAGTCCCACAATGCATTGCCATCCCACTGCTTTCAGCAGCAGAGCAACTGCAAAGGGGAAAGCAAAGGATAGGAGTTCTTCTACTGCTCTGAGGTTCCTAATCCTAGCGCCTGCACTGGGACTGAGTAGATGGAAGAATAGGACACAAAGTTCATGACAAACAGGGAAAGCAGACAGGAATGCAGATGGGCAGACAGGCAGGAGATGCACAGAAATGCAGATGGAAGGATGGACATACAGACAGACAGACAGACAGACAGCACTTACTGTCCATGATGGCTGATGCTTCACCTAAGAGACAAAGCCAAACAATGGATTAATCACTTGGTCTATAACATCTCTGAAATAATAGCAGATGCCCATCACAGGTTACCAGAGTCCAACGTCATATCCTAATTGTGCTTGCTTTGTCTGACCAGAAAAAAATAAATGTGGTAAATGACTAAAATGATTATTTGATGATCAAAATGTTCGGTCAATCAGCTTGGTTGATGAATCGACTAATTGTCGCAGTCCTAGTGTTGTGTTCATGTATCATGTGACCACAACATATGTGCAAAATAATTAACTGCAAAACCACTTTGCAGAATGTGTCCATGCACGAAAGTTTTCACTGTCCTTACTCTTTTTAAAGCTTCTTTGGACATTTTTCTTGCCACAATGCAATAAATAACAATTCGAACAGTAAAAATCTGTCTAAAAAGTGAGTACTACATTCAGCAAAGCAGGTCACTGAAACTATCAATTGTTTTGCAGTCAACCACGTCTTAAACGTAATTTTTTTTAAGACTTTTGCAAAAAAATCTTTTGTTTCACCGCCCGGACTACTTTGGATTATAGCAAGCAACAAACACATTCATATTGGTCAGTGATGAACTTTTGACAACAACATTCGGAGAGCCACATGGACACAGAAAATACGAATTGGGCTTCAGACGTACATATGTTGGCTGTGCCAGTAGGAATGGGCAGGTACGAGCCGGGCTGCCATTGGCCAGACGCCAGTGGGCGGGCACAGGTCTGGCAGTCCTCCCCACTGGTGTTGTGGTCACACACACACTGCAGCGCCGTGCCACGCAACACACACTCAGCAGCATGCAGGTTGCACTTACACCTAGACACACACACGCACGCACGCACACACACACACACACACACACACACACACACACACACACACACACACACACACACACACACACACACACACACACATACGGACACACACACATGGACACACACACACACACTAAATGTGATTGATTATACAAAGATAATTATGCAAAGTTAGATGGAAAACGAGGATTAGGAATATTTCATGCAACCACCATAAGCCAGACACAGATACATGTAGTGAGGTAGCAGTAAGTAAGTAGCAGACGTGCTAATTGTCACAACTCTAGCACGAGGAGTGTCACTAAGTAGTTAATCCAGTGTGACAGGGATTGGCTGCTGTTTATCTGTCAGTGACACACACCATATGTCTCACTGACAGATTTACGCCAATGGTTACCTTGGAAACCCTAATGCGGTGTTTCTCAAATGGCGGTACGGGTAGCCCTACGGGTACTTTGAAGGACTGCAGGTGGTATTTGAAACATGAACAACATTCTTTTGTGGTTTTAATATTGGTTCTGAAGAATTGTAAAATAATTCCACCCTAAGAAAAAGAACGAATTAATACAATTTAGTAAATATGAATAGTAACATAGTAACAAGTTTGATCAATCTTTCCAATAAGAGCATATCCCTTTAACTTCAAAGGGGTACTTGGCTGAAAAAAAATCAATATAAAAATATCACAAAACCGGGAATTTGGCGGTAAGAATGAGAACGCATTACCTGGCAGGGACGTCAATGTTGGAGATGGCGTAGAAGTACTTCAGCAGGTTGTCTCGTTGGACGTAGGTGCCGCCCAGCGCCGGGCAGAGCAGCCGAAGCCGCAGGTTGGTGAAGGTGAAGAACTCCCTCAGGCCCTTCATGGTGGCCATCCGGGTGTACAGCGCGTCCATGTTGATCAGCTTGGGACCCGCGAAGACCCCGAAGCGCGTGCGCACCTCAAACACCACGTTCCTCTCCGCCTGTTGGTTCAGTCACACCACGCAGGTCAACGAATTACCCGCCATCCCACGGGTTCATATCCACTATGCTACTGGTGTGCTATGCTCCTGCTAACTTACTGTACTGTATTCTTTACGTATTTTTGAATCGCAAAGGATACAGTGAGTATAGTGATATTGATTTCAGAATCGATTAAAACAGATTACAATACAAAGGTAATATTGCAATATTACCCTGCAATATTACCTTTCATCATCATGTGCAATTTTCCTAATATGTGCAATACTATTTTTCTCTATTACCCTGCAATATTACCTTTCACCATCATGTACAATATCTTAATATCATGAGCAATACTGCTTCTCATTACTACTTCTGAAGACCATTGCCAATTTTTTTGTTTACTAAATATCTTATTTTTTTCTTTTAGGCTTATTCACTGTACATTTATTATTCTATTGTTTTTATTCTTATGTTGTTGGTATTTTTGAGCAACCTCTGGCAAAACAATTTCCTTCAGGATAAATAAAGTTCTATCTTAACTTATAGTATGACAGTGTGGTTGTGAAGACCCCCCATGCAGTAGTTGTTTTTCTAAAGGGGCTATTCAGCAGCTGTGGGGTACCTTGGCCCCCACCCAGCCGGAGTACTGCTCGGTGCAGATGACCCGGGTCACGTTGCTGGGTGCCAGGTCTTGGACCCGCTTGGCCTGCATGCCGAACGCCTCCATGCAGTCATCGGCGTAGTACTGGTAGGGCTGCCACGTGGCTCCTGACACACGCACATGGATACGCATCGGTAGCATATTGGTAGGCTACCACATTCACATGTATCCACTACTTCATAACATGAAGCTGTTTATATACTCCCATACACTACTAGTATATTATAACTGTTACTCCCAGGACACTGGTACTTATTGATATATTATTACAGTATTAGGTGTTCACATGAATAGCAATAGTAATATTTCTTGAATTATTATGAATCCATAACTAATCCATATACTAATACTGAATTCTTCAGTATTGTGCCCTAGTCTTTCTCGATAATATGATGAATATATAAACATTCAAGGGCTTTTACTTTGATTCGTACATCAGACTCCAAACTCAATCAATCAATTAGCCAATCACCTTTATCCAGGGACTTCTCCAGCACCATGATGGTTGGTCGGCTGTATTCAAACGTCACGATGATGTTGTCGACCAGCTCCAAAACTCTTATCCCAAGACAGAGAAATGTTAGCCAATAGCGGCTCCGGGTAGCGTGACCATGTGACCGTCTGCCAATAGGTGATGAGGCCGCCCCTCTCTCGTCCTGCATCAACTGGGGCGGGTGGGCCAGGTCTGGGCTGGACGCGTCACACTCGTCACTGCACAAATACGGGTTGTCCTGGAGAGGGAGGGAGTAGATAGGCAAACAAACATAAGCCCTTTGTTTACTGTATGCTGGATTAGTTTTACCTTGAGTTTTTTATTCCCATACAAATTGCCCCAGCCAGTTCAGGGTGTAATCAGGTGAATTAATCAGGTGAATTAAGAATGAAGAATACTTTATTTCTCTCTGTCAACTGAGTTTTAATGGGTCCACAGAGAACTCTAACCTCACCACCACTCAGCATGGAATAGGCCACACAGACACATGGGGTTATGAGAGGTTATGTTGGTTTGCAGTTAGTTGTTCAGAGTGATGACCTTTCTGTATGGTCCAGAACAATGACATAAGCCATGCTCACATTTAACCCCAGGAGCCGCAAGTGGTGTTCATTTATACGTTTATTAATAATTAAGACGGGATCCACACTTCCTAACTGTCCCAAAGGAACAATTAATGGTTGAATGTGTCTGTCTGTCCAGGTCATTAGGATGACTGACAGGTAAGCTTAACCCACGAGTTTCTGAACTCATGGGGTGTGTGTGTGTGTTGTGTGTGCGTGCGTGCGTGCGTGCGTGCGTGCGTGTCTGTGTATGCGTGTGTTCAATTATGTGTGTGTGCGTTGGATAGTGTGTGTGTCTTCAATTAAGTGTTTATGATAGTGTGTGTGTGTGTGTGTGTGTGTGTGTGTGTCTGAGTGTGTGTGCCTGTGTGTGTGTGCCTGTGCGTGCGTGTGAGTGTGTGTGCGTATGTGTGTGTGTTTACTGTACCAGTGTGCAGAAGCGCTCTGGTGGGTTCCCGCAGGTGATCCCGGGGGGCTCCACCCTGATCTGCATGAACTCCTTCATGTTGGCCGGTGGCGGTTGACAGGCGTAGAACTCCCAGCCAGGCCCCGCCTCCGAGCTGCGCAGCGAGCGGCACACCTCGTACTGGGCGGGGGCCTCTGCCACCAGGCCCACCGCCACCAGCAGCGTCAGAAGCATTGCCATGGTCGTGGTCCGCACTCAAGGGTCGCCGTTTCGAATCGGTTCGTCCAGATGCCAGACTCACCGCTCGTACCCACATTCAAAAAGCAGGGAGCTATAGATTTATATATTAAAAATGTATTTATTCTTTTTACATTTTTTTAATTTCTGCCCAAATCAAAAAGAAAATGTATTAATCTCCTGGACATTCATTTATCGTACGTTTATCGTATTGCAACCATGTCAAAAACTAACGTTAGCAGAGCCACTCTTTTTCAGAGCCACTCTTCTGGGCTGTAAAATAGGACAGGTGGACAGGAAGTGGCTGTCCAAACCACAGGAAGTAAAAGAGTTCTTCAGTTCTCAGTTGTGCTGTCTCTCTCCTCCCCTACCGCCATGGCATTACAATGATCCGAGTGGTGGTTGTCATGGTGCCCGGTTAGCTTCGGTGGAAAGGCGTTCTGGTGCCATGGCTTCAGCCACCATGACGGGAGGTCATTGGTCCCACACTGTCCACCCCAACAACACACACCTGGGAAACAAGGACACAGGTAGACTCAGGCCCTGGTGGACTTCCAGGGAATTACACATTTGCTGTAAATGTGTCTGTTGTCTGTCTGTTCTCTCTGTCTTTTCTGATTTATTTGTTCATGTGTATGTTTTGGCTTATATCCTTCTGACTACCAATTTTGTCCATTTTGTCCTGTCCTGTGCTGTCGGTCTATGCCTGACTGTCTGCCTGTCTGTCTGTTTGTCAATCTTTTTTTGCCTGACTGTCTGTCTCTCTGTCTTTCGATCATTCTATGCCTGACTGTCTGTCTTTCTGTCCATGAAAACGCTCTTCCATGGAGAGCCTGCCTTAGAAAAAAAGATTTTGCATCAGCCATTACAAAAGCTCACTCGACATGGAAGGACAGACAGAGTTTGAGATCTTTTGAGAACTTTCTTTTCAGCGCCTTTCGTGGACAAAGAGCAGCATAAACTATGTTCTTACTGTCTGAAAGGCAAACAGTTATATTAATACTCAGCCTTTTCAATTTTGCGATATCACCTTAACCATTTTCACAAAATACTGTATTAGAAATTAAATCTCTGACAGCATCACAAGAGCCTACATCAATATGCCTGTCAATGTATCAAAGTTAGTTAGAGTTATACGTACTTCAAGTCAAATCAGGTCAATTTGATTTGTATAACTCTCTCAAAGGGCATTACAGACCATATATTTATGACAGCCCCTAACCCTAGCCCCCCAAAAGGCAAGAAAAGCCCTTCATCGTCAAGACAGAAACCATGAAAAGGAAGGCAGAGTTGGGATCCCTCCTTCCTGGAATGGTTAGGAGTGCAATGGGTGCCGTCATTGACATACTGTACATAATATAGAAATAGTAATTAATAGTAGAAAATATATACAAAAACTAATTCTTGAAACTAATATTAAACAAGGATAAGACTCACATTTAAAAATAGAAACTACTTTTACCTGCATCTGTTGCTTAACTCATCAGAATTCAGTCAACACTGGTCTTCTCTTACTGTTTGCCGCTGGTATCCAAAAGTAAACAGTAGAAAAGTGGCCACATGTGGACAGAGAGGAAAGTGAAACGATACGCGGGCCGATAACTGGAGGAACATGTCCCGCTCGTGTAACGGTACTTACTTCTTATCACGCCTCGGCGCTTAGAGGCGCGCCGGCCCGATGAACCATGATTCCTCCTTAAGCTGATTATGCGGTGAGTCTCCTCTCCTCTCTTCTCTCCTCTCCTCTCCTCTCTCCTTAGTATGATTGAAAACTGGGATTCTCTCTCTCTCTCTCTCTCTCTCTCTCTCCCACACCTCCTCTTTCTGCCTCAGTCGTTTCTCTCTCTCAGTCTCCCTCTCATCCTCTCCCATGCCCCCCCTCCTCCTCTCTCTCTCTCTCTCTCTCTCTCTCCCACACCTCCTCTTTCTGCCTCAGTCGTTTCTCTCTCTCTGTCTCCCTCTCTTCCTCTCCCATGCCCCCCTCCTCCTCTCTCTCTCTCTCTCCTCTCTCTCTCTCTCTCTCACTACTCTCCTCTCAATTTAAATTAACGAAATTCAAACTCATCATTGGAATGAAAACAAGCTGCTCAAGTGACTAACACAACCACAACAACCATTAAAGAATCATAATAACAATTGTAAAATGGATACACTGATTGCTGTGTGTATTATAATTAACTATGTGCAGCTATATGCACACTAATACATGAATATTTTGGTGTGCAATAAATCAAGATATAAATGTAATGATTCCAAACCTAATCGCTAGTTGAAAAAAAACATAATAACTTAATCCTGTTGATATGAAAGGAATGGGCTCTGCTCCAGTGGCTCCACACCCGGTCTGATCCTAGAGGGCCCATCAGGGGTTACTCTGCTCCCAAGTCCAAACCTGCCACCCTGGAGGGAATATAGCAGCTGGCTCTCTGTCCACTAAAATCCTGGAGTGTGTGTGTGTGTGTGTGTGTTTTATCTATGAAGTGCTATTCAAATCATTAAATAATAATTATTTTACGACCACTATTATTATTATTGTTATTATTATTATTATTATCGTTATTATTATCATTATTATCATTATTACTATTATTATTATTGTTATTGTTATTATTGTTATTATTATCATCGTTATTATTATCATTATTACTATTATTATTGTTATTATTATTATTATTATTATTATCATCGTTATTATTATCATTGTTATTATCATTATTATTATTATTATTACTCGTGTGCATATAGGTATATGCAGGTGTGAGGAGAGTGATGGGGAAGTCAATCCATACAGTCCACAACAACTGTGTCGTCATCACTAAGCGACTTCGCCCTCCTTCCCCCGGAGTCAACATGGCGGACGTGATGAACGTCGGGGTGAATCTGGAGGCTTTCTCTCAGGCCATCAACGCCATCCAAGCGCTGAGGTCCAGCGTCACCCGGGTGTTCGACTCGCTGAAAGATGGCATGAAAAACAAGGAGACGCTGGAACGCAGGGAGAAGGCTTTTATTACCGAGTTTCAGGACAATCTGCAGTCAGTGAACCGAGATCTCAAGTAAGAGTGTCTGTCAACTGTCTCGAAATAACCATTCATTGTTGAATGCTAGAAGAAGATTACTTAAAAAACACATCTTCATATGCAAGATACAACTCAGTATGTCACTTATTTCACAAAAAGTGCCAAGGTGAATAAAACTGCAGATAACAATTCAAAACAAGACAAAAGCCATCAGATGCACAGTTAACCTAGAAGTTGTGATTTTAATCTTCTCCCAACACCAAGTCCTTTTAAACTTACTCAATTTCCTCTCATAAAGTGTTTATCGGTCACAATACAGGTTCCTCTAAATCCTGTAGGTCCATATATTTACAGTGAATTCCACTTCGCTTTCCCCTGAGATGAAGGGGATATTTGGATAGTTCCTTTGGTGTCCTTTTGAGTCCTGAATGCCTTTTGTGTTCCTGCAGTGAATTGGAGAGGTTGAGTGGTCTGGTGGGTCGTCCGTCAGAGTCCCATCCCCTCCACAACAGTGGGCTGCTGAGTCTAGATCCGGTCCAGGACAAGACCCCGCTCTATTCCCAGCTCCTCCAGGCCTACAAGTGGTCCAACAAGGTAGGAGAAGCCCCCTCCCTGTAGCCATGCACATGTCACCTCCTGTAAGCTACTCCATGCATGCTGTTGTGGTCATGCGTGTGTGTGGTCTTATGGCGGCCGTGTGTGCATCAGAAGCATCGCTTTGAATTAAAATAAATAATGCTGTGTGTGCATCTAAACCCAGTTTAACAGTCAACAGTTTATCTTTAAATACATAATGTAATTATGTATGTACATAATTGTATGTATGTACATAATGTACATAAGATAAGATAAGATAGCACTTTATTAATCCTGAAGGAAATTATTGTGCCAGGTTGCATAGCAATACAATAAAACAATAGAGAAATAAACAGTATAATAAACAGTATAACAGATTTACAAATTTACAGTAGGTCTAAGTCCTAGTAGAAGTATAAAAATATAGGTGAAGTATAAAAATATAGGCAAGATAAGATATTCAGTCCACGAAAACAATTTGGCAATGTAGTGAGCAGTGAACTGTTGTGTGAGTATGTAACGAACACATCATAGAGCTATGGTGTATATAGGATATTGCCCTAACTGGAGATGGAGGCGGTTTAGCAAATGTTGTTGTTTAGCAAATATTGTTATTCTTGCCCATCTACTCTTCTTCACTCTAAACCCATCATCATCATCCTTTCTTTGATCTGACAAAAGAGCTCTTCAGTTGATGATATAGCCCCCCCATGCCCCCTACCCCCACCTGTCCACATTAATATACAGGCCACAACAACACACACACACACACACACACACACACACACACCACACACCCCACACACACACACCCAGCTAGTAGATGGGGGGGGGGAAACATAATGGGCTTTTCAAATGGGCCACAGCTGCTTCATCATACAGAACACAGGCTCTGTTGGACACAATCAGAGAGCCCCCTGCTCATACCAGCAGCACCTGAATACCCCAGGCCAGCGCATGGGATAGAGCATAGAGTACATCTACACGCTCATAGAAACCACAATCTACAGCAGTGATGGAAGCCACACTCATTGTTTGTCTAACGAGAAGAAGCTTTTATTTTTTTCGTCCTTCCTTTTTAACACTCGTGGTTGGTTTTGGTTTGAACTGCTTGAACGATCCCTGTGGGATGACATGAGCCCTCTTCTATCACGTGCACGTTGCACACACACACACAACGCATGAAGAAAAAAATGCATGCCATCCAAAATGAAAGAATATGTTCATGTGGAATCTCGATCATTATTTTGAAGCCCTGGACTTATTTCTTTTATGCCAATAAATGATGGGAGATGTAACATTTCTGCATCTTTATGAAACAGTACAACACAGTAATATACAAATACCAAAACTCATTGTTAAATGCAGGTCTCTTAATATTGAATGGTGTCAAGACTGTCAGAATGACATGGCATCTCACTGCATGTTACCCTATTGATACTAATGACCCCTTATCGTTCTTATATTCATTGTGTTTGTGGATTCAATTGTTTCTAGCTTCAGTATCATGCTGGCCTGGCGTCCAATTTGTTGAATCAGCAGTCACTCAAACGATCGGCCAATCAAATGGGGGCATCCGCTAAGAGGCGGCCCAAGGTCCAGCCCAGCACTCTGGTCCCGCCTCCTCAGTAAGTTGTACAATATCAGTTACGGAGCGGGACACTGTGTTTTTAACTTGATATATTAGATAGTTACCGGCACAACTCCATAAACATTAATTACTTTTCGAATGCATGTTTTCTTGTGTGCTTGTTTGCAGGTATGTGGATGACGTGATCACCAGGATAGGCAGGATGTTTCCAGACATGAGCATAGAACTGTTCAGGCCTAATGGAACCTCTGCTGTTCTTCTGGTAAGATGGTTGATGACCACTCAGTTGAACAAACCCTGAGTCCAAGCAGAGCCACCATCCCTTCTGACAGAGCCCCCCCACACTCGAACACCCCCCCCCCCCCCCCCCCATCTAGAGGGCTTTTTAGACCTTTTTAGCATTATTTTATTTAATAAAAGTCAACAATGAACAATGAATGAATTACATGTACCAGACTAAACCAGACTATATATATTGTATCTTCTTAGCCACCATTCATTAACATTAGATAATAAGAATTAAGCTAATGCTATATAATAAACATTGTATAGCATTAGCATAGGGGTTATGTTAGGGTTAATGCTAAACCTAACCCTATAAAATAATGTATACATTTATACCTTATTTAACATGGACACCATTACTTTATTTAACATGAACACCATTAGTCAAAATGAGTAAATGATTAGTTAGTAAATGATTACTAGGCCCTTATTGACTCGACTTGAGTGTGGCTGATTTTTGCACCCTGTCACAAAATGGCAGGAACACCTCAGCAGGAAATCTGCTCTATGGCTTGGTTTACTAATAGCACACAGACGGTGCACTCCTAAACACAATAATCCTTCCATCCGGTCCAGGTGAGCCTCGGGAAGGTCCTGAAGGCGATAGTCGTCATGAGGTCGCTGTTCATCGACAGGACCATCGTCCGGGGATTCAGCGAGAACATTTACTCAGAAGATGGAAAGGTAAGACGGCTCCTCTCCATTTAAAAAAACAAACAAATGGTATCATGGTATCCATGCGTCATTTTTTTAATTGAACCTTAATATAACCCATTGCGATGAAACTCTTTAACAAGAGTACAGGAGATTAGAGTAGGAGAAAAGTAGAAGTAAGAGAAGATAGTCATTGTAGGCCAAGATTGTTGTCGGCACTATGTAGGCTGTATCGTAACATCTATCACCCCCCAACCCCTCCTTCGCTTTTCAGCTGGACATTTGGAGTAAATCCCAGTACCAAGTCTTCCAAAAGGTATACGCATCCGAAAAAAAAGTGTCCATGTCATCCATGTCATCGATACAAACGTGTACATCTTTGGACGTATACGCAAACAAACAGGCTGTTTGCTTCTGTATTATGTTCAAATATCTACATGTGCTAGCATTACGTCTAAAGGGAAAGCTGACCGTTGTCTCGTTGCTAGGTGACGGACCACGCCACTACAGCCCTACTACACTATCAGCTGCCGCAGATGCCCGACGTGGTGGTACGGTCCTTCATGGTGAGTCAATAAGAACCATGTTGACGGCAACGATGGCTGTTAATCTCTTCTGTGAGCGGGGGCAGGGACCTTGCACACAATGTTCAGGGATTCCACTGGTCCTTCAAGTCCTTGAAAGTGTTTGAATTTGAGGAGAAAAAAAAAAGCCTCTAAAGTTTTTGAAATGGACATAAATAGACATGGGTCATTGAAAGTGCTTGCATTTATATATTTTCTGCAAGTATAGAAATTGAATGAGTTTAGAAAAATGGGTTTTGGGGTTTTTTTTTTTTAAACTTAACCTTGATCCATGTCTCAAACTACTGTATATGTGCCATCTTGGGTGCTTGAGTCCTGGAAAGTCCTTGAAAAGTAATTGAATTTGATGTTTAAGGTGTGGGAACCCACAACCCTGAATAATGTATTGCTGTTGCTGCGGCTCTCTCGCTCTCTCCCATGCAGACGTGGCTGCGTAGCTACATTAAGCTGTTCCAGTCCCCCTGTCAGCGGTGTGGCCGTTTCCTGCAGGATGGACTGCCTCCAACATGGAGGGACTTTAGGACCCTGGAGGCGTTTCACGACACATGCCGCATGTAGACAGACAGTTTACATGCTGCATGTATATTGACAGACAGACCAGAGACTTTAACATATACAGAGAGACAGACTGACAGACTTGTTTATTATCTATTTTTTCTATTGTTGTTTTTTAAATAAAGCCCCACTTCCGTAAAGGCTATTGTGTTGCTTTTGATTGCATGCACATGACACAATTCTTCATTTAACATCTGCAAGCATTTTCCCTTTGAAATATCCTGAACAGATAAATTATTACTTAAGTGCATTTCAGTCACTGTGAGAGGTGATCGATGGCTATGCAGTTTCTACCAAATTACACTCAAATAATTGCTCTTAAATCTCAGGCCTCTTACCCCAAGACTGGCTGAGTGGCCTGTCCTGGTCTCCACTGTGCTCTAGCCCAAGCCAGTCTGCCTGGCCTTCATTCTCTTCTCCTTAAGAACAGCGCTTGATTACCCTTTAATTGGCCACACCTGGGCAGAGGCAATGAGAGGTCCCGGGTAGGGGCGGAGCTTCTTCGTTAGTACTGCCCCCTGCAGTACCACACCATGCCTCTGCAGGCCTGTGGGGCATTGATCAGGGATCAGGTCCTCACAGAGCTCATAAGGCTACCAGGAAACCTGCAATGACAGCCCTTCGCCATCAGGCCTGTTTGCACTGGTGTCTGCAATACCAGACCATGAACTGAACATAGAATAGAACTTTATTTATCCCGAAGGAAATTATTGTGCCAGGTTACATAGCGATACAGTATAAAAACAGAATTATGAAAAATAAACTAAGAATAAGCTAAGCATATACAGTGTAAAACAATATAAAACAATGATACAATATAAACGATGATAAAATATAAAACAATGATAAAATAAACTAAAGGATTTACAAATTTACAGTAGGTCTAAGTCCTAGTAGAAGTATAAAAATATAGGTGAAGTATAAAAATATAGGCAAGATAAGATATTCAGTCCGCGAAAACAATTTGGCAATGTAGTGAGCAGTGGGGGTATATCATGTTCAGTGATGAGTCCAGGTTAGGCAAGGTCAAAGTATGGAGATGACGTGGAGAACGCTACGCTGATTGTTGCACCAATTGAGTAACAGCTTTTGGTGGGGGCAGTGTCATGGTGTGGGGCGGTATCGCCATCACTGGCAAAACAAGGCTTGTCATCATTGAAGGCCATCTCGATGCAGTGAGATATCGGGATGAGATTCTGCAGCCAGTAGCGACCCCATATCGCCACAATCTGGGACCTAACTCCATCCTCCAAGATGACAACGCTCGCCCCCAAAGCCAGGGTTCTCACAGACTACCTCCAGAATGTGGGAGTAGAGAGAATCGAATGGCCTGCCAAGAGTCCAGACCTCAACCCAATTGGAACACTTGTGGGATCAGCTTGGGCGTGCTATACGTGTTGGAGTGACCAACAAAACCACTGCTGGCTGACCTGCAACGACTCCTGGTTGAGGAATGGAATGCCATCCCGCAGCAACATGTGATCAGGTTGGAGACCAGCACGAGGAGGAGGTGCCAGGCTGTTGTGGCTGCGTATGGATCTTCCACCTGCTACTGAGGCTCCAGACGGTGTATTAAATGAATACATTGTAAAATGTATATGTATATGTCTTGTGTGTTCCTTGTTACTGTCAATCATCCAATCCACCAAACAATTAAAAACAAGAGTCAATACCAACAGGAGAATACACTGTTTAGCATTGGCAGAGAATTTGGGCTCATCTGACAAATGCATGATCCTTACAAGTTGGACATCATTGTAAAGATAAATAAACAGGCTTTCCAACGACATCAAATACAATGCCTAACAACAGAGAAATAATCGTCCAAACGTTTTTTTTCCGAGTTTACATAACTTGACAACTACAATTTTAAAGCCACAGTGAATTGAATAGTGAGAAGTCCCGGGTGTGAGTGAATGTATTCTGAGCTATGGGGGTGTTGCGCTCACTCAATCAATCCTTTTCACAGAGGCCTCGCCATTGGGTAAGCGCAGGTGTGGCTCATAACACTAATTAACACTAATCTACTGCTACTCTCATGTACCAGTAGACTTACGTTCACTAGTAAAAGCAACAGAGACATATATTTAGAGCTATGAGCGACACCTGTGTGTATCCTCTGTGAAAAAGGCTCCGTAAATTACTTTACTGCGGTCTGTGAAAGAGTGACGTCATTCAATCAGAGCAGGAGGATGGAGCGTCCGAACGGGCGACGCGTGGCCCCTGACGGCACCAGCTTCACCAGCCCGTCCTCTCCTGGTGGCGGCGGCGGCAGCCCAGCACCCGAGAGGCCCGTCGCGCCCCTTTGTGGCACCAGTCCTCCTCTACAGCCAGCTCCAGTGCCGTGTCGGCAGGACATGGCTGAGCCAGAGAGGGAGGAGGAGGAGGAGGAAGAGGAGGGTCTGAATAAGTTCCAGGGGACGATGAAGATGGAGCATCACCAGGCGTTGAGAAATACCCACAGGGGCTGTGTGATACTGGAGAGACACCGCAGGTATTTGAACACACAGAATGCACACAAATGTGCATAATGTACACCATAATAAAAACTTAACACTCAGTCCATCAAGCATGATGTGGACTCACTTGTCTTTTTTAATGATCCATCTGTGCCATCTGAGCTTTAATCTAAATACAGACGAGGGGCCTTGATGAGATCATACCAGAGTGATGTGGTGGTTGTATGGACTTCTAATCATTTATAGACTCTATTAGGCAGCCATTCAACGGGGCTGACTAGCAAATTACACACTGATTAGCCCCATAATGGTGGCTGATGAGTGTATTGTGTGGTGGCTACCAAACAACTTGATTTTGATTTTGTGGTTCACTGACCGTGACAGGAAACGCATCACACAGAGCTGCAGCGAACTACGGCAGCTTCTACCCACAATCCCCGGGGGTCGCGTTGACATGGTAACGGTGCTGGAGATGACTGTGGCCTACCTGGAGACCATCAAGCAGGTTTCGGCCCACAGGCCTGATATCCAGGTAACCTTACACACACACACACAACTAGAAAATTGCACAACATCTAAGTTAAAATTATCAGCTTTATTTTTATATTATAGACTGTTCTCCATTTAGGTCTCCGTGGAAATAAGATCCACTGTCTGAAATAAGATCCACTCTATCCATCTATCAGAGTTCTGTGATGGCTTCTGAAGTGCTGTTATGTAATTTAAAATGTTTTTGTCAGCTTATCTTGAAAAAAAAGCCTTCACTGGAATGTATCATTTTGGATGGAAACAGGCCAATCTCTAGATTCATACCAAGTCCTTGGAGAAAAGTAGTGTCAAATTGGTGGTTTTAATCAATGGATTCCGCCACATGCTTAATTCATTACATTTCTATGGTTTTGTATTCTTTCTCAATGTTATTACATTATTATACATACATATGTGCATAGATATTTTCAAAAATATGTAGAAATGCTATTATGTAAAACCATGGTCTAAAATACACATGCACACACACACAAACACACACACAGAGCCTAGAATAAGTCTAGATTAAACTTAACTAAACTAAACTTTTGATGGCAGCATTGTTTAAAGTGGGTTCTTTCCTGTGGGCTTCATGCTGTGTTGTTGTTGTGTGTGTGTGTGTGTGTGTGTGTGTGTGTGTGCTAGCTGTGTCCTCCTGCTGAAGTCCATGCCAATTGGCTGATGCAAAGCCACATGGCCAGGGACCAGGGCCACAAGTTAGCCACGGAACTGGAGTTGAAACTAAGGTGCGTGTGCGTGCGTGTGTGTGTGTGTGTGCGCGTGTGTTGTTCATATCCAGCCCTTGTTTCTTCTTCCCCTCAGGAAACAGGGAACCCCGACAGAGCGTCGATGGGTGCTCAGGACACGGAGACGGGAGATGAGGGAAGAAATTGAGTAGATGCTGACCCATGGGGAACTGAACGGAAATGAGTGACAGTTTTGGAGTCATTCTTATTGTTATTTATTCTTGTAGCTATTTGAATGCAATGAGAATCTTTCATTATTTATTCTTGGCCACATTTTGTTGAATATGTTATCTATCTTCTAAGACCTGTCCTAGAAGATACTGTTCCTGGTATTTCCGTTTTATTGGGAAAATAAAAACGTTTACCCTATTTTTTTTATATCTCATTCAGAACTCTAATTTGTTGCGGCTGGATTATTCTGTTGGTGCAAGGCATATTATCATATTAAACTTGATGTCGCTGCAAAGAAAGAAATACATTTGTCAAACTCATTGTCCAATTTGAAACGTGCCATTACATTTTCACAAGCCGTTAATGTAACGTAGACATGGCCAACGCTGCCTCCTAGTGTACACATGGGGTTAATGCAGGTACTGCAGTCTTAATTAATGTGATGGGAGTCTTCATACCAGAGCTTATTTACAATCAAGTTATTTCATTTCTCAATATATTGACAAGACATGTAATCATTAATCTGAGATGATTTGCTGTTGATGTTGTCTTGCCTCGTTGTACTTAAGCTTCCTGTCACGTCTACTGTCTATAACCTAATCGTAGGCCTGTCTCCGCTTAAGAGACCCTCTCCGGTAGTGAACTACAACTCCCACCGCACCGTCAGCCACTTCTTTTGTTCTTTCTGGCTCGTCGCGCTGCTGCTGCGTCTCCCCACATGTGGACTGCGGTACATCATTGTGTCTGCGCGAGCTCTGCGCGAGCTACTGTGTCATTTCGGGTGTCGCTGACCGGCGACCACTAAACGCTGTTTACGTCCTCATCCACAATACTGCTGCCGTCGCTCCGACCCCGCCCCCACATGCACACGCACGCACACGCACGCACGCACGCACAGACACGCGCAGAGAGAGAGAGGACAGCGGCGATGATGACAGAGACAGAGGCGGAGATTTCTCCAGGGAGGCGCGCGACCACCACCACCACCACCACGACCACCACCACGTCCCGCGGCTCTGTCACCGCCGGGCGCGTTACGTTGTTGCGTATCTAGAGCCAACCACCGCGGCGAGTCGGCGCGACACCAGACAGAAGCAGCAAGCATGCATTCGCTCAAGGAGGACGCGGGCTGCAGAGAGCCGCAGCAGCTCATCACGCGGAGCCATTTCATCATCGACTCCGACGCCGGCAGGATGGACAGCCACAGCAGCATGCAGCAGCAGCAGAGGCAGGAGCAGCAGCAGCAGCAGAGGCAGGAGCAGCAGCAGCAGAGGCAGGAGCAGCAGCAACCGCCGCCGAACCGCAGGTCCACCGCCGGCCCGAGGCACACCGCCGGAGCCGTGAACTGCAGCTGGGGCACCGAACTGTGGGTAGGTTCAGGTCGGACGTCGCTATAGCGCTGCTGCTGCTGCCGCCACGCCACCAGCAGAGAGAGAGAGAGAGAGAGACACACACACACACACACACACACACACACACACACCAGCTACAGAATAGCTTACGTCTCGCAGCAGCAGCAGCGGTCAAGGCCTGCACACCCCCCCCCCCCCCTCCCTCCCTCCCTCCAGCCCCCTACCCCACCCCCCCTCGCGCGGGTTTCGTTGTTCTACGATGGACGTAATGCGTGCTCGGGTCGAACGACGCGTCGCTTCAACCCGTGGCCCGTTTGCATTGCGTTTCATTGCATTTCATTGCATTAGATTTGCGCACGTCCTCCTGGCCGCGTGCCACGCAGACCAAGACCAGACGTGCGCGTGCCGGAGTGCACCTGCCATAGCAACACCGCCATAGACGGCGGCTCGCTGCGCGCCTCTCTCGCCGCGAAGGCTCCAATATGGGCGGCGCGGCGCAGAGGCAGCCCGCGTGAGAACGTCCCGCTGCGGCTGAGACGAACAGCTGGACCATACGTACCGCATAATGGACCCCCCCCCCCCCCCCACCAACACACACACACACCCTCACACACCCAACCCCCCCACCAGAATATTCTTATTAAATGTTCATGCTTTTGCAATGCAGTGTGCTGCCAATACACACAGGCAGTGTCATTAAATGGCCTGATGCATAGATTTTGCTGTATGGCTGTCTTTTGTTGTATGGGTCTCTCTCTCTCTCTCTCTCTCTCTCTCTCTCTCTCTCTCTCTCTCTCTCTCTGCATAGTAGGGATGGGGGATGAATTTAATGGTATGGTATTTCATTTGCATAATAGCCTGCTTTATAATCTGTCAACGAACGATTTAATCCTCCAGTCTTCCATGGTTAACCTGCGGGACATAAAGAGAGGTGGAGCTAAAGATGGCCATTTTATGGTGCATTGGTGGTAAATAATGTACAAAAAATAAATAAATATATATATACAGTACATTATATTAATGTGTAGATACAGACGTATAGATATACATGCATACTTGCACAAACAAACAAGCTGTGATTATAATACTGTGTGTGTGTGTGTGTGTGTGTGTGTGTGTGTGTGTGGATGATGCATGAACACAACAGTATTGTGTTGCTTGTTTGTGGTTCACTAGTGATGCTAATATGTGCCTTCCTTTCTGCTGAAGGACCAGTTTGAGAACCTGGAGAAACACACAAGCTGGGGAATTGATTTCCTGGAGCGCTACACCAAGTTTGTGAAGGAAAGGGCCGATATTGAACTCAGCTACGCCAAACAAATCAGGTAGGAGAACACACAACACAACAACCTAGTGGAATGCTAAAACACTGCGTGCCAGTTCATAAGACATTGTGGCTCACTGTGGTTCCCAGGATTAAGTTTACGTTTCCACAATTTCCTGGAACATTTTGAGATGTGATTTCTGGTTGCACTTGAGGCCTACAATCATGTCCTGTTCCAGTTTAATTGCAGAAGCAGTACTCTGTAATAAGCAATGTAACAGCTTCTACTTAATATGTAATAATGTTGGTGGAAAAGAGTTCCACACTGGGCCATGATGTTGCATTACACATGAAGTAGGCTACATGTTGTTAGGTGGCTAAATTGTTTGTCACATGTGTAACTACACTTTAAAGCGGGGGTCTCCAACCTTTTGTCCTCTGAGAGAATGAAATGAAAGTGGCCGAGAGCTACTCATGTTTTATATCATTAGCAACATGTATTCACATCCAGCCAAACCAACTGAATAAACTTATTTGAACTTGTGTGAACATTTAAAAAATGTTGATCTAACACTTTTTTTGTTCCTTAAATTCAACATCATCTTAACATTGCATTTTAAATTCAAACATCATTCAAAAATCACCAAACACCATCTGAATGAAGTCAGCCAGCTGGGCCGTATCGATGTGGTCAACCGACTCATCACACTGGATCCAAAAGCATTCGCACATGTCCACGTCCTGTTCTGGCTGTTTTACAACATCCACAGACAGCGCAGACTCTCCCTGCCTCAGTAGCACCAAGTTGTACATCTGCAATAGCGACATAATTTCACTCTTACTTCTTACTTTTTTTATGGTCCTATGTCACTGCAGTCATCGCCTCTTTTACAATTCTGTCGTCCGTGGACGGCTTTTTTGTGCTTATTTAGGATGTGCGGCACTTTAAACGAAGCCTCTGTTGCTGCCTCTGTTGGCCTTATTCGCCGGGTTTGGTAAACAGAGACTGTTGTCTTTTAAACTTGTTTTCAGCTCCTTTTACCTTCTCTGTTCGTAGACTGCTACCATCCGGAAAGTCCTTTGAAAAGTTTGCTGTGGACTTTGGTGCAGTGGTGTTCCACGTTACATCTTTTACCGACTGACACGCTCGCACCAAAGATGAGACACACACACTTGTCCTTAACATTAGTGAAAAAACATTCCTCATGAAAATAGCAAACCTTTTGCCAAACATCGCCTAATGTTACCATTATGACGGCATCACTTATCAAACTAGACAGCAGTGTAACTCATCTAATTGACAGCTGATCGACAAATAATCATTTCGTGTTAGAAGGGGTGACATGTCTGTGCATTTGATTGGATAGAAATCTAAATAGGTTTACCGAGTCTCTCTCTCTCTCTCTCTCCCCCCTCTGCTCTGTATAGGAGTCTTTCGAAGAAGTATCAAGCCAAGAAGAACTGCAAGGAGGAAGAGGAGAGCAGGTTAGTCGGCCATTTCATTTCGACCCGTTTAACGCACCTGCTGCTAGTTCTACGTCTTCCTTCCATTCCAAAGTTTATGGGTTCGAACCCCCCAGTGCCACCCAGTAAACGTCCTTGAGCAAGATATGATTAGTGTCATTTAGTCCTCAATAACGGAATAGCAATGATAAAAGACATTATATCATATATCAATCATCGTAGCTGTACGCTTAGTACAGGATTATGTTCCTATAGCTCTGCAGATGAGGGTTGGCTAAACTGTAAGTTTTAAATAATAATATTTCTTTCGTCACACTCAAGGACACTTTACAGAGACAGAGAAATTAAATACAAAACAAAATGTACAGCGATACATGCACAATATACAGACAGACAGGTGGACAGAGGGGCAGACAGGCATACAGACAGTCGGATGGACAGACAGACAGACAGACAGACAGGTGGGCAGGCAGACAGACTGACTGGCAGACTGACTGACAGACAGACAGACAGTGTTTTTAAGCGGGCTTACAAGATGGCAAGGCTGGTGGAGACACAAAGTGTCTGGCCCCCCATAGTACTCACCTTTCAGGTCCTGGTGGCCCCAAGCAGTCCAGAGGACCTGAGGAATGAAGGAGTGGGATGTGGTGGTGGTGGGATGTGGGATGTGGTGGGAGTGACCACTGGGTTGCACTACTTGCAGATACTCCTGGTGCCGGTCGTTTGGCTCCACGCTGCGAGAGCTCAACGACTACGCCAGCCACCGGGAGGCGCTGGCACAGAACCTGCACACCTACATTGTCAGCGAGCTGGTGCGCTACACGCAGGACCTGAAGACAGAGAGGAAATCAGTAAGACACACGCACACGGATGTAGAAATGTTGCGTAAACACAGTCAAAACTTGCTAAATTTTAATGCAACACGCAAATAACAAGATTTGGGGACATGGAACCCATGGTCAGAGCCTCCATTGTAGAGGCTGCAGCTCGGAGCTGTGGTCAAAAGGCTGTCTGTGCCTGTCGTGGCGGCAACCCAAGAACCCGTTGGTGGACACCAGCGGTGAAGGAAGCTGTCAGGCTGAAGAAGGAGGCCTTTCGGGCCTGGTTGGCCCAGGGGTCTCCTGAAACAGCAGACGGGTACCGGGAGGCCAAAAGGACCGCGGCTTCAGCGGTCGCTGAAGCAAAAACCCGGGTGTGGGAGGAGTTCGGGGAGGCCATGGAGAAGGACTTTCGGTTGGCCTCAAGGAAGTTCTGGCAAACTGTCCGGCGACTCAGGAAGGGAAAGCAGGGCTTGGCTCAGGCTGTGCTCAGTCGGGGAGGAGAACTGCTGACCCAGACCGGGCGATTGTCGGGCGGTGGAAAGAACACTTTGAGGAACTCCTGAACCCAACCAGTACGTCCTCTGTGGAAGAGGCAGAGCCTGAAGACTCGGGGGAAGCCTCACCCATATCCTTGGTAGAGGTCACTGGCTCTTCAGTGGCAAGGTGCCAGGTGTGAATGAGATTCGCCCTGAGATGCTGAAGGCTCTGGACATTGTCGGGCTGTCGTGGCTGACACGCCTAGTCAATGTCGCGTGGAGGTCGGGGACAGTACCTGTGGAATGGCAGACCGGGGTGGTGGTCCCCATTTTCAAAAAAGGGGACTGGAGGGTGTGCTCCAATTATCGGGGTATCACACTGCTCAGCCTCCCCGGGAAAGTTTATTCCAGGGTGCTGGAAAGGAGGCTCCGGATGATTGTCGAATCTCAGCTTCAGGAAGAACAATGCGGATTCCGTCCTGGCCGTGGAACAGTGGACCAGCTCTGTACCCTCACAGAGTTGTTGGGGGGAGCATGGGTGTTTGCCCATCCAGTCTACATGTGCTTTGTGGACTTGGAGAAGGCCTATGACCGCGTCCCCCGGGGAATCATGTGGGGGGTACTACGGGAGTATGGGGTACCGGGGCCGTTGGTACGTGCCATTCGGTCCCTGTACGAACAAAGTGCGAGCTGCGTTCGTATTCTCGGCACAAAGTCAAGCATGTTCTCAGTGGGTGTTGGACTCCGCCAAGGTTGTCCCTTGTCACCGATTCTGTTCGTGATCTTCACGGACAGAATCTCAAGGCGCAGCCGAGGTGAGGAGAGTGTCCGGTTTGGGGACCTCAGAATTGCATCTCTGCTCTTTGCAGATGATGTGGTTCTGTTGGCTACATCAGACCGTGACCTCCAGCATGCACTGGGGCGGTTTGCAGCCGAGTGTGAAGCGGTCGGGATGAGAGTCAGCACCTCCAAGTCTGAGGCCATGGTTCTCTGCCGGAAAACGGTGGAGTGTTCCCTCCGGGTTGGGAATGAGTTGCTGCCTCAAGCGAAGGAGTTCAAGTATCTCGGGGTCTTGTTCACGAGTGAGGGCAAAATGGAGCGGGAGATAGACAGACGTATTGGTGCAGCGTCTGCAGTGATGCGGGCGCTGTACGGGTCCGTTGTGGTGAAGAGGAGCTGAGCCGGAAGGCGAAGCTCTCGATTTACAGATCCATCTACGTTCCAACCCTCACCTATGATCACAAGCTTTGGGTAGTGACCGAAAGAATGAGATCGCGGATACAAGCGGCCGAAATGAGTTTCCTCCGCAGGGTGGCTGGGCTCAGCCTTAGAGATAGGGTGAGGAGCTCAGACATCCGGAGGGAGCTCGGAGTAGAGCCGCTGCTCCTCCGCATCGAAAGGAGTCAGCTGAGGTGGTTCGGGCATCTGATTAGGATGCCCCCCGGGCTCCTCCCCTTAGAGGTTTTCCGGGCACGTCCAACTGGGAGGAGACCCCGGGGCAGACCCAGAACCCGCTGGAGGGATTATATATCTCGTCTGGCCTGGGAACGCCTCGGGATCCCCCAGGAGGAACTGGAGAGTGTGGCTGGGGAGAAGGAAGCCTGGGAGGCCCTGCTTAGCCGGCTGCCACCGCGACCCGACCCCGGATAAGCGGACGAGAATGGATGGATGGATGGAAATAACAAGACGTTATTTGCTCAAATGGCCTTCCATAGCATATGAGCATATACTGTATCTACTCAAGATACAGTATACTGTAATACTCAACTCAATTCACAGAACGTTATTTAGTGTGCTACATGTGAGACCACATACAGGACAACAACATGTGCATGTTAAGCACAGTCTAAATGTCCAGGTCAAGGCTCCCCTGAAGGGTTTGAATATTATATATAAACAAACCTTTTATTTAAACTCACGTTGACACACGTGCACACCCAGGATCACAAAGAGCTTTAAAGAGAGTTTAAAGACAATAAATGGTCACATACAGCTATGGCGGATACACACAGACATGGCTTTAATCACTAGTAGTCAAGCTAGAACATTGTTTCAGGTCACTGAACACACACACACACACACATGCACACACAAAGACACGCACATTCTTTTGTTTGCAGTCACTGTCTGGAATTAAAGAGGGCGAAGTGTGTGTCTGTGTGTGTGTCTGTGTGTGTGTGTGTGTGTGTACACACAAGTGTGTGCGTGTGTGTGTGTGTGTACACACGTGTGTGTGTGTGCACACACGTGTGTGTGTGTGTGTGCACACGGTGTGTGTGTGTGTGTGTGTGTGTGTGTGTGTGTGTGTGTGTGTGTGTGTGTGTGGTTGCATGTGGGTGTGTGTGTGTGTGTGTGTGGTTGCGTCTGCCAAATGCCCTAAATGTAAATGTAAATGTAAATGTAATGTTGCATGTGGGTGTGTGCATGTATACGGAGGCACACTATACAAATGTATTGAAAAATCACTTAATTACAGACACCAGTTGCAGTCCTGCTGCTAATGTTTTTCGGTAACATTATGGGCTATTAAGTAGCCCATAGTGAAGACCTACAGAACTCTTCTCTCTCCATTCATACATTTAGAAACAGTGATTGGCCCCCAGCACACAGGGGGACCAGGAGATGCTGGTTGTGGTATGCTGCTATGCAGTCTACTGTGTGGTCAATATAGTTGATCATCAGACACTTGATTGTATATTGTATTTGTATCATTTCAATGTGGGTAATATATGCAAATGGCCAATGTTTAAATGTCTGAGTTGGGGGAAATATTTTGCATCTGCGCTGAGCTGCACCCCCAGAGACACAGAGAGCATCAGTAACAACTGCAGGGCATTTTTCACATTATTTCCCTAACGTGGATAGAATTTGTTTTGCATTTAAGTTAATATTACTAAAACTGATGTGATATCTCTGTGATATATCATGGGTGAGCAATCAGCTTCCGACACTTCCGATATCTTGGATGCTGACTTTTTTTTTTCTTCTTACAGCATTTCCAAGATGGCCGCCGAGCACAGCAGCACATCGAGAACTCGTGGAAGCAGCTGGAGTCGGTGGGTGACGCGTCATGTGACCCGTGACACGACACATGTTGCTCCTGTTCACATAACAACACGTAATATGATTAACCTGCTGGTTATTAGTAGGCCGTTCATAATCTAGCTTGTTTTTTTTTTGGTCAACTTGACTATTAACTAATGTTATAATATCACTGTTGGTTAATATTGACTTACACTATGTTGTGTTGTGTGTGTGTGTGTTAATAACGACCCATGTAATGTTGTGCTTTTATCTAATGCCTAATGTAAGTGTTGTTCATAACACTGTGAACTAATGACTAACACCAGACGTGTTGTGAATGTTGTCGCTGTGTTCAGAGTAAGCGACGGTTCGAGCGGGACTGTAAAGAGGCGGAGCGTGCTCAGCAGAACTTTGACAAAATCGATACGGACAACAGCAAAGCAGACGGAGAGAAGGTACAGACAGACAGACGGGCAGGCAGGCAGACAGACAGACAGACAGATAGAGAGGCATTCAGAGGGCTGTGCAGGCAGGCACTGCAGGGTTTACAAACCAGGGGATTGGGAGTTGACGGCTATAACCAGGAAGCCCGTCAGCAATGACCAAATCCTTTAAAGGATGTTTTCTAACATAAGAGTTGGACTATTGGTCCTGTATGTGCCTTGCCCATGGTTCCCAGTATGATCGCTCATGTTCTGCATGCAGAAACAAAGTTGATGTTGCAGATAGTGAGCTGGAGAGCTGGATAGAGGGCAGACTGGTGGACCAGGATGAGTGTGTGTGTCCATGTTTAACTCGCTTTCTCTCTTTTTCTGCACAGCGATGTTCACTGAAGGTAGGTTTAATACCTTTATTGTTATTATGATTATTATTATTATTAGTAGTCGTAATATTATTTTTCTTTAATAATAATTATTTATAATAATAATTATTAGGATTACTATTATTATTGTTATACATTACACATGTAGAAGTGCTATACAACCAGGTTTCCATGAGGCAACCAGAGAAGGTGCATGCTTGTAGCAATATGAATACAGATGTTGTTTTAAGTGTGTGTGTGTGTGTGTGTGTGTGTGTGTGTGTGTGTGTGTGTGTGTGTGTGTGTGTGTGTGTGTGTGTGTGTGTGTGTGTGTGTGTGTGTGTGTGTGTGTGTGTGTGTGTGTGCGCGCGCTGCTTCAGGCTCGCCAGACAGCTCAGCAGAAGCAGCAGGCGGCTGAGGACTCCAAGCAAGACTACATGACCAGCCTGAAGCAGTTCAACCAGGACCAGCAACAGCATTACCACACACTGGTGCCAGTTATATACCAGGTAAATACGACTAGTACACCACTACCACACCCTGGTACCAGTTATATACCAGGTAAATACTACTAGTACACCACTGCCAGACCATGGTACCAGTTATATACCAGGTACTGGTGGGATATGGTGGTGAATACTACTAGTACCAGTTATAAACCAAGTAAATACTAGTAGGGAATCTACTAGTACATCACTATCACATACTGGCACCAGTTATATACCAGGTAAATACTACGAGTACTAGTACGACCACACACTGGTACCCATTATAAACCAGGTAAATACTACTACTAATATACTACAAGCAACACCACATGCTGCAAGATATTTAGTGTGTGCCCACTTTGTGTGTGTGCAGCGTATTCAAGACATGGAGGAGAGGAGGATAGACCGACTGGGGGAGTCGATGCGTTCGCTGGCAGAGGTGGAGAGGAAGGTGCTGCCCATCATCAGCAGATGTTTGGACGGGATGACGCATGCTGCAGAGAGCGTCCAGTCCCGGGTGGTGAGTCCATGTCTTCTGTTATCTTCTGCTGTCCCAACCAAACAGCACACACACCGATGCCCACCTGGTTCCAGACTGTTTCCAGAAAACAGTTCTGTGATTCAGGGTCTGGCATCGGTTGCTTGAGCTGAGTGTACTTATCATCTGTGTGAGTTTTCACCAAACCGCCAATCAGCGTCCTGTAAGGAAAAATGTGCAGAGGGAATCCATGTGAACATAGCAAGCAACAGAAACCAACACGGCAACTCCCGTAGCGAAAGGTTTGGATTCTGCTATTGAAGCTTTTTTTAACAAACAGACAGAAATATCGGCTCAAAAACCAGAGCAGCGTTCCAAGACATACTGCCAAGAAGCAGTGGGCTCCTGTTTCACAGGTTCTCAGCATCACCGTGCCACTCATACCTCTTTCCCACCAAGGCATTTTGAGGGCCGGTTCAGAGCCGGTGCCTAAAGTAATTTCACATTGCTAATTCAGGGTGTGAATATGTTGAATATCCAATATCTTTCTAACTTCAAATCAAATTTCATAAGCTGCTATTTTTTAATATACTACTAAACATTGGTGAACACATTTTATACAGCCTCAAAGACATGTACTTGTCTTAGACTGTACAATATACAGACATGGCTCTTGGGGGACATGGCAGAGCGATGTTTGCCTGTTCTTAGTGAAGGTAGTACCAGCGGAGTGCTCAAGGTGGGGCGTGGGGTCTGATTATGTTTGGAGGTAGGTAGGGGCAGTTCCGCTGCCCGCCTTGTAGGCCAGTACCAGTGTCTTGAATCTAATGCAAGCCATTACCGGGAGCCAGTGGAGGTCACGAAAGAGGGGGCTTACATGGGAACATTTTTGTCAATTGAAGACGCTGCTGCATTCTGGATCAGCAGCGAGTGTTCAGAGTTCTGAATTATTTGGAGTCTGTTGAGGAGTTTGGTGGGAAGGCCAGTTAAGAGGGCATTACAGTAATCGATCCCGGATGTGACAAATGGGTGGACCAGAATTTCAGTGCTGGATTGGGACAGAGATGAGCGGAGTCTGGAAATGTTACGAAGATGGAAGAAGGCAGTCCGGGTGATGTTTTTAATGTGCGGTGCAAATGAGAGGGAGCCGTCCAGAATGACACCGAGGCTTTTGACTTGGGAAGAGAAGGGTACAGGGAAGCCGTCGATGATGATGTGTGAAGCTGGGGTGTTTTGTGATTTGGTGCGTGTGGATTTGGAGCCGATGAGCAGGGCCTCGGTTTTGCTGCCATTGAGCTTCGGGAAATTCCTGTTCATCCAGCTCCTGATGTCCTCAAGGCAGGTGGTAAATGTTGGCATTGCAGCACAGCTGGTCGTCCACTACCAGGCCAAGTTCAAAGACTTTGATGTCCTCAATGGTGAGAAGTAGGTCCATCTAAGGGCAGTCTTTCTGAAGAGAGGCTCAGTCTTGTCTAGGTTAAGCTGCAGGTGATTGGCAGTCGTCCATTTGCTGATGTCAGCCAGGCATTTAGAGATTTGTGTTGCGTGAAGTTGATTTGTTGGTTGTCAGAGGGGGGGGGGAAGGAAAGGAACAGTTGGGTGTCATCTGCATAACAGTGATAGGAGAAGCTGTGGAATGTAATTACAGGGCCGAGAGATCTAGTGTATAAGGAGAACAGAAGGGGACCTAGCACTGAGCCTTGGGGGACTCGGAGGGCCGTTGTAGTTGCTGTGTTTTCCAGGATGATCCAGGTCTCTGTGAGAGTTTCTTCTACAGGTTCTAATGCTATGTCTGTATGTCTGTCTATCTGTCTGTCAGACAGCCAGACAGCCAGCTAGCCAGCAGGTCATTGGCTCTAACACTGTGTCTGTCTGTCTGTCTGTCTGTCTGTCTGTCTGTCTGTCTGTCGGCCAGCCAGCATGACAGCTAGCCAGCCAGCCAGCAGGCCATTGGTTCTAACTCTGTGTCTGTCTGTCAGTCAGCCAGACAACCAGTCAGCAGGTCATTGGTTCTAATGCTGTGTCTTAGTGCTGGGCGGTATGACCAAAAATTGATATCACGGTATTTTTCTAAATTCTAACGGTTTCACGGTATATGACGGTATTTTTTTTTCCATGCATAATCAAGTGTTCACAACATATTCTATTGGTTGAGAGAGGAAATACTGCTGTAGATTGACTTAGGATGGACTATTTTACCATTGTAGTGACCACTCATTAGCAGGACAATATAGGTTAGAATTCACAGCGAGCTAGCCTTGTTGACGTTATAGTTACTTGATAGGTTTATTCAACTACATTACCCATGACCGTTAGCGGGTTGATGACGTTTAATCAAGGCTAGCTCGCTGTGAATTCTAACCTATATTGTCCTGCTAGTGAGTGGTCACTACACGATCATGATGAATATTGTAGAATTCTGATGGGGGGGGGTCCGTTAATTCGCGGGTGTTCATGTGTGTATGATGTTGCGCGCGACACTGAAACAGTGTTGCGCGGCGCAGCGTTCCGAACGTTGTGTAATCAAATACACCGGTATGGCGGTATATTAAAAATTCATATCATAACGGAAATACACACCGGTATTCGGTGTGAACCGGTATTACCGCCCAGCACTACTGTGTCTGTCTGTCTGTCTGTCTTGTCTGTCAATCAGCCAGCAGGTCATCGGTAACTAACGCTGTGTGTGTGCGCGTGTGTGTGTGTGCCAGGACAGCCAGCAGGTGGTGGAGGTGTTTAAGACGGGCTTTGAGCCTCCGGGGGACGTGGAGTTCGAGGACCACAGTGCCCCCATGAGGCGAAGCATCTCAGAGTCCAGTTACCTTGACAACCGGGCCGAGCGGAGGCACAGCAGGCGCAACAGCCGAGGAAGACTCTGGCCCTTCATCCGCAAGAACAAGGTAGAGGCGGAAGGAACTTTGTTTGGTGATAGATGATTGGTTCTGGATGAGCCCTGAGTAGAGTGATGGATGGCTGCTGCTGCTGCTGTTGACCTCTGTCCTCTGCCTCTCTCTCTTTCCTCTTAACTCGCCCTGCCTTCTTCGCTTTTTCCTCCTCTTCCACACCCGATTTGTTTTCCACTCTCTCTCGCTCTCTCTCTTTCTCTCTCTTGTCCCGCCCCCTTCCTCCTCCTCTAACACACGCCACCTCCTCCTCCTCTAACACACACACCCCTCGTCCCTCCAGCTGATGAGCCTTCTCTCCTCCCCACATCAGCCCCCACCTCCTCCACCCACCTCCCCATCCCCAGGGGGCGAAACCAGCAGTCCGCAGTCTCCGCCTCCCTCCGCCCGGGAGCCAATTGCGCAGCGACTCAACGACCTCATGAGCTCCGGCTCCCGGACCCGCAAGCAGTGTCTTCGTAGCCTCAAGAGAGGGGTAAGCCTCTTTAGTGCGGAGTGTTCATACACTCTCAACATCTCAATCTCTCTTCAAATCCTGAATTGACAACAGGAGCAGTTGTGTGTCTCTGAGTACTGGTAGAGTCATGAGTAACTAGGGAAACATGGTAGAGCATATTGCATATATTGCATATACATATTCCATTTTCCCCCTCCTAGCACATATACACCACATACACCAAGAAAACCATAGGATAAGATGCACATCAGTGCAAAGAAAACCTACAAACCTATTTGCAAATGAATCAAAGTTGCTAAAGCATAAGTGTGGCCTGCAAGCCTGCTGCCAGACCGCCCCGTCTGAGTGGTCCAACTAAACACACGTTCATCAACTTTTTGCAACTTTCCTTTCATGCCTACAGCTGTCACTCAAACTGGTAAGTAGGTTTTTCACTTCACACACTATTGTTTGTTTGGATTTGGTAGCATTTGTAAGACCCCGCCTCCCTAATGTCCTGTCTGGGATTAATAAAGTGTGTGTGTGTGTGTGTATGTGTGTGTGTGGCCTATCTGCAGGGCTCTGGTTCAGAGGACTTCAGCCACCTTCCTGCAGAGCAGAGGCGTAAGAAGCTCCAGAACAGGATCAGCAGCATTGGGGTGGAGGTGCAGAGAGAGAGAGAGCAGAGGTACCTCCAGAGCTCCAGCCCAGTACTGCTCACCACGTCTATACAGGGATGAACGACACAAATATGTCACTTACTTTTGTTCTTCAGGGTTATCAAAGTGTGCATTAAGCATCAGACAAACATATGTTCCGTGAAATACATTGTAATCTCTTGCAATTTCAGTCGATTCATCGATTTCCTTCTATTCCTTCAAGCCGATGATTGTGCAGAGAGTGGAGGCGGGGATTCAGAACACCACACCCCTTTATTAGTTGACTTTGAGATGTACATTCTATTAACATTAACATTTTTGCCATTTTCCGGACAAGTTATTTGGTAGGTGTGCAGTGGATACATCCCTCTGTGATACGCTATGGATATTTCACATTTTAGATCCCGTTGTCTCATTTGAAACATGAAATGTAAAACCGCTAACCTCGTCTTTATGCTACCCTGCACACACGCTAACCACGTCTTTACGCCACCGCTAACCGCGACCGTTTGCGTGCGTGTGCGTGCTGCAGAGATGCGCTAGCTAAACTGCGGGAGGTGTATCAGAGGAGTCCTGAGATGGGAGACGCCAGCAGTCTGGACTCCCAGATCGAGGAGGCCAGTCAGAGGCTGGACCGGCTGCAGAAGGAGATGCACAGACACCAGGTCAGTACAGGAACCGCTGAGACTGTGAGCTCCATGAAGTCTGTCGGTGGTCACCAAGCCGCTGAACGCTGATCTGATTGGTCCATCTCTGAGGCATTTCAAGCGGATGGCAAATAGAGGAAGACAATGTAAAAAAAATTCGGGCAAAACCAAACTAAGGAGGACATCTACTGGACACACTAAGGTATTACATCTGGAACTGTGACACTACTGCGCCCTCACTTGGACCTTGGAGTTTCATCTAGAAGTGCTTGTTATTGATTCAATAATGACTTTACTTTAATACATTCAACTACATTCAACCACATACACTTCACTCATTTCCATTCACCCAATAATTTCAATTACATTTTGTGCTATGTTCTGACTTTAAGGACAGATCACTTTTCACACAAATTGGTGGCCTACTGTACTTTGTATCTAAACCTATTGTACCTAAAGTCAATTTATTGACTGAATACATACATTTATTTTGGCCATATATCCAACCAAATATATTTTGAATTATATTTTTCTTGACTTGAGATGTAGATCTTGGTAATATTTTGACTTGTGTTGTGATCTTACGCTTTAAAAGGTTGGTGACCACTGCTGTAGATTAGATTTTATCATATTGTTTAGAAAGGCAGTAAAGTGGACAAACCATTGACAGACTCCAGTGCTCAGCTTTTTCTGAATTTGTGTGTGTGTGTGTGTGTGTGTGTGTGTGTGTGTGTGTGTGTGTGTGTGTGTGTGTGTGTGTGTGTGTGTGTGTGTGTGTGTGTGTGTGTGGTGTGTGTGTGTGTTGTGTGTGCGCGCGCACGCCCTCCTCCCAGGGTTGGTTGCAGGAGACGGAGAGCAGGCTGGTAGACCATGGCGGCAGGCGGCAGAGTGGAGGTTGTGGGTTTGAGTCCCAGGCCACGACACCAGGCAGCAACAGCCTGGGTTCACCCGGAGAACCTCAACCACCACCAGGGCCCTTCTAGCCGAGAAAGGTATGTACCTGAACAACTATCTAGTATCTGTTTAGTGTCTGTTTACTATCTCTTGACTATCTGTCTACTATCTGTTTACGATCTGTTGACTATCTGTCTATCAGTCTATAATCTGTCTATGACCTGCTTACTATCTGTCCATTATCTGTCCATTATCTGTCTATGGCCTGTTTTCTATCGGTCTACTATCTGTCTATCTGTTTACAATCCATCTACTATCTGTCTACTGTTTAGTATCTGTTCACTATCTGTTCACTATCTGTCTACTATCTGTTTACTATCTGTCTATTATCGCGTTTACTGTCTATTTACTATCTGTTGTCCACTCGCCTATTCAAAGATGGGCTATTTTATTAAATGCAAAAAAAAACATTCTTTTGCATTTAATAACACCTGGTTTGCCATTCAACCAGGTGTTCTCACCAGCTCTGGGTTGGGTTATGTTGTGAGACGCAGAGACAGGGACTTCTTGTCCCCGTCTGTCCCTTGTGGTGTCTTCTCATGTGTTGTGTTGTGTTGTGTTGTGGCTCTAGTCCCGACGGGCAGCTGACACAGAAGACAACACTGCAGAGCTCCACCTGAAGTCTCGCAGCTCAGAGTTTGACGATGACTTTGACGAAGATGAGCCCTTGCCCAGTATAGGCACCTGCAAGGCTCTCTACCCCTTCCAAGGTACTAGCATATATGTATATAAAGTCAAGTCAATTTTATTTGTATAGCCCTTAATCACAGTTACAGTCCCAAAGGGCTTTGCAGGCCATATGATTATTGGCCAAGTGATTATGACACGCCCCCCTAGCCCCCCCTCAGGTCAAGAAACTACTCCCTTAATTAACAAGGAAGAAATCTGGAGAAGGAACGCAGAGTGAGGGATCCCTCCTTCCAGGGACGGTTCGGAGTGCAATGGGTGTCATACGGGCACGAAAAGGAGTAACAAAGCAATACAATTACAAGCGACAAACTAAGTACAAATGATAAATTGAATAGTAATATTGTGGAGTGACAGGGTGCTGGCTAGAGAGTAAGCTGGTAGCCGTCCCTATACTTCTCCTCAAGGTTTCTTCCTTGATAACAACATTTGTTCTTTGCTCTTTGGAGGGCTTAGGGGTTAAGGGGTGTCTTATAATGTTGCCTGTGAAGCCCTTTGGGAATAAGTGTGGTTAATGTGTACCTTTTTTGTAAATTTCTAATTTCAACCTGAAAAACTAAGCTAAACTTAACAATGTGAAACTATAACAAGCAAATATGGTTACGACTGTGTGGTGTGTAGTTCTAGTCACTAACTACTGACATTTGACCACTCGGTTGTGACACGTGTGTGTGTGTGTGTGTGTGTGTGTGTGTGTGTGTTGTGTGTGTGTGTGTGTGTGTGTGTGTGTGTGTGTGTGTGTGTGTGTGTGTGTGTGTGTGTGTGTGTGTGTGGTGCAGGTCAGAACGAGGGCACCATTTCCATGGTGGAGGGCGAGCTGCTGTCGGTGGTGGAGGAGGACAAGGGGGACGGCTGGACCAGGGTGAGGCGGGACCAGGACGAGGAGGGCTATGTGCCCACCTCCTACATTAAAGTCTTCCTGGACAGCAACGCTAAAGGTGCCATGACTTACATCTAACTGACCCGCACATACACACACACACACACACACACACACACCACACCCGCAGCTGCGACCACCAGCACCAAACAACACACACACACACACACTCATTAATACAACACACGATGGTGATGTGTCATCACGCTGTGATCGCCATAGCAACAACGGTGAGCTCCCTGAGACCAGTGGACCTTCAGTCCTCCAGATGAACCCTGACCTTGGGTTTCTGAAGCCCATATGAAGGACAGAACTAGTTCCTCACCCCACGGCAGCCTACTGACAACACTTTAGAGGGCCGGCCTGTGGAGTCCTACTGGTCCTACTCGTTGACCTTTAACCTCCACAAGATGTCATACTAAACTAGCCGAGTCCCGGGCGTTTAACCAGCACCTCCTGAATGTCAACGCAGTGTTCTTACCGGTGTGTGTCTGTGTGTGCGTGCGTGTGTGTGTGTTGTGTGTGGTGCGTGTGTGTTTCAGTGTGAATGGAAACACTCATCACTGCTATGTTTGGACATGAAATCGTGTGTGTGTGTGTGTGTGTGTGTGTGTGTGTGTGTGTGTGTGTGTGTGTGTGTGTTGGTGTGTGTGTGTGTGGTGTCTTAGGATATGGCCTACTCCTCAGGTAGTTTTGTGGATATTAATTCTATATCTGGGGGCTAGTCTATGCATTCTATATTTACAGCTCTATGAAATCTATCAATCGATTACTCTTTTTTTTACCTCTCTTTGTGGCTTTGCCTGTCTATGTGCTCGAGCTGCATTCTCCTCTGCTTGCCTATGGGTTCATGTATAGGCCTATATATACTGTATATACATAGAATATACTGTATATATGTAGAACACAAATGTACTGTAGTGCATGTCTAGTTCAAACTATTGTCTGCTCAGTGTCTAAATCCTTTTTTATGGCAACATGTACTGTACATCTTGGTTAGGCACACACACACACACCACACACACACACACACATACACACACACGGTCAAGTCTCCTGGGAAGGTGAGGTCACAAAGCCAAAGGTCGTCTCATAATCTTTCCTCAGGTTTCAAACTCCTATAGTATGTCCTACTTACCTTAACCAAGCTTAACTTATACCTACCTACTAACCTGAGGGTTTATTGTGACTACCTAACATGACTAACCTCATGGTTTACACAGTGCTCTATTGAGATGAACTGACTACTAACATACTTGTTTTTACCGTGGTTTATTCAGACTAGCGTTACATTAACTAACGTACTAATCTGCAGAGGTCAGTTTAGATGACCTCCATGAACTACTAACCCCCATGTTTACAGTCTTTTTGATTCAGACTAAGGAAGGTACTTTGAATGACCACTAACCTACCACCCAGTATGTAGTCTACGTTAGGTTAGACAGGGTTAGGGTTCATTATCACTAAATCTGACCGTTTGATTGGTTGATTGATTGAAAATTTTAAACTTTATTTAAATCATTTTAAAACAATTTTAAGTAGTGTATGCATCTACTGAGGCACTGGGCTGTGAATGAGTTGGGGGGGACAGTAGGATGTTGAGACTAGGAGGAAATTGCTGCTTCAGTTGGCTGAAATGTTACCTTTTGTCTGAGCCTGCCTCTTCTAACCTGCCTGTCTGTTTGTCTGTCTGTCTGTTTGTCTGTCTTATTTTTTCTCTCTATTTACCCCTCTCTCTCTTTCTCTCTCTTTCGGTCTCTCTCTTGCTCTCTTTGTCTCTCTCTCTCTCTCACTGTCTCTCTCTGTGTTTGTTTGCCTGTAATTTTGCCTTAATGCTGTCTACCTTTCAACCCCTTTCTCTCCACCTGTCTGTCTCTCTGTTGTTATGACTGCATGTGTCTGTATGTCTGTCGCCTGTTTCTACCTCTGCCTGCCCCCCCCCTCTTGTCTTTGTTGTTCCTCAATGTCTCTCTGTCTGTCCGTCTGTCTTGCTCTCTTTACTCCATCTTGCTGTTCTTCCTGCCTGTCTCTCTTGTCTGTGTGTATCTCTCTCTCTCTCTGCCTATCTGCCCCGCCTGTCTGTCCGCCTGTCTGTGTTTATTTTGTAGGCTTCGAGCAGTCTAGTCGGCTAGTCTAGTACTAGACTGGTAATGACCAGTAGGCGGCGCTGTGGAGAGAGGCTGATGACTTAACCGCCAAAGGAAGTGATTCCTAAAGAATGAGAGAATGGAGGAATTCTGGTCAAAGTAAATAAATAAAAGAAAAAAGGATTCATGGACATAAATACACACATTGTTTGATGAGTTCCTTACACAGATTGCCAATGTTTGGATGTCAAATTCAGACAACCTAAAAAGGACTTGCTTGTTATTCCTGCAATCAACACGAACCCTGATGGAACCAGAGGAAACTCTCCTCTCTTTCTAAGATGGATTTCAGAGGAGGAGGGAGGCGAGGATATTACGTTGTTTTCAGGGAAGACAAAAAAAGTGTTTCCATAGAAATGTCTTTGCCGGTAAGTTACCACGGTAACCACTCCATCACATGTGAAGCAGAGGAATACTGCTGCCTACCAACCCTAGGAATAAATCATCCCCTCTTTTGGCATTACTTATTGGTTTGTTTCCATAGTGATTGTCTCCTTGGTTACAGTACACCTTTCACCCTTCCTACTTTCATTTATGCATTTGAACGCACCCGTCTGTCTGCGTGTCTGTCTGCGTGTCTGTCTGTTACTGAGCCTTGCTGTTTGTTTACTGTTGGCGAGAGAATACGGAACATCTCAAAGGTCAATTATGGCAATGTTAAGAAACCATCGGTCAGCAACACTCCTCTGCCGTGTTAAACAGATCCAACATGGATCCCATCCCATGTTAAATAGATCCCACACGGATCACATCTAATGTTAGACAGATCCAATATGGGTCCCGTTTGAAACCGATCCCATCCCATGTTAAAAAGATCCAACATGTATCATATCTAATGTTAGAGAGATCCAATATGGATCCTATGGTAAACAGATCCAACATGGATCCCATCCCATGTTAAACAGATCCAACATGGATCTTATCTAATGTTAGAGAGATCCAGTATGGATCCCATGTTAAACAGATCCAACACGGATCCTCTTCCTTGTTGACCAGATCCAACATGGATCCTGAGTCTGTCGTAGTGTAAAATAGAGCCGTGGCAAAGTGAAACAGCAGTATTAATGTGTTCCTTTTGAAATGTATTTACTCAAATGTATTGTTAATGTCAAGCTTAATCAAAGTAGAAAGGCCTACAGAGAATGCAAGATGGCTGCTATAGAAATGTTTTACCTTTTGGACCTGCTAATGCTTTCAGAGAAATGTTTTTATGTCCCGAGAAAGGCGGGAAAAGACCAACCATGATGTCAATATCTGAAAATGTTTAAGACTTTCGAGTGCGTCAAGAAGTGGTGGAGAAACCGTGAGCAGTGGACTCCTCATAGTGAATGACGTCCCTATTAGCCGTGTGTTCCCTCCATAGGATCCAATGTGGTTGATTCACGAGTGAAATGTTAAACCTTATTCTATCGAAAAACTTGAAAGCTCATGGCTATAATTTGGTGTGTTGTAAAATATATGAAAACTGCTTGGTTATTTCGGTTTCTCTATAATTTTTTACATTGTTTACTGGTATGTAGAAGTGGGCTTTTTTGAAGTTTGTGGATGTTTCCAATTTTCAACTAAACTAAACTTTAAACAACAGAGTCTGTATTTTTCTTTCATCAATGGATGCTTGAACGGTAAGTATTGAGATGAATTGGGGCAGACTCACTTAAGTTCTGAAAGTCTCAAACAGTTTATATATGTTAACCATGTATTATACTGTATATATATATATTATATCCATAACATAATATTGAGAGCAGTTGGGGAAATTTGATCTTGAAGTGTTTCATGTTTGTGGCCTGCTTAATGTGTCAAGTGAATAGAGGGTCAAAACAGGCTGACATTTTGAAAATGCAATTTTTGACATTTGATTTATGGTGGGGAATTGGGTTTTAAAGACAACCATGTAAAATGGGTGAACATTTGCGCTAAGGCGCCTATTATTTAAATCTCTTATTATTCCTGTCGTTGTAATAGTCACTGTGCTATTTTAATCTGGGCTACAGGGTTGTGTTTCTGAAATATTCTTAAAACTGACATCAGGGGAAGTAAGAAAGTTCAATTGTGTGGAAATCATTTCCACAATTAAAACTGCAGTAAATCTGAAGAACATTATGTATAATAGGCCTATATATTGATTTGTCTGATAAGTGTACATTATTACACTAACACCAATATATATATTTTTAATATTAGGTCTGATTTATTCTTATTGCCTATAGCCTATATTCTGTTTCACAATTATTTTTATTTACAAAATGCCTAAATGGGATTTTGTTTGTTTTCTCTGTTAATTTCCTCTGCATGACATGAGGTGAATGACAGGTGAATGATGAGGTGAATGACAGATGTGAATGACATGAAGTGAATGACAGGTGAATGATGAGCGTGAATGACAAGTGAATGACATGAAGTGAATGATGAGGTGAAATGACAGCTGTGAATGACATGACAGGTGAGTCAGTGTCAATGTGTCCGTTGCCCGCGTGGCGTGAGGGGTGTTTGGCGGCCCTAGCAACCGTGCTGTTGATAGCAACCAGCCCGCTCCACTGGCAGCCATGACGGACGCGACGGACGGACCACCGGAGGTGCGGGAGTCGGCGGTCACAACCAGCGATGTCTATAAAGTGGCTGACAATCTACCGGCAAGATTCAATCATCCCGACTGTTTTCAGGGTTACAGGTATAGACTGAATATCGGTGTGATCAGTTGTACGTTCGGATTTAACTCAAGTACCACGTAGCGTTATCTTATGAAATATAATGAGGACATTTCTGTGTCTAAATAATGCAAAATACTTGCCTTAGTTGACGCTATTCTAGGCAAAACAATGTTTTCCTGTACTGTACTCTAGGCCTAGTATAGAACACATGTATAGTTCAGGCATAAACACACTTATCATCCGTTTCAGTTTAGTCGTGGTTCGATCTACTGAATGAATCGACGTAGCTAGTAGTGGGTCGTTTAGTTTTAGATGAGTATCGTCGACCCTTAAGAGTGACTTGGGGGTCCTGACGGTGATCCAGTACCTAACGATATATAAACACGTCACATGTGCGAGTAGCATACATGTTGTGAGATGACAGCAGAGTATAAGATAGAAAAGTATGATGTGTTTGAGTGGGAGATGGAAAGATATTGGGTGAGCTGGAGAGAGAGAGAGAAGAGAGAAGAGATGGTGGGTGAGATAAAGAGAGATAGTGGGTGACATGGAGAGAAGAGAGAGAAGAGATGGTGGGTGAGATGGAGAGAGAGAGCGAGATAGTGGGTGACATGGAGAGAAGAGAGAGAAGAGATGGTGGGTGAGATAAAGAGAGAGATAGTGGGTGACATGGAGAGAAGAGATGGTGGGTGAGATGGAGAGGGAGAGTGAGAGAGATAAGAGATGGTGGGTGAGATAGAGAGAGAAGAGATGGTGGGTGAGATGGAGAGAGAGAGATAGTGGGTGACATGGAGAGAAGAGATGGTGGGTGAGATGGAGAGGGAGAGGGAGAGAGAGAAGAGATGGTGGGTGAGATAGAGAGAGAATAGATGGTGGGTGAGATAGAGAGAGAATGGATGGTGGGTGAGAGAGAAGAGATGGTGGGTGATGGAAAAAATAGATGGTGGGTGAGATGGACGAGAGAGAGAGAATAGATTGGTGGGTGAGATCGGAGGAGGAGAGAGCCGGAGAGAGCTGTATATGGCAGGGCTCCACGGCGCAGCAGTGTGCCAAGTCCATGTTCATATTTAGCTCAGGCCCCGTGAAGCTGAATATTCTGCAGGGACAGCCGAGTGTTCGCCGAGAAATGCGCTTTGATCTCTTTCCAAACACGATAGTTTTTATTTTATTATTTTCTCCAATTAATTGTACTTTTTGAGGCCTATTGTGTTGTGCTGTGCTGTGCTTTGTTCCAGCCAGAAACGCTGCAATCCACTGTACCGCACATCCAACCAGGTGTACGGAAGCAAGAGACCCACCGTACACGAGATGCCCGTGAGCGACACGTTAATATACGTCATTAGCGATGAATTATGGGAGCACCTCTTTATTAATAGCTTCTGGTATTCATATTCAGCTTGTGGTCTTGACACCATAAAATGATCTCCCTCCAGCCTGACGTTTTATTGAATATATTTATTATGTGTCTGTTTCGGCCGTGGTTGGTCTAATTGTCGCGTCTCTGCGTGCAGACTCAGTTCAACGGGACGTCGCGGCAGTTTTCGGAGGCGATGCTGCGCAGCGGGATGTTCCGAGACGGCGGCTTCAACACTTTCTTGGATAAAAACAGAATCTCCGGGACGGCTGCCATGACGACCCTGCGAGACAGAATCAGCTTCAACCAGTGCTATCGCCATGGCAACTAGCGCAGCACACACACACCAACCGCTGGCTGCACCACGGCCCGTCAGTCGATCCCGAGCCCGGTGTCACAATAAATGTTGTGAAACACTCCTCCTCACGTGGACCTGTTCTGCCGTGTGTGTTTGTGTGTGTGTGTGTGTGTGTGTGTGTGTGTGTGTGTGTGTGTGTGTGTGTGTGTGTGTGTGTGTGGATGCTGCTCGCTGTTCTTCCAGAGGGGTTTGGTTGAGTGGGGTTGTGGTTGGCGATGTGGGGATGATTGTGTTTGTATATTTTAATTGACTACCATCGTATTTTTGAACTCTTTTAATAATTTCACTTCCCTGCAATTTGCTAAAACCTGGTACATAACATCTCTTGTGTGTTATAAGATTAATGTTCTTTGTACTCTGTCCCTGCCCAAGTAAAATTAATTCAATAAATTCATTCATAAAGCTTATTCCAGGCTGCCTGAAGTTGAAGACCATGTCTTAACATGTATACACACACAACACACACACACACACACACACACACACACACACACATGCACGCCTGCACACACTGGACACACACTGGACACACACATGCTCATACACACATGCACAACCAAATACATACACACACACACACACACAATCACACACACATTGGACCCCCCCCCCCCACCCTCACACACACACACACACACACACCCCAACACACACACAATTACACACTGTAACACCCCCCCACACACTGACCCCCTTCCAACAACCCCCCCCCCCCCACACACACACACAGAAATAAAGATCCAGATCATTAACCAACATGAAGAAAGAAGACAGGAGATTAATCCTGTCCTTACTAAAGCTATGGACACTGTGTTGACTAGCTGTTGCATTGTCTTAGCTGTTGTCCTGTCCGATGCAATGCTGCACAATGTGCGGCAATGCATCCCCCGTCAGCACATTGTGGGGATCTGAATGCCCATACGGGTGAATGGCTGCCAGCTTGTGATATTTACACCATCCCGTCCCAGACTCCCTCAGCAGCCCCAAACACTTTGTGTGCATTCCAAACAACAACAACAGAATGGACAAACAGCATGATCACTGCACCCTGGGGGAGAGCGAGCAAGAGAGGAACAAAGAGAGAGAGGGGATGGGGAAGAGAGAGAGAGAGAGAGAGAGAGAGAGAGAGAGAGAGAGAGAGAGAGAGAGAGAGAGAGAGAGAGAGAGAGAGAGAGAGAGAGAGAGAAAGAGAGAGTTCTTGTGTGTCAGGTGGTTCTCAGTATGTTTCTGGCTGCCGTAGACCCTACCCTGTGGAGCCAAGATCTCCAAGATCACGATGTGTGTTTTATGAAATACTGAACAAATAATGGTTTATTCTAGACTAGATATTCACATGTCATATGGAGTGATTATTCATAATAATTCATCAAGTAGTATTAGTATTCTATTATTTAGTAGGCCATGATGCACAGCACACGATGCATATCGCTGTTCTTACTGTTCTTGACTGTTTCCCAGATACTTATCCCAACAACTTCACAAACTCTTTCTATGGCATATATACATATTCTATAGACGGGCCCCTTTTTAAGTCTCTGAATCAGTTATCTAAATCCATGATGCTGTCATATAGGAGATGCATCTTGCAAATGCAAATGAAAAAAATATATTAAAACTTGTGGCCATGATTGGGAGTCATGTATATATGCACTTGTGTGTTCAATTGAAATGCAGGCAGATTCTTTGCTGTGTTTTCCCAATAATGGGCTCATGCAGGCAGGATGATCAAATTGCTCGCTTGACAAACGATCTACCACCACCACCACCACCACCACACCCACCCACCCCCACCCCTCTGGCTTCCGGTCCACCACCACCACCACCACACCCGCCCACTCCTCAGGTTTCCGGTCCAACACAGCGGGCGTCATCTCTGGTCTCCTCCACCTCCTCCGCCGCTGCTGCTGCTGCTGCTGCTGCACCCCCACCCCCGGTCCACCAGCCAGCCAGCCAGCCAGCCAGCCAACCAGCCAGCCAGCCAACCCAGTGACACCAGCAGCAGCATCGCATGGAGAAGTGGAGCCGACTGTCTATGATGGTTTTTCAGCGCTAGAGCTGAAGGATCACACGTAGCAGGCGACAGCAGCACCTCCAGTGTCATCTCTCTGTCGGTCGCCTCTCTTTCACGCCGAGTGGAGAGAGAGAGAGAGAGGGGAAAAAAGGGAGGGAGGGCGGGTGGGAGGAAGAAGTGATAAAACACAGAACATAACGAGGAGGAGGAGGAGGAGGAGGAAGAGGAGGAGGAGGAGGAGGAGGACATTTCTGAAGGGAGGCAAGCGGTCTGCATGTGAAAACCCAGGGACCGGGGGAGAGAGAGAGCAAGAGATGGAGCCGGCCGAGAAGGTGCTGCGGGTGGCGCTGCTGCTGCTGATGGGGACTGAGCTGACTCAGGTAGGCTTCCTATAATATAGAATATAATATAGAATATAATAATAGGCTGTACCGTCCACCACCAGCTCCTGATACTAATTAGCCATCATCCATTCACTTGAACGGTATCGCAGCATGATAGGCTCGTATCGATTATTGTTGAAGTCTATAAAGCCGACTGGTATTGCCTGCCTTTAGTTGATCCTTCGGTCAAATGTAGATCATATAATACAATAATGTCTGATCATGTGTATCATGTGAAGGTGTAGGTCTACTTGTGTGTAACTAAATTAAGTGATGTCACCTGCTGACTACCTGAGCCACCTGCCTCTGTCCTGCCCCGACCCAGGGTTATTATTGTTCTTAACAAAACATATTTTTCATTTATGAGGGACCATTTTGAACGGATTGGTATGTTTACTAAGATCATTGAATGTAGCCTATTGTGATTAAATGTAAAAAATACATATATATATATAATAAATACAAATAAGAATAAGAATACGACAGATATTCCTTTGGGATCGCGCAACATTTAAATCGGCTCACTCCTTCCTTCAACATTTTCTATTTGAGATTAAATGTATACAAATCAATTCACTAATAATTTCACTTAAGACCGAATAGCCCACTTGTCCATGTTTTGCAGCTAATAATACCCCCGTTATTATTTTTTAATCCTCCTCACTAGTACACAACGTCTTCTAGTATTCCACCAGCAGACGCCGGACTCTCCTCCTCACCCCACAATAAAAAACACCAAACAAACTGAATCATGCGTTAAACTGCAGGGGTCACCCGGGTTCCCAGGGCCGTGGACACATCACCATGAAGTGGGCATAATACATTGCAGTCTGTGGCATAATACGATATGGGGAGCGAAGATGAAGATGAAGATGCCCTGTAATCACGTTCAATTTCGCTCCAAGCTGCTTTGGCGCCCCCTACAGGTGACCGGCTGTTTCCCAGGCACCCTCTATAACCGTTCCTGTTCACAATACGCCTTTCTTTCTTTTTTTTGTCGAAATGAATGATTATGCGGTTTGGTTTAAGTCAGTTTATGTGATTTAGACTGAACCTGGACAATTTAATGCTACTTTACTAGCATTATAGCGTGCATAACAGTGTGTGGAGGGAGATGAGAGATAACAATGTGTTTGTGTGTGTGTGTATGTGTGTGTGTGTGTGTGGGGGGGGGGGGGGGGGGTGTATGGGGCATTCAAGATGCAGGGGAGTGAGGGAGAACAGAAATTGAGCGGAGAGCGGAGAGGAGAAGAAGGCAGAAGATGAAAGGGTTTAATCTGTGGGAAGAGGATCAATTTCTTCACACCAGACGGATGACACACATTGACATGCTGACAACAAGCAAGCAACCACTGAGCTGTTCTGCAGCTGATATGATATGCTGCCTGGCCGCTCCCGTCAGAGCACTAAAAATAGAAGGTTTTCCGACGGAGCGTTCACTTGCGGTAAGTACTGCCTGTCGACCACTAGAGGGGGCTGACGTGGAACGCTCCATGGGTACACTTTCATCTCCTTTATCTCGTTTAGTGCAAATGATTGAAAAGGTTGACGTGCCATTCAAAAGAATACAAATGCATCAGATACCGGCAGGAAGGCTGTAGATTTTCAACAAAGAAATATAATAAATTCTATTATATTCCAAAACATTTGGCTGTATTGACTGTAAATAGTGTGGCTATATGATTATTTGGTTATTTGTTGTGTTGCACATTCTGCTGGGCATCGCCACTTTTTAATTTCATTGCACATCCTGTATGTATATGTGACGATTGCATTTCTTGAATGTTGAATGTTGAATCTTGATCCATGATTAAATCAATTATGGATTAAAAATGGCAATGGCCTGGCTCATCTCTGTGTCCATATCACTCGGCCCGTCTAATATGGCCAACGCTCCTTCTGTTTCTTCCCGTGTCTTTAGGTATTCCCAGCGAATCCGGAGGATGGCTGGCAGGTGTTCAGCTCGGCGCAGGACACCGAGGGCCGCTGTGTGTGTACCGTGGTGGCCCCTCAGCAGACCGTCTGCTCCAGAGACGCCCGCACAAAGCAGCTCAAACAGCTCCTGGAGAAGGTATTATTAGGAGGCTCACTGCTGCCAACTACCTAGCTTTAGCTAGCGTCCCCAAACCTAATTTACCTAAATTAAACTGAACACCACAAAGTACGCTATTGCTCACTGCAAATATTTCTACTGTGTGACACTAGTGCTGCTGTAAAACACTGTTACTGCTAAATTAGGGCTGGGCGATATGGCTGAAAACTGTATCACGATATAAGTGTTTCATATCGGTCGATATCGATAATTATTGATCATTTGTATGACCTATTTAAAATAAGGACCAGGAGAAAAATATACTAAATTTAAACATTTTTATTTTAAACTTAACCTTCCTGATTGTAGGCAGACAGGGAAAAGGAATGTCAACACAACCATGGAAAACACTCAAATAAATAAATATAAACATAAGTCTGAATGAAAATTAAAATCACAATGAAAACTTAACAATTATCAATAATAAAGTGCTGAACAAAAATAAAGTGTTACAAAAGTGGCTAAGGTGGTAAAACAAGTTGGTTGTATTACCAGTCTTGGTGGGGATGACGGTCTTGCATAATTTACAGACAACATTGGTCTGACTACGGTCTGACTTATAAAATCCAAAAAACTGTCATACTGGTGAGCTGATCTTTCCATTTTTGTCGACAATTTCCTCACTCGTTGCGGCACTCATCTTTCACTTCTCACACCGCGCTGTTTCTGTTATTCAAGAAACAAACACGAACACGAGACAACGAGATGGCGCAACCAAACTGATACTGTTACATGATTGGCTATTAGCGTGTCACTCCATATGTTGCTAGGTACCAGAGGACGAGTGCCTTTGTTCATGCACCCAACCTTGCTTCGCAACCTCTGGTTCAAAGCAGAGCTAGACTCTTAGCTCCGGTTTCTTCCAACGAGGAAAAAAAAATATCGAAACGTTCTATCGAACGCATTTTCTATTGATATTGATTACGTGTCTATCGCGATACATATCGTTATTGTTTTATCGCCCAGCCCTATGCTAAATACATATACCACTAGGTACACATGGTCCTACGGTACTTCTACAGAACCCAATAGAAATTATATTTAATAGTGACAGCAAAATATGTACAAATACATATTTAACGATGCACAGAGAGAAGACTTCCTCTTATTCAGTGGTGGGTATGTAGCGTTGTTTTGACAACAGAAGATAAAGTTCCCTAAACGGCTTTCTCTGACTGCCAATTTCTTTTAAGTGTATCATAATAAAAGAAGAGGGAATTATATTCCAAGGAACATTAGCCGTAAATATTACAATTCATATTTATTCATCACATACACATACAGGATAAGTTAAATGAAAAGTGGCAATGCTCAGCGGAATGTGCAAAAAAAGAAGACAACAAGATAACACGAATTGGAGGGATCAGAATCAGAATATGTGTTTATATTTACAGTAAGAAACACCAGCAGGAATGAGAAATAAGACCAGCAGGATTGAGAAATAGATATTAAATCAATATTAGAATATGTACTCAATACTATGGGAAATGGGAAGCTAAGGGGCATGTTGGCCAACAGCGATTCAACATGTTGGCCAACAAAAAACCATCCTGCCTCCAGCAACAGCCGGCGACCACACTAAATGGTGCGCAGCGTCTGTGTTTGTTGTAGTGGGCCGTGTGTGTGTGTGTGTGTGTGCAACCTCCTTTTATAGTTTATAGCAAGACACACTCACATTCCCTTCTTACTTCCTGATTGTCCAGGTGCAGAACATGACCCAGTCCATTGAGGTGCTGGACCAGCGGACCCAGCGGGACCTCCAGTATGTGGAGAGGATGGAGGTACAGCTCAAAGGCCTGGAGAACAAATTCAAACAAGTGGAAGACGGACACGAGAGCAACACCGCCAGACAGTACAAGGTAAGAGAGACGCCCGCTCACACACTTACACACTTACAGCCAATCAGATCAAAGTTCGGGAGGACTGAATGTGTGGACTGAAAGAGGATGATGTGTAGGTTTCCACTTAAAGACACCTGAGCCTCTGTGTATGTATGTGTGTGTGTGTGTGTGTGTGTGTGTGTTGTGTCAGGGGTATACATTGTAATGGGACGATTAGAAAAAGGGAATAGATAATAGATCATTAAAGTGAGAACAGGACTCATGGTAGTCTTGACAATGCGCCATAGTATCAAACTAATACAGATGACAATTATACGTACATTGATATACGTACAACATCACATACTGATTTAATACATGGTTTGATACTTCAAATCATATCTGAAGTATGGCTTCTATGGCACAGATTTCTTCCTCATGAATAGACTTTATAGAGTAACAAGAACACATTACCTGGTTCTTTGTTGGTAGAACTAGTATAGAGGTATGGAGAGTTTTTTTTTTGGAGATTTGATTTTGTTATTGAACACAATTCTTGACATTTCTTGTTGAACGGGATTCTGACAATAACATTAACCTTTCTGAATCAGATATAACCATTTATAAGTACCAATTATAATTATACCTGGCTATGACGAGCCCTAATGTGTCAAAGTTATTTGTAATTTTTTGTACATCTTCAGACATTCGAAATGGAAACCTCTCTTTTAGTTGAGATGGCTTCTAGCTGCCTGATTGGCTGAAAACCAGGAAGTGTGCTGGTTGCTCTTTAGCTGAAGCCAACAGCCAACACTCAACGGTGTTGTTCTCTTGCTTGCAGGGCTAACGTTAGGAAGCGCCAGGACAGGCTATCCCACAAGGCCTCACCTCCAACATGACATTCCAAACTCTCCTGTCCAGCAACTGCTGACCTTTGACCTTTCACTTTACTTGATGCCACTTGGAAAATAATTGGGGAGGGGAGTGTCTGAGAAATACTTTCATCGCACTCGACCTGAAGCTGATTCGCTAGTCGAGCATGTCAGACTATAGCTAGAGGTGTGTGTGTGTGTGTGTGTGTGTGTGTGTTGTGTGTGTATATGTGTGTGTCAGTGAGTATGTGTGCGGTTGAACTCTCCCACGTTGCATGGTTTTGTGTGAGCCTTGTACGATAAGAAGTGTGTTCTCCGTTAAAACACCATACTCTGAACCTGACCTAACGACAGAGATCACTCCTCGACTAGCATGGCAGAAATACATGTGACTGTTTGCGTACAACACATCAAGAATGGTTTTGACCTCCTGTGCTGTCCCTATGAAGAGCCTGAAGTCAAACCTCTACACTTCTCTTTGCATGACAACCCCTCCCCCCCCATGGACACACACACACACCACACACACACGCATCTCTTGTGTTACTAAATCTGGTTGCTGAAGGTTCATCTACATAATAACAGTATTGATGTCTTGTTTTCTGAATGACGCATGGGACAGTGACACGTTGCATTTTTGACAAGCTGTGCAAAATAAAGTGTTTTAAATTGGTTCTGCTGTTGAACTGTTGTTTACTCGTTGGAGGAGCCTGCTCAAGTCGTGATTTTTCATACTGAATCCATTATTGCATCGGCACTCAACTGCGATACAATACCACACCTACACACGACCAGGGGTGCAACATAACATAAACATTGATCGTAAAATGGAGTTACAAATACATGATGCATGACATTATTAAATAACCCAACTAATAAACTATATAAATATAAAACAATCCCTAATAGCCAAGGCTCAGTGTTGCTATTTTCACAATGCAACGCAAGAGGAGAACATTTTCAGAGCGGCTCCGTGCTGCCCTCTGCTGGTGGTGGGCGGAGTTAGACTCAAGCAGTTGCCTAGTAACCGACATCTCTGTCGACAGGTTCACTTCGATCTGACAACGTACACAGCATCCTCAGAGGAGCTGGACTCTCATTAAAATATTCATCCCATTTATGATTGGAAAATTTGGTTTGAGGTTGTATTCAGACTATTCAGTCTGAGTAAAACAAACATAGCCTTCATCTTGTCCAATCAAAGCGAAATACAATTGTGGCTGCATCTGCGTCTATTGATTTTCCAAGCCAGGTTGCATAGACATTGTGATGCATATATAAAGGTGTGCTTAGAGGTTGTCTCACTGGCCACTGCTGGGCTGGCCTCGAGTAACACCATATAGCAGGACCTTGTGGAGGACCAGGGGACACATAGTCAGCACCATCTCCACTGAAAGCCCTGAAACCTTTCTATTTTCTGCATATTTTAATTATACATCATGCATTTGAATTATACATGTTTTATCTCTCTATATATATGAAGCTGACTGCTAGCTCTTAATATCATGTGGAGTTGGCAGGCAGGGCTAATCTTCAACCCCACTGAGACTAATGTGACACCATTATGCTATTTGAGTGGTGCATTGAGGTGCTAAAAGTCATCACTCAGAGCCCAGCCAACACGAAGCCCATTACCTCCACATGCCTTCTGAACCATTCCCGTATCCTTCCACTGTTGTGAATAATTTAGTTTGCCTCATTTGGTCAAGACTCTTTAAGTGTCTCTTGCTGTTCCCAGCTATAACCGCCCACCTGAAGTTTACTTTATTGTTGTCAGGGCACAAATGCACCAGAATTAGCTTCACGCTGTAATAATTTATAGGTACTATATATAAGAATCAGTGCATTCTGAGCTCCATGGGTTGAGACAATCAGCAAACTAATGTTAGTTCTAATCATAATTAAACCTTGTCCACATTTTAAAAAGCTATGAAATATATACTGTATATTTTTCACTAACCACGCTTACATGTCACTTTGTTCCTTTTTCCCGCGAAATCCGACCCGACTCAAATATAAGAGAAATCAGCCCAAAAGCTGTTCTATGCAACAGAGAGAGTCGGGGAAGCTCTCATGTTTTAACTTAAACCACAACCTGCTCACAAACTGGCAATTTAAAGCGATTTGTGCTGTAAAATCCTACATGTAGTCCCTGAAATGATTAATTATTCTTACATACAGGACCTTTAAGATACAAATACAATACAATACAAGTCAATTTGTCTTCGTAGATAGACAGAGCGTTCACGTTCCAATCCTGGGGTCCCCATGGTTCAAGCAAACCTGACGTGCCAGATGGTTTATTTCACAGAACCATCTGGGAAGTCCTAATTAGAAACTGCTTGGAAAAGGGCTGGCACATAAAAAAAAATACTTGGCAGGTGATTGGATGAACCATCTGTCTCTCGCCATTGTTGTTTCCGAACAACCAGTTACTTCTCGCTGTCGTCACAACCTAAACCCCGCCCCCGTAGCTGCCAGGAGGACACGGATTGGTCGGAACCACCGGCGGTTCGGACACAAACGGATAGCTTGAAGCCACAAACCCAAAAAAAACACCTGTATGTTTCCTCCGCAGGCCATCAAGGCCAAGATGGACGAGCTCCGCCCCCTGATCCCAGTGCTGGAAGCCTACAAGGCCGACGCCCGCCTGGTGGTGCAGTTCAGGGAGGAGGCGGCCAACGTGACGGCGCTGCTCAGCTCCCTGCAGGAGCAGTTGGGGGGGCTGGACTACCAGGACCTCAACAGTCGCGTCAACAATCTGGAGGAGCGCCTCCGGGCCTGCATGCAGAAACTGGGTGGGCGTGGCCTGCTGGGCACCACACACAACCACACACACATGCAGAGATGCATAGAGACACACTCATGCAGGGCTGCATAGACACACACACACACACACACACACACACACACACACACACACTTTTGCAGGTCTGCATACACGCACACACACACGTTGGCCGATTTGATTTAAAATGAATATCACTTATTATATTATATTTGCCCACATAGTTATTTGACACCGTGATTATACAATTATTTCAGGGAACACACACGGATTAACTATTAATAGTATTTTTTATTAATTACATTTGTATCATATTTTGAACAGTTGAAATTAACCAAATGAACTGACATGAGCAAGATTAAGTAGGGGAGAGGTTCTAAATGTTCTAACACACACACACACACACACACACACACACACACACACACACACAGGAACATGTTAGAAGGCTGAGTGGTGGGTTGTGTTTTGTCTCAGCATGTGGCAAGCTGACCGGGATCTCTGAGCCCGTCACCATCAAGACATCGGGCTCCAGGTTTGGCTCCTGGATGACGGACCCTGTGGCCCACCTGGAGACAACCGGGTCAGTAGATCTTGTTGTACGACAGCCACGCAATCTTACAATAAACAATAAACAACATCAGCAACATGGCATTACAACGACATATTCGCTAGAGTGTTCTATATTTTTTATCCAAAGACTCATTTTAATGCTTGGGTGCTATACATGTACCAGCAGGGATCTAACTTCATAATTAGAGGAATCTCTGTATGTCTGTCTGTATGTACAGTATGTCTGTCCATCCATTTTCTCGACTACCGTTCTTCCGATCGACTTCACACTTCACACTTATTGCTGAGGAACCAAGGAAGTGGGTGTCGAGTGTCGTGTGTGAAATTGGATTGGATGAGTGGTTCTCAAGAAAGCTGCAAGCAGCGATACCTGAAGCCACGCAATCAGACCGATGTGAACGGGCACATGACTCGTAATCATCGGTAAAGAGTAAATGACCAAACAAAAAGGGCTTTCACATGTGATTATGAATTTGTGAATGCTCAGGCCCGGGGCTTGCACTTAGCCCTGGGCCAGCAGAAGCATGTGTGAACATGGGTGAAGTAAGCCCTGTGTTTTCCTCGCCTGAGGCTAACGTTAGCCTGGGACCTGGAGCTAACATTAACCTGGGTCCTGGGGCTAACATTAGCCTGGGACCTGGGGCTAATGTTAGCCTGGGGCCTGGGGCTAATGTTAACCTGGGTCCTGGGGCTAACATTAACCTGGGTCCTGGGGCTAACATTAACCTGGGACCTGGGGCTAACATTAACCTGGGTCCTGGGGCTAACATTAACCTGGGACCTGGGGCTAACATTAACCTGGGGCCTGGGGCTAACATTAACCTGGGACCTGGGGCTAACATTAACCTGGGTCCTGGGGCTAACATTAACCTGGGACCTGGGGCTAAGATTAACCTGGGTCCTGGGGCTAACATTAGCCTGGGACCTGGGGCTAATGTTAGCCTGGACAGTGTGCCTAGACAGTGTGTGTTCCAAGTAATCCCCGTCTTTTCCTCCCCGCCCCGTCCCGTTTCCCCAGGTGTGGTACATGGACGGTTACCACAACAATCGCTTCGTCCGCGAGTACCCGTCCATGTACGACTTCATGACCACGGACAACTTCACGTCGCACCGCCTCCCCCACCCATGGTCGGGCACGGGGCAGGTGGTGTACAACGGCTCCATCTACTACAACAAGTTCCAGAGTCACACCATCATCCGCTTCGACCTGAGCACGTCGCTCATCAGCCGCACGCGCCAGCTGGACTTTGCGGGCTACAACAACATGTACCACTATTCCTGGGGCGGCCACTCCGACATCGACCTCATGGTGGACGAGGGCGGGCTCTGGGCCGTGTACGCCACCAATCAGAACGCGGGGAACATCGTGCTCAGCCAGCTGAACCCCGGCACGCTGCAGGTCGTGCGCAGCTGGAGCACCAACCACCCGAAGCGCAGCGCGGGCGAGGCGTTCATGATCTGCGGCACGCTGTACGTCACCAACGGGTACTCGGGCGGCACCAAGGTGTACTACGCGTATTCCACCAACTCCTCCACCTACGAGTACATCGACATCCCGCTGACGAATCAGTACAGCCACCTGTCCATGCTGGACTACAACCCGCGCGACCGGGCGCTGTACGCCTGGAACAACGGCCACCAGGTGCTCTACAACGTGACTCTCTTCCACATCATCAAATAAGGCATGAAATACAACATCCCGGACACGACTTAACAACATATAACTAACTTCCCAAGGTCCCCAACAAATCAATAGATGCATATTTTAACACGTAAATCCGTCCTTGGCCAACTCATTTGATACGACGTGATTGGACACTGCTAACCATACCTCCTTTCAGTGTTAATGCTTTAAACTAGTCTACTAACCCCGTTTTTAGTCCTGTGACTCCAACTTCTGAACATTTTCTGCATCGGCCTACACATAATTTCATCTTTATCTTGAACCAGAACACACACACTTTTTAACAATGAATATTCTAACTAACAAGGAAGGAGGAATTTATTAATTTAAATAAAGTGTAATGTTTGTTTGTTTTTAGATAGGAGAGCACTTTGCATGCTTTACACACGTTTTGTTTAATCACATTTTTCAAAAGAACCTGTCAAGCTAACCGTGTGTAGCCTACATTACGTCCAAAAGCACCAGCTTTCACGTCGTAGCTTAGCTGGAGGCTATACTTAGACAACCAGCACTCTAATATATATATATATATATACACACTACAAGTAAGGTTTGTGTCACTCGATCAGCAAATTATTCAATATTTTATGTCCACTGCCATCTTATAATTGTGAGCTTCATAGTAATGTTTCACTATCATGTTGTATAGGAAAAGGTTCTCCAATAGGCCGACTTAAACCTACCAGAGAATCGCTGTGCTGTGTTATTAAGTGAGCAGAACTGGTTCTTATAATAATGAGACTATATATATAATATATATACTTGTTATTTTTGTTTTTTGGTGAAGCACTTTTCAGTATTGAAGTAATAAATTCCATCACATCAAAACAGCATCACAATGACAATATACACAGGGTTAGGTTGAATAGAACCCACTAAAGGTAATACAAACAATTAAAAGCAAATAAAAGCTATTTGATAATCACAGAGATTAAAGGGCTCCTATTTTACCACCAGGTGTGAGTGTGATTAGCCATTCCAAGCGGTTTCAGAATGTCCCCCTTATGACATCTCAGCCTACTATTAACCGTCCACTGGGTAGGCTGGTAGGCTGATCTATCCAGCATACATCTGGGTGGACACTCCCACTTGTGATGTCATAAGGGGGAGATTCTGAAACCGTTTGGAATGGCTAATCACACTCACACCTGGTGGTAAAATAGGATAACGGTGGTTTTGTTGCTGGATTGTCCCATGAGAGGCTAACTGTATGACCATAATTACAAGCAGGTAGCCTATCACAGAATAAAGGTGACACTTTATAGTCCTACTGCATTTCACTGCATTAAAATCTTCTTTCATGTAACATTTATGTAAAGTTAAAGTTAATGATCAACTTATAATTAGAAAACGTTACCCAATAACTTGGTAGTTATCGTGTAACTGCTCATATGTTTATTGGTCTTGGTATATGTGGCCATTACCTGCTAGACTGTTAAATATTCATACACATGTATTCAGTCATAATAAGGCTAGACATTTGTGAGGAAGACCGCATTCTACAGTTCCTTAGTGCACTGCGATTTTGTGCTATTTTAAATTCAACTTTTTCTTTGTTTAAAAATAACAGTTTTTAATATTTACCTCCCTTTTATAATATTTGAAATACATAAGTTACTGCACTCAATGTTCTGTCTCCAATGTGTGTAGGAGGTTTGTGTACTTATTTAAGAATTAGTTTTTATTGATGATGCCATTACATGTGAGATGTAAACTGATTGTTCAAGTAAAGTTTTAGGTTATTATGTGTACTGTGCAAAACTGCAAAGGGAAATGAGAAAACAAAAATGTCAAGAATAATAGTTTTTGTTTTGACAATTGAATACAAAAGTGAAACGTGCAGAATCTCTGTGTAGCAATATTTACAGACTCGATGCTTGAATAATTTCACAATAAATGTATATGAATGGGTTGTTGACTAAATATGCATGTTTGTACTGTTCCCGGCGTACGGTCCGTGATTCGTCATGCTTGCATGTCAATCAAGATCTCTTCCTTCAAGATTCATTCAAGATTCAAGATTCCTTTATTGCCATATATAACAAGTACAATGGAACGCTTACCCCCCATTCACTCCTGCAGTATTCTTCTAAACACACATTCTAAAACAATTCTAAACAATTAGAATGAATTGTTATTAGAGAGTACCTAATAAGTACAGTAAAAAGTGTGAGTAGTATGAGTAGCAATACTATGGTGGGTGGTGCAAAAATGTAAAGTGTTTGTGTGCAGTACAGTAGTATTTTTATAATAGCATAGAACAATTGTAAATAGTAGCAGCAACATGTGATGATAAAGTATAATGATAAATGGTGACCAGTGCAGTACTGTACAATGAAAGTGCCTGCATGTTATGTAGCTGAGTTCTTAGTGTAATAGTCCAATAATAGTCTAGAAAGTCCAATAATTCTGAATGTAATTGTAAGTCCAATAATAGTCCAAGAATAATCGTCAAATAATAGTGCAATCTTGTAAGTCTAGTGTAATTGGAAGTCCAATAATTGTCCAATAGTCCAATGGTCCAATAGTCCAAAAAGTAAAATAATAGTTAAATAGTCCAAAAAGTCCAATAATTGGTTTGAATGCTGCAGAACCGGCGACCTCCAGGGTGATTGTGGTCCTGTATGATGGAGTTGACCTTATGCCAACACCTGGACCAAAAGATCTCCTCAATGGATCGAAATGCACACCCGATGACCCGAACGACCCTCTGGATGGCTTTCTTGTCCTGTGCAGTGGTATTGCCATACCACACAGTGACACCATCAATCAATCAATCAGGTCGTCCACAGACGGGCCTCCCATCTTTGTCTCCAGTCATCCCGGTCCTCCATACACATGGCAATCTCTCCAGTAGTTTCCACGTCCGCATCCTTCTTCAATATATCCACGAATGTTTTTGTGGAACCACCCCGCGACCTGCTTCCTCGCCATGGGGATGGCTCCCATAGCACCAGCTTGCTGGCCGGAAGCTTGCGGTGTCTGTGACTGTGACCAGCCAGCCTCATTCTCCTCGCTGCTATCTTCCCACTCACCCTTGACCTCCCTTCATACAGATCTGCAATACTAATGTGCACGTTCCCGACTGATGTTTAGCGCTGCACGCAACATTCTGGTGTAGCACCCATTCAGAGACTTCTGCAGGGCGTTCTTTAGGGTCTGAACCCTCTCTATGGTGCCACGGTAGAAGTTTATAAGCCATCGTGTGCTTATGCCGCATTTCCTGACATCATTGATAGTACTCAGCATTGTTGGGCGTATTGTATGTTCTTAGATGTTGGCAATGCACTCAGAATTGCACGTCTGCTCTTATATTATGCAGGCAACCTAGCAATTATGAAACTCGTTCTATTAGCCTCGTAACTATGAATGCCCGAAAACAGCTCTATTCTTATCTTTATGTACCACAGTGATATATTGCTGTCTCCTTCAACAAATGTACTCTTTGTAAGTCATTTGGATAAAAGTGTCAAATGCAGCCAAATGCCCTAAATGTAAATGTAAATGTAATGTTTGGTGGCTGGCTTAATTGGCCTCATCTGGCCCAGTTAGAGACTGGGGGGTGGGGGGTGAAGAAAGACACCTTATGTGGCATTGTGGCAAGAGACATTGCTACACAGTCAATCGTGTTTCTTTGTGCCGCTGTGCAGTGCCCCGTGCAAGACGGATGTTACAATATCTATTATGTCAGGAGCTATGAATCATTAAAAAAAAATTCTTCTCGAATCAATCCATCACTTCTGATTAGGTTGTGATCAATTCAACCTACAACCTCATGCCAAAAGTGAGTTAAAGTGATGCACAACAGGATGTATCAACGTAAAGAACCATAACGTATCACAAAGGGATGTATCCACTAGCAACCCCGTCGCCAGAGGAAAACGTAGAAGTTGAATGTCAACGTTTCTGAATGAAAAATACATTGCATATCAAACATTTCTCCTTATGTGTATATCCAGGTTGTAGTGATTTAACTGCTTGTGGTGCATATTAATATACATCTCAGCCAAAGTCAGCCAAAAAAAAGTATAGTCTTACGAAATACTGAGTTGAAGATTGCAGGGCTGTGGTCTGAATCCCTGTTTCTGATTGAAAAGTCAGAAATGGCATCAATAGACACCATGGCTGTCATGTGAGGGGCCCAGGGGAACATAAAGCACTGATCTTGCTGCTATAGCCTACATTTCGCTTTCAGGCAGGATTGCAAACTCCCTTTCACCATAGTCATCAGTGTTATTCAGTGTAATTAACTGTAAGTGTGAGGGCTATACAGATACAATTTACTTGAATTGACTTGTTAAATCACAATTGAAAAAATCCCATGAAATTGAACGATATTGACCACACATGTATCTAATATGCATAGAAAAGAAATCTAACATGTGGAACCCAGTGGGATGTGGTCCAAGTCCAAAGTATTTCAAAATGTACAATAAATGCCAGTGCGCCTGTTCCACGATCAGGCCTTTTCCAGGAGTGGCTCCACAGCATCTGTCTTAGAGTTTGCTGGGAACTCCATGTTCTGTTCCATTGTACTTTTGAGTTGAGGCCCAGATATGCTCTCGTCTACAGATCTTGCTGCAGTCATCTATACCCTCCTTTGTCTCCCCCTGGTGGTCAATTGCTGTACATCATTTCTCTTCAGATTGTATGGGATTAAGTTGTGCAGGTTGATGCATTGCAGAGAGCTTGAGCCCAGCACCATGGTGTAACAAACGCATTATTACATCAAATGTTTTAATTAAACATTTAAACAAACATTTAAATTAATTCTTTTCACTCTACATTTTGTGGATATCGTGCATATGTATGAACTTAGTTATTAAGCTATATGTGTATCAGCCACTGTGACTCCTCGGTGCAACTGATGAGACTTGTGGTGTAGTTTGGGCAGTCAAACAGCAGAGGGCAGTAATGTGCTCTCAATTTCGAGAATAAAGGGAACTGCTGACCGGCAGAAGCTTGTGTAAATATAATGCAATGCATTGTAACATTATTGAGGTCACTTAGTAATCATCATATTTATCATATCTCATTTCATTCTTCTTATAATATGGTAGAAGTCGCATTATTAGTGGTATTAGTATCAGAAGAATCTAAAACCTACTAGTTTGACTACCAATATATGGCTATTATTAGGTAGGCCTACTTATACTAGTCGCCTGGTCGATTACTAGACGACTAGTATTAATACTTTGGATTCATCTTGTCCCGTTTATCTTGTCAGCCGCTCATCTCCAGACTCAAGCTGGTTGACACGGAGATAGATGCGGTACAGAGCTAAGTACTACAGCATCTAGTCGTATGAACATTGGTTTTAATGTACTTCAATGTACAAAAAATGGGCTATTCGGTATAAAGGTGGTTTCTGAGCCTTTTAGCTTGCCTATTTTTTCCTCTTCGTAGGAACCAGCAACACCAACACCACCATGGGCTCCTCCTGTGTGCTAGTTTGGACACATACAATGCAGCGTATAGCAGATCTATTCTTAGCTCTATGACAACATGGCAGACCGTGGATCGGGGGGCGGCGGGGGGGGGGGATTTGTTAAAGGTTTATGACAACTTGATATGAAAAAAAAAGAAAATATCCGATCGATGCACTCATTGATTTGGCATTTCTGAGCGTGGCCAACGCTTATTGTCATTATAGGTATTTGTTGCTGTATTTCTTCTTGGTTGACAGTGTTACAGTGCTTCAGTCCAGTGTGGGTCCGCCGCGGCAACCTCAGCGACGGAATGGGAGGAGAGTAAAAGCACGTGTATGGGGCGTGTCCTATGCTAATGAGCGCACCAATCGGGCTCGAGAGTTTTGGGAATATATTTGCGTACATTTAAAAACGGGGCGTGACTCCGCGCCGGGATTGGCCCACGGAGGAGAAACTGCCCAATCGCTTAAATGACAGAGGCTCAGCTGTAGGGAGACCCCGCCCCCCTATTCATGTTCACCGGAGCCCGGAAGTGTCCTCTTTTAAAGAGACAGTCACCGCTAAAACGGCGAACAACGAAGACGGCCAGCCAGCCAGCCAGCGCAAGAACCAGAGGAGGGACAAATAGATAAGCAGCGAACAACGGAGCTATGTGGCAAGGTGGAGGAAGACGGGGAAGTCTCCACACCGGCCGCCTTCGTCACTGAACACCGCTTCAATCCTCCACCGCGGCGGTCATCCAACGGCAACTGGACGTCTGAAAACTGGCCATCTTTAACACGCTAAGTCAGATTTCAGGCCGACGGAAGCCACTCGGATCCAAGCTGAATTTAGACAACACAGCAACACGGGGGAAAAAAAAAGGTAAAAGGCCAAAACTCCGGAGGAGAGCAACACTGCCAGGTCTCTCAATGTCTGTGTCGATGTTCCTGATCTACGTCTTTTTCGCTTGCTACGTCGGTTATTTGGCCAGCTTTGTCCAGCTAATCCAGGCAATGTGTGTTATATATAATTATGATACTAATAATACCCCCATAGTCTCACATCATGATAACTTGACACCTGGCGGGGTTCAATGGGCAGCGTCTTATCTTACAATAGACACGTCAGTGCCCCGTTCTGGAAAGTATGCAGGCCTTTGTTGCAATGGTTGACATTATTCCAACTGTCTGGTGGAATTCATTGGCATTTAATCGCGCCAGCTGACCACATGACAGGAGTGGTTGACCGCATCTTGCAGTGTGTAGGGGGGCGTTCCCCAGCTTTGTCTGCCTGCTGCCCCACTCTTCTTGTCTGTGTGTGTGTGTGTGTGTGTGTGTGTGTGTGTGTGTGTGTGTGTGTGTGCATTTTGCAGAGGCCACAGATATATTGATAGAGCCACCGAATTAATGACCACTGAACTTTGTCAAGCTTGATCGCCCAACACACACACACACACACACACACACACACACACACACACACACACACACACACACACTGATCGGGATTGCATAGCATGTACGCAGGAGAGGAGAGCATGCATCTGTGAGATGATGAAAGCGGCATCTCCACAACAGGAGGAGGAGGAGAGCACAGGGGGGAGTCCTGGATGCACAGGCCTGCTTATTGTTCTCTCTGGTGCTCAGATGCACGGAGATGCGTTATCTGGTGTGCACTGTGATTGATGGTGTGTTATTATTCTGCAGAAACTCTGAAGTCCCCCCGAGTCCCTTTGTCCTACTGAGCAGAGCGCCGTGCATGCATGCTGGCTGACAAAGTGCACATGCATGCTGTCATCTGCCAATTGTGTGATGTCTGACACACACACACACACTCTCACTCTCTCTCTCTCTCTCTCTCTCTCTCTCTCTCTCTCTCTCTCTCTCTCTCTCCTAAAAGCATGGAATGTTTGTCGCTATGCATACATGTGCTCATACATAATCCACACTTACTTACTGTGTGTGTGTGGATATGGAAAAATGTCTTGGAGCACATTCTTATCTCTTGACTTGCCATTGCACATGTACACACACACACCCACCCAGAGAGCGTCTTTGTCCTCAGCTGTGTGTGACGTCAGGAGGAGCTGCACTGTAACCACCAGAGCACCACCCAAGGCAAGGTGGAGGCGCTGATAAGAGCAGCCCAGGGTCCTAAGGCCTGCTCCGCCTGCTTTCAACCCACTGTACTCTCACATTACTACACATTACCTCCATTACTCTAACATTCAACTAGTTATTATTATCTGTTGTGTGTATGTGTGTGTATGTAATATACAATAAGATGCAGTGTGTATTATATATATATATATATATATATATATATATAGTGTGGACCTAGGCCTATATGTCATTTGACCCATCATAGAACATTAAACTGTGTGTGGTTACAGTTTGCCAGGGCGAGGACTTCTGAATACTGTTGCTGCATTTGCTTAATTCTCTCTCTCTCTTTCTTTCTCTCTCTCTCTCTCTAATGGTATGCAGGCTTATTGTGTTCATGTGACGCTGCAGGGTTTGATGTGGGAGATTACAGATGATTACTGCTACTCATCACCTCTCTGTGGGTACTTTGCGTCTGCCTTGTCTTGTGCACATGCTGCATGAATCAGGAATACAAATGGTGAGACCATAGTGTCCATGTTTGGGCTGTGTGTGTGTGTGTGTGTGTATACATAGGGATAAAATGACGTGTTCATGTTAAATACACAATAGTCATGTTTAACATGAGGATGTAATCTTGCGGCTAAGTAAGTACGAGATAAGTACAATTGTACGAAGATGTGTGTTTTGCCTGTGAATACCTGCATAGTAAGTGCAGTACTGGGTGTGTACAGACTAGTCCTGTTTAAGGAGCTGGCAGAGAGGAGGAGGGTAGGGACAGGAGCTGGAACAGCCACTTGATTGACTGCTGCTGGCACCAATCACAAGGGGACAAACATGTCATTATTGACAGCCAAGCTCTACAAGGGGAGGGGTTTCTTTCTACACTTTGTAAACATTGACAGGGATATTGATCAAGGATATTGATTGGTTAGTTCAGCCACACGGGTATCTGAAAGTTTATGAATTAATCCCGTGTGTGTGTGTGTGTGTGTGTGTGTGTGTGTGTGTGTTATAACACTATCTGTATTACAGAAAGTTCCAGCTCTTTAAATAGTCCTGGTGCCGTCGAGTGTTGCTATGATAACCCTGGTACTCTGTCCTCTCCTGATAATAAAAACTAGCTGTGTGTGTGCGTGCGCGTGTGCGTGCTCACACATCATGATAGTTACTGAGCAATAAGCAAGGGGCTAAAATGAGTGCAAGGTTCTCAAAATGGTGAAATCAAAGTTGCCAAATCGTAGCCAACGCAACACACACCTATCGTGTCATCATGATGTGTGTTTGAGGCCAGATCCATGATTTGTGTTCATGTAACCCAACATGGTTAGATCCTAAGAGATTATCTCCCTCAGATCTGCTTTCATGGTTATGTTGCTCATGATGCAGCCACTTCTGGCAGGTCAGAACGAGGTATAAGTAGCCGACTCTTGAAATTTGGATTAAACAAAATGCCACCAGCGTGAATCAGATGTAGTGATGTGTTCCTGCGCGTATGTGTACTGCTAGCCTCTATTATTAACTGTCTCCATTATTACAAGGCCTAGGCCTATATTGAGCCCTATTCTCCCTCACTAAGTGTATGCATGTGTGGGCATGAGCATGTGTGCCCGTGTTGTGGAGTCAGGAGGAGTCTGAATGAATGAGCGCCATTCCAATTAGCATCAAGCTAGCAGCTAAGCCTAATCCTATGGATGGTGCGATGCAGTTCTCCATGCTCTCTCTCTCTCTCTCTCTCTTTTCTCTCTCGCTCTCTCTCTCTCTCTCTCTCTTTTTCCTCTCTCTCTTTTACCTCTCTCTCTCTCTCTCTTTTACCTCTCTGGTCCTTGATTGTTTCTGTCATTGAGTGTCTGGGAGATCTGCTCTTTGATGTCGGAGAAGCCCCCCCCCCCCCCTTCCGCCTGCCCCCCCCCCCCACCCCCCCCCCCACTTCAATCTCTGTGCTCTTTGAATCCCCTACTACCACTACTCTCTACTATGCCGTGGTCATCATCATCATCATCATCATCATCATCATCACCACTACTACTCTGTGTCTGCTCTGTTACCCCCCGGTCACCTGACCCGTGACCCCGTCCGTCCACAGCTCTCAGCCCGGCCTGGTCCAGTGTGTGCAGGTGTTCGCACAATGAACATACAAAAGCAAACGAGATCAAGTCACCAGGGAGGAGGACGACGTGTTGGATGGGCCGCTTAACTCCGCCCACTTGACACTCTCACTTAGAAACCGGTCAAAATGGCACAAAAGCTAAGAGGCGGTCCTTCTACAGACACGGATACACAGCTGTGGATAACATTTTAAGTGTCCCGTCGTCGTCGTCATTGTGAATTATGAGGCGGTGGATCCCTGGTGAAAATATGAACCACATGGCGACTGTAAATAAGGAGATGGGTGGATTAAAAAAAACACACTGTCATCATAATAAGTGGGGGTTAACCCACTGTTTTTGTGTCACCATGGCAGGAGGTGGTGAGGGGGTGGGGGTGGGTGGGTGGGTGGGTGGGCGGGATGTGCTGTGGATTAACCCTTTAACTCTCACTGACCTTCACCCTGGTGTGTGAGTGTGTGTGTGTGTATGTGTGCGCGCACGTGTGTGTTCTGTCACGGTGATTTATTGAGCGTGCTCGGTGCGTATAGAGTGTGCCGAGAAGGGCGGAGGTCGAGAGATGGACCAGAGAGAGGCCGGGGGGATGATAAGGAAAGAGAGAGATGAATTAGAGGGAGATTATTGTCTTAAATGCAAGTATAGAAAACACACGCATACACAACCTGTATATATGTGTGTGTGTGCACTTGTGTGAATATGTGTGCACTTGTGTGAATGTGCCCATCTGTGTTTTGTACTTATGCCACTGTGTCGCTATCTGTCCAGCGTCTACCTATCTCTAGCCGTGTGAGTGTTTTATAATCCGATACTAATATATAAACCAGTAGAAGAAGAAGGAGAATAAAAACCAGCTGCCATACAGGGACATGGTCACGGCTCTTAAATCAAGAACAGTTTTACAACAGGAGCTCTTCTCCTCAGAATAAAGAGACCGAAATAGCTTCCAATGTCTCTCTTTATCTCTGTCTCTCTTCCTGTCGGTCTCTCTTTATGTCTGGTCTCTCTATGTCTTGTCTGTCTTCGTGTCTGTCTCTCTTTATCTCTCTCTCTTTATGTCTTGTCTCTCTTTATGTCTTGTCTCTCTATGTCTTGTCTCTCTATGTCTTGTCTCTCTTATGTCTTGTCTCTCTTCCTGTCTGTCTCTCGATATGTTGTGTCTCTCTTTATGTCTTGTCTCTCTTCGTGTCTGTCTCTCTTATGTCTTGTCTCTCTGTCTTGTTTCTCTTTGTGTCTGTCTCTCTTATGTCTTGTCTCTCTATGTCTTGTCGCTCTTCCTGTCTGTCTCTCTATATGTCGTGTCTATCTTTGTGTCTGGCTCTTTGTCTTGTCTCTCTATATGTCTTGTCTCTCTTCCTGTCTGTCTCTCTATATGTCGTGTCTATCTTTGTGTCTGGCTTTTGTCTTGTCTCTCTATATGTCTTGTCTCTCTTCCTGTCCTGTCTCTATATGTCGCGTCTCTCTTCGTGTCTGTCTCTCTGTGTTGTCTCTATATGTCTTGTCTCTCTTCCTGTCTGTCTCTCGATAATGTTGTCTCTCTTCTTGTCTGTCTCTCTATGTGTTGTCTCTATATGTCCTTGTCTCTATGTCTTGTCTGTCTCTCTATATGTTGTGTATATCTTTGTGTCTGGCTCTTTGTCTTGTCTCTCTATATGTCTTGTCTCTCTTCCTGTCTGTCTCTCTGTCTTGTCTCTCTTTATGTCTTGTCTCTCTTTATGTCTTGTCTCTCTTCATGTGTTGTCTCTATATGTCTTGTCTCTCTTTGTGCCTGTCTCTCTTTATGTGTTGTCTCTCTATATGTATTGTCACTCTTCCTGTCTGTCTCTCTGTCTTGTCTCTTCCTGTCTGTCTCTCTATATGTCGCGTCTCTCTTCGTGTCTGTCTCTTTTTATGTCGTTGTCTCTCTCATGTCTTGTCTCTCTTTGTGTCTCCGGGTAAATGGTAGGCTTTTAGCTGCATTATTTTTATGTGTATATATACAGTCTACACACATTTATATTAGGGTTGTCAAAATAGCATTAATATTTTGATTGATTAATTATCATAAAAATAACAGATTATAATGCAGATTAATATTTGATAGCGTAAGCATATCCGTAAGTGACTAATAGGATGCTTGCAATCTCTTTGTCGCAATTCCCTCCGTTGAGTGATCTATACGTGAAGCTTTGCGTCTTCTCTGCTTGTATTGAATACCGATAAACTCGCTGATCTTGCACCTCCTCTCCGGACATCTTGAGTCATCCTCTCTGTATCTGCATGCCTTTGGGTTTCACAAGCATCAGCGTGTGTCATGTATGAGCAAGTGTGTGACGCCTTATGGACTTTATTGACAGAATGTTGCTCAAACATGACATGTTTATTACACACACAATATAGGTTACATATATATATACACGTAGCCTATAGTGTGCGTGCGTGTGTGCGCATAAAAATGTATGTATACGGCATATATATCATTTTTAGTCAAGACATACACAATATAGAAGTCTCAAGCAATCCTGCTCCGACTTTAGCTGGAATTTCCTGCATAAGGAAAAGGGGTGTGTGTGTGTCTGTGTGTGTGCCTGTGTGTCTGTCTGTGTGTCTGTGTGTGTGTGTAAAAACATTATGCACATGGCTGTTTGATACTTTAACCTCAGCAGGCTGTCTGAAATAGCGCACGGCAAGTCAACATGCTGTTCCTTATTAGTTCACAACCACACACGCCGCCACGCACACACACACACACACACACACACACACACACACACACACACACACAGGAAGTGTAGTCAGCTCCTGCAGCTCAGCTGATAAAGTTTTCACATGTACTTAGTTAGCTGTACCCTGGCCTCAGATTGTGTGCGTGTGCGTGTGTGTGCGCGCGTGTGCGTGTGTGCGCGCATATTTACTCGCTCGGGCAGTAACTGATTCCCTGCTTATACACACACGCACAGACTTACACACATGCAGACACTTGGTTGAAATTGACAAGGACGTGCACACATAAACACACACTCTTTTGGTCCGTAAAACAGGCCTAACGGGAGTAAGAGGGTTGGGCCTCACAAACCCCGTCCCCCTCCCCTCTCCCCCTCTGACCAATCACAGGCGCGGCTCCTCACAGCTGAACCCCACCTTCCTCTGGCCAATCAGCATGCAGCAACTCAACCCCTCTCCCTGCCCCCATGCCCCCCCCCCCCCCCTCACTACACTCCATGCCTTCAGTGCTGAGTGAGCAGAGAGCAGCACTTTCTGCCAGCTGAGAGGGGAGGCTAACACACACAGAGAGAGAGAGAGTGAGAGAGCTAGAGAGAAACACAGAGAGAGAGAGAGAGAGAGAGAGATATGGTAGAGGTGAAAGCACGTCACAAGATGGGACAACATGAGCGGGGAGGCGTGACCATTCTTCAGAGTGAGGGTGAGAGAGGAAAATAGCAACAGAGGGGGAAGAGCCAGTAACATGGAGGAGGGGAGAGAAGAGAGGGAGAGAGAGAGCTGGTGTGTGAAGAGCCTGTTTGTATTCATAAGGAAGGGAGGGAGGGAGGGAGGGGGGGGGGTGTTGGGGGGGGGGGCGCTTGTTGATGGGGTTTTATGAGAGAGAGAGAGAGAGCGAGAGAGACTGTGTTGGGACTACAAGCTGAGGGCATACCAACCTGACCTGCTCTCTCTCTCCCTCTCTGTGTCTCCCCTCTCTCTGTCTCTCTCTCTCCCTCTCTGTGTCTCCCCTCTCTCTGTCTCTCTCTCTCGCTCTCTCTCTCTCTCGCTCTCTGTGTGTGAAAACTCCACCCATTCAGGAGGAAGGAAGCCCGGAGCCACATAGCTGAAGAGCTAGAGAGAGAAGGGGGGCGAGAGAGCAGCCCCAGCTGAAGCAAAGACGAGAGGAGAGCGAGGAAAAGGGGAAGATACCATCTGTCCGTGAGGGTGAGTGTCACAACAAGTTCTCTTTCAGCCGTGTTCACGTCGTATCGCTTGCAGTAACCCACAGACAGGCGCATACGGCAGACAATACACACTATTATGAAGCAGACAGACGGATATTTAAACAAACTAAAACAAAACTTAACTATAAAGGCGTTGAGCAGAACGAATGGTCAGATGGATTACTGTTTAACCTGACGGACAAATCCGAGAGCAAAGACATCATGGTGTCTTATTATCCCAGCGACAGCCAGGTAGATCACGGACAGATAGACAGGCTGACAGATAGACGGGCAGAGATAGCGAGAGAGACAGTATGTCAAACAGCCTCCTCAGCAACTATGTCACCCCACTGTCAGTTTAGCTTAACACCCCCACCCCCACCCAACCCCCCCGACTTAGAGAGAGAGTGTGTGTGTGTGTGTGTGTGTGTGTGTGTGTGTGTGTGTGTGTGTGTGTGTGTGTGTGTGTGTGTGTGTGTGTGTGTGTGTGTGTGTGTGTGTGTGTGTGTGTGTGTGTGTGTGTGTGTGTGTGTGTGTGTGACTTTAGACTATCGAACATTGATTAGTGTCTGTGTTCCAATCAGGTAAAACAGTGTTTTTGTGTGTGTGTTGTCAGCAGGTAGCTTTGCCCTCCCCTTCCAGCCGCAACCAATTTGCATCATTATTGATTTTAGCATATGTGATTATCATCATATCACATGCGATAATGCAGCACCATAAAAGTGGGTTGTGTGTACAGCCGCCGTGTCTTAGCTTAGCTTAGTTTAGTGTAATGTAGCGGGGGTCAAGGGTCATGCAGGAGGAGTTCCATCCAGCTCGCTGGCAGGTTTTCACAGCAGGCCCATTCACGAGGTCACAGCTCGTCAACGCGCAGAGAACCTCAAGCCAACCTGAAGGGCTGTGTTTTGCTAACCACGCTAGGGAGTGGAGGTGGAATTTAGCGCAGAAGTGCGCTCTGTTTAGTTTTGTTGTTGTTTAAGCTAAATTGTTTCCACCGCAGTTTCTGTGTGGTGGTGTTGTTGTTGTTGTTGTTGTTGTTTTTTCCCAAACAAACTAGTGTTTTGGGTGTGACTTGGTGGAAATGGTTGTGGCTTCTGGTCATAAATGAATAACCGCAGGTTTTTTAATACCCAACCTCTGGCTCACCACCACCTCTGGTAAGCGTGGGGCATCGGGTTACCATAGATTCAGCTCCCATGTACGTCAGCCGAACTTCCACTGGTTGTACTGGTCCCGAGCCAAAACGCTGTACCGGGCTCCTGCTTGTACCACCATGGACTAACAACCATCCAATCACAGAGCAGGTAGGAAGTAAACAGAGGAGCTGGTCAAGTGAGTGTGTCCTTCCAGCCAGTAGAGTCAAACTCATCAATAATTAACAACAATTAAAAATAGAAAAACTGTAGACTATGTATGTAGACAGACATTAAGTGTGTGTCTGTGTGTGCAGTAATACCCATTGTTAATGTGGACATGATTAATAACATTGATTTGAATTGAATTCCTGTACAATGATGGACATACATAACGAATAAATTAGAGTGATGTACTATAATTGAGCATCTAGAATCATTACAATATATATTACATTCAGAATGGCTATTATGCTATACTATACCATGGAATGTGCATGCTGTCTTTGGTCATGTGACACATTTCCATGTGTCACAGGATAGGACCAGGATAGGATCCGATGTGTTAATTTATACCTTAGGGCTTGATTGGTGATACTGGGGGGCTTAACGCTTGGTTTCATGGTAAGACTGCCTACTGCTTAGTTTCGCCTCTATTGGTTGGAATGTTAGGCCTGCCTGCTGCTCTGCCTTGTGACGCAATCATAGAAACATGTCTGTTTTGTGGAGGAGATTAAGGTGATGTTTGACTGTGAAACTATGTGGAAAATTGGGGTGGGTGCTCGATTTGAATTGAACCTTCAGCAAATCCATTAGTTTCAGGTTGTCTGTAAGGCGTCTTGCTTGAGTTTCTGCAGTCCTCCCATCAGCTGCTTCGACATCTCAGTGTCACGGTGATGAAATCAAACGCACCCACACATGTCCTGAAGTACCCTGGCAGCGCTGACCTGACCACACACACACACACACACACACACACACACACACACACACACACACACACACACACACACACACACTTGTTCCTGGCCATGGTATAGGACTCACTTTATTTATTTAGTGTGTGACTGTTAACAGTGTTAATGCACAACCACCATATGGGTCACCCACCTCCAGCCCCCTACCCCCCGACCCCCGACCCCTAACCCTGAAGGATGCCAACTCTCTCATAACTAAATACATTTACATTTACGTTTAGGGCATTTGGCAGACACTTTTATCTACTTTTATCCAAAGCAAATACGAATAGACCCGGCGGAAACAAGACGGGACCCACAATGGGATCCCGAGGGATCCCCAATGGATCGTCAGACCTCAGAGGAGTCTATAAATACTCCTCAGAAGTCTGAGTTTCTCCAGCACCCTCCCCCACCCCTTCATGCCTGGTTGCCCTTCAGGTGCACACCCTGAGGACCCTTTGCCACCTGTTCTCTGTGGGAGACAATTGGAGTAGGTAGAGACTAATGGGGTGTTAAACAGATGGAGACCCTGCCTGGCCTATTTGGTCATGTTGCATTTGAAGTGTGCTTGTGTGCAATTTCTATTTTTGTGGCCTATTATACTCTCCCCTATTGCTTTCACTCTCTCTCTCTGTCTCGCCGTCTCTCTGTCTCTGAGGGTGCACAACATAATGCAGGCATGGCTGGCTGCAGATGGATTTAACTGTCTCTGTTGCTTATATTATTAGAGTATGATGCCTGTGGATTAGTATGTGTCCTGTCTTGCCAACCTTGGCCTGTGTTAGTTCTGTAAACACACTCTTCATCCTATGTTTATCTATTCCTCTCTCTCTCTCTCTCTCCCTTTTCACTCTCTCTTTCACTCTCTCTCTTTCACTCTCTCTTTCACTCTCCCTCTTTCACTCTTCTCACCATTGAGTAAACATGGATTATAAATTATCCTTCACACACACACTCACACTCACACACACACACACACACACACTCTCTCTCATGCTCCATGTTTCAGTTTATAGTGTGACCCTTAACCCCTGAGCCTTCTTTAATGTGCTGTAAATTAACGGCCTCCACTACCATTGCCTAGGACCAATGAAAAGTAAAAGATGGCTAATCTGTCAGTTGAAAATGTAATGCTTGACTTCAAACAAACAAACCTCACTTCCTCCCAGCTGGGAAAAAGTGACCGGGCCTTTTAATAGCGGCCTTGTGTAGCTATTAGTAGAAAGGCTGCTGTTCTGGTGTTTTAGCTGGCGCTGGTAGCTCTTACAGTGATCCATCCCTAAGTGAACTGCTGTCCCTGACCCCAACCATTATGTCAAGGTTCAAGTGTCACAGCCCAAAATACCAGATGACAGGGAATAACCTTCATATCCGTCATGAGATAATTACACCTTCTTTCTTTCTTTCTTTCTTTCTTTCTTTCTTTCTTTGTGACTAAGCACAAAGGCGCTGTTGTCATCAGGCATCTTGTTACCATAGCAACAGCTCCGGGTGACACCCCACCTCCTCACCCCCCGTTCTTCTGATTCATTTCCAAATTCTGGTCCAAGTGGGCCTGGGAACCAGCAAGCCTTTGCTCTCTCTCGTTCTCTCTCGTTCTCTCTCTTCTCTCTCTCTCTCTCTCTCTCTCTCTCTCTCTCTCTCTCTCTCTCTCTCTCTCTCTCTCTCTCTCTCGTGTGATTGTGGAGAGTGCATTAATATAAATTTACCAGTTTAGGGCGGGATGGTGTGTTTTTAGATTCATTTGCAAGGAAAGGTGTATTGTTGAGACCTATAATCTAGAGGATGTAGAACGAGGCCATGTGACAGACAGTCTTTAATGACAGTATTGAGAAAGCCTGTCTTCCTCTGAGCTTCCTCTGAGCTGCAGGAGAGCTCTCCTTACCCCATTACCCAAAAAGGTGACCTCTGCCTGACTTAAAACTGGAGGCCAGTAAGTCTGCCGTGTGCTGACTACTAAATAATCTAAAAAGTGGCTAATCGTCAGAGAGATGTGATGGGTCAGGTTCTAGATCCATGGCAGATCAATTAAGGATAACATAGCCTTTATTCGGGACTGTTTAGATGTCTCTAGTTCAGCGGTTCCCAAACTTTTTGGACTCAATGCCCACTTGAAAATCTCAAAAGTATTCGCGGCCCACACAGGCATTTTACGCATGCGTACAATTCAATCAGTATTCTTATTGGATATTTCATATATATGCATCATCATACAATCATCATACATACTAGGATGGCTAAAAAGTCGACTATATAAATTAAATCAAAAATATATATATTTTTTTCTTGGTTGAATGGCTTATTCAAAACTAATTAAAACGAATACATTTAATATCAGAACGAATAAACTTAAATGAGAAAGAATACAATTGAATCAAACCGTCACTTATTTTCCTGAGCCAGGGAAAATGCCCTGGAAGCGGTTAAGAGGCATCCCTTATTGTAAGTTTATTAGTCTTTATCATCACATTTTAAGCAGAATAAACGCATAATAATATTTGACATGAATATTTGACATGAATCTGACGAGTCGACTGGCAAAAACCTGAGTCTTCTTTTAAGTGTGCCAGATACTAGCCAACTATCCATTTTGATTAGCCTCAAGTTCAACTCAAAATGAATAAAAAAAAAACAGGTGCGTGGCACATCGTATTCCGGCTGGGGCGATGAGTCCATGAGTTCCTACCATGAGTTCCTATCTATCGGTATCACACTGATGATGCATTTTGGAAGGTTTTGAAGAAAAAAAACACACATTTTTTTAATTAAAAAGTTTTTGTAAAAAAAAACAACTAAACTTAAATAAAAAAAAATGTCCCCATGATTTGGCGGCCCACTTGCAATACCCTCCGGCCCATAGTTTGGGAATCGCTGCTCTAGTTAATTGGATCTCCAGCTTCGTTTTATTTCCATGGACCTAGAAAAGGCATTGGACCGGGTGGAGCCCCCAGAAACCTGTCTCCCCTGGTTTCCATTGTAGGGTTCAGGGTGCTCTATGGTGAAGTTGAAAGTGTACTGAAAGTCAACGGTGGTTTAAGCACTCCTTTTAACATTGGTAGGTATTTGGCAGAGGAAAGAGCTGAGAGGGGCCATGGTAGCTGGTAGGCCTCACTCCATTATGTCTTCCTACACAATTAATTGTAGGAAAATGACTAAAACCAAAACGGAAACTACCTGAAGGACTTACATGGGCCCCAAACAGTTTCAAGTACCTCAGAGTTCACTTGACGGATGAGTCAGTGGTAAAAAATGACGGAAGGAGTGGTGGAAAGAATGCTTTTAAGAAATGGAGATGGCTTTTACTCTGTATGTCTCGGGGCGCACCATTATTGCCAACAATCTTGTGGCACCAAATGACTTCAGGTTGGGAGATGGGAATTTTAACTTTGGTAATGATATGATGAACAGAAGTATATTGGACTCCATTTCATCACGTCACTGGCTTCTAAAGGAGTCAATGACATAAAAGGGCGCGCCTGGAGATTCCCTGGCAACCTGGAACGTTAGTGAGATGGGGGGTGTGTCACGGTGAAAACCTAGCAAATATGGGAATAAAGCGGACTACCTGGTGGCTACCTAACTGGAGAGATCCTCTCTATTCGCCTTCTGGAACGGCTTCTTGCGAGCTTTAGGAATGCCTTATCAGAAGAGGAACACTTAAAGAGTGGCGTAAAGAACTGATGACACCAGATCAGAAAGAGTTTTCCGAGGTTGACCTTTGAAGTGCTCCTATTGTAACACAAGGTGTGAGTGTGATTAGCTGTGATTTAGCCATTGCAAGCGGGTTTCAGAATCTCCGGCTTATAAGCAGTGCTTAATTTGTAACCCGGGAGGTACCGGAGCAATGGTGAAAATAAAATTGCGAAATAACACAGCTGAAAATCACAGCTGGAAGGTGCCGGAACACGACCGAGAAAAACGCAAAAACGCGGCGTCAAGTATGGGACTTACAAGTTTTCATTAGCTTACTCATTTCACCATTTCCCAGCACAACCGCCCACTGTGGGGCTTACAGTGAGTAGCCTAATCATATGCCAAAATATTTAGAAACCCAATTCTCCCCAACAGCACAACAGGTGACCAGGCCAGTTTCAAATAAACTGTGTAATATTTTCGGCAATCTCTTTTATTCTTTTACACTACACAGCAGAGAATAATAAAGCGTGCATAGCGCCCACAATGATGGGACTTTTGATCAGCCATACACACATTTAACCATTTCACAGCACAAACACCCACTTTGTGTTGCCTACTGTAGCTGTGGGGCTTACAGTAATCATATATACAGTAGTTAAAGGTTCTACATGCCTGTATGTTTCTTTCTACTGCACACCATATTCTTATATAGACATGCCTAGTTTCTGTTTTTCATAAACTCCAAGTGAACTAATGCTCCAGTACAATGGCACCATGGTTCCCTTGTTAGCGAAAAAAAACACACCTTATCTGTGGAGTTAAGGCCCTCTCAGCCAGGGAGGATACATCTCCTCCTCTCACCTTGAGGCACTCATCCTGTATGAACTCCGTGCACCCATGTTTTGCACGGCGCCGGGGGGCTTCTCGCGTGATTCGGATGGTCTAGCGCCTGCGCGGTCAGCAGACTCCTGTTACGTAACACCCTGCACTTTTTTTGCCATAAATATGAGCGCTGGACTCTGTTCGACGCGATCATCCTCCAACAAGTCTTGGTGGCCTGTTGAACGGTGGGAGCCTTCAGTGCTGAATATTACGTTGTACTTTGATATGTTAGAATAAACTTGTATGTGTTATGATTTTACATGAGTTGTTTGGTCATTGATCGTCCAGATTTTCCACGACATACTGTATGACAAAATATTTAGAAAAACCAAAAAGCATTAGGCTGAACCACCATACGTCAACAACATTATCATCATCATCATCATCATCATCATCATTATCATCATCACCACCACCATACATCATCACCCTTCTAATCAATCAACACTACACAGCAGAGAATAGTAATAAAACACGTGCTTACCTTTCAGTTTATTTGTCCACAAAACAGCCATAGATTGCCTTCATTTCCCTGCTTCTTGCTGCTATGTTGCTCCTATGTTGCTGCTATGTTGCTGCTATGTTGCTGCTACCTGTGCTGTTCACGCCACCCGTAGGCCTATTATCCACGTGATGGACTTTGGCCTGCTAGGGGTCCGAGCCGTCCGACTGACCTACTGGTCTAAAATAATGAAACTAGTTGGACTGCTGTCTTGTTGGCATTATGACCATCGCGCATCGATAAGCGGTGCGCGAAAACAATGCATCTGGGTGAACAGTCCCACTTGTGATGTAATAAGCTGGAGATTCTGAAACGGCTTGTAGTGGCTAATGGTAATCACAATCACAGCATGGTGCTATAAGAGTCTTTTAAGGCCAAAATGAGCCTCTTCTTGAGTAACACGTGGAGGGCACTGGAATGAATGTATTCATGGGGCAAATCTGTATCAAGTGTGTGTTTTAAAGCTGTGTACAAAAGAAAACTACAGACTAGAAAGAATACACGATGGAGGGGACATTTTGGAGTCAAAGGATGGTCAAACCCTGCCTGGGCCATGTCGTATAACTCAGCCACCTCCGCTGACTAAAACATTGCTGATCTACATTGGGTGCTCTACATGGGATATTTGCAGGGAATGTTTTTATATCTATTAGAATTCTATCAGAATTTTTTTCATATGGCAAGGCAAAAGAGAAAAAAGAATGATTGATCAACTTTTTGTTGCTCTTTGTTACTCTACTATAAAAACACAGAAAATAGAAAGGCAATCTTGACAGTGCTTTGTTCTCTTAAATTGATGGTGACTGGTGAGATATTTTTTGGACATAGAATATCATATATGATATTCATATTTTGGAAGCTTAAGAAGAAGTTCATTGTAAAATGTTCAAATGTTGCAATTAAGTTCTGTCTCATTCTTCATGGACTTGATTAGATTGATTCTAATTGTTTCTCAAGTACTGTTCTTTCATAATGCGGATCTTCTAATCTAATCACAGAGATGCACCAGCCAAGTGGCTAACCTATTTCCATGTCTTTGTGCTGTTTCAGGGATTCAGGGTGGAATGCTCCAGTCATAATGTCACTGCAATGTCACACCTTACGCCGAGCTCACATCGGAGGGCGTGCCCGGCCATCGGCCAATCCCGGAGGGAGCCTTACTAGAACCACTTCCTGTTCCTGTTTAGAAGAGTTTCCGTACAAGAACCTCCCACTCATTTGACTCTGTGTTAAAGGTATTCAACATATTATTGTTTAAGGATGTTTAATCTGGTTTATCATAAGATGTATACCTCCAAAAAACTAAAAAGAAAATCACCAAATATCTGCCTTTAGTTAGTAAAGTGATGTGAAAGGTTTTTTCCATCCATCACATATTAATACAGGCGTATAAATAATAAACAACCATATCATCACTATCTGAAACATACAACGTAATGCTTACAAATGCTTTTCTGATAGAGGTGGTGCAGTAGTAGGCTTTGTACCACAGTCTCGTAGAGGTGGTGCAGTAGTAGGCCTTGTACCACAGCCATCTCCATCTCTTCTCCACCCAGGTCAGATCCTGTGTTTCCACCGGTGCCGCTACCTCGAACCGGGAGTCTCGTCCACTTGGCATCCCACCGCAGTTGCCATGGAGACATGCAGATGTGTGTGGTAAATCCTGCTGGTCACAGCTTCCAGATGTTGTGGCAGATGTGGAGAGGGCGGGCGGGCAGCATTCGATCAGGACTGGTGCAGAGGTGAGACATGTCTTGTCGCTAATGTACCTACCTGTCAGCCAGCAGGGGGCACCCAGCAGGTGCTCCGCACAGCTCTACAGTGAGGAGGACTATTTGAAGGATCATTGGATAGTTCATGTGTAAAAAATGTGCTTATTCCTCAAAGAACCATAACTTCACTAATTTGGTTTTCAACAGTGACGTAAAAATACAGTTCAGTCACCGCTGCTCAAAAGTCTCAAATGAGTTTTCTTTCCTGTCACGTTTGTTTCCAGTTGGAGCTGCGAGGCTCAGCTTCCTGTTTACACGCTGTGTGGTGACCTCACAACAGTAACATCACAACAGGGACTGTAGGAGTTCCTATCCCTGTCCAACAGACACTCCATTGGAGCTATTGACCACCTCGGCCCAGTTGGTTGCTCTTGCAGACGGAAAGCATGCGGCACATCCACGTGGAATTGGCCCCTAAGGAGGCTCCACTGGAGCTCCCCGCCCAGGAAGGCGATCTGCCACCTTCCGCTGCCCCGGCTCAGGGCCTGGACCCGGGCGTGCGACCGGGCGCACCCAGGGCCTTCGGACAGGAGGAGCTGCGTCTCCAGAAGGTCTACCAGCTGTCCATCTTCTCCCACCTGGGAGGTTACTCCGCCTCACCAGAACCCCCCAGCGAGGATCCCCAGAGGCCGACGCCGCGCCTGGGCCTGAAGAGGAGCCTGGAGGAGCCCCAGCTGGCCCCCAAGCGGCCCCACCTCCAGGACGCCCTCCAGGGGGAGGATCTAGAAGGAGGAGCCGTGCTGTGCGGGCCCAGCCCGGGCCCGGGGGTGATGGTAGGCATGGGCCCCGGGGGGCCCGCGTATTCTTGCACACTGATGGAGCCCAGAGACTCTGAGGGGGGGCTGTCACCCCGGTCCCCCCCGCTCTCCCCCAGCCACACCCCCTCCCGCCGGCCCGCTCAGCACAACCACAACCGGCCCATCCCGGATGTGTTCGCCCCGCTCTCTCCCAAATCTCCCCCCATGTGCTGTGAACCCCCGACGCTGACGGGTAGCCAGGGCCCCGCTCTGAGCCCCTCACCCAGGGCCGAGGGCCTCGGCGGGGGGCGGGCAGCGAGCCACTCCCCGGGCAGCCCCGGAGCAGAGAGCTGCGGCAACGGCTGCTCGTCCTCTGCGGGCCAGCCGGGCCCTCAGCCCTCCGACACAGCCTGCTACGAGACCCCTTGCCCGGCCAGTCCCACCAGCCCCCCCGGCCCCTTCTCCCCCCCGCACCACACGGAGCTCCTGGAGCCCGGGGAGGCCACAGAGTGGGAGGCCGGCCTGGAGTCTTCCCCGCCAGAGCGCAGTGCCACCCAGGCTGCCTCCTCCTCCTCCTCCGGCCAGTCCCTGACCCCCAGCCCCAACGGGCTCCGAGTCACGGCTTCAGGAGCCCACTGCCCGGCCAAGAAACGGCTGCTGTCACCTAGCGACACTGGGGAGTCGTGCTCGGAGGACGAGGGACCCTCCACCTCCAAGAAGAGCCGCCTGGCCCTGCTGGCCCCGGGGCTCGGCCCAACCTCCTGCCGCAGCACCGATGCCAAGGCTGCCCCCTACTGGAACCACCTGCTGCCCTCCGCCAAGGTACACACACACACACACACACACACACACACACACACACACACACACACACACACACACACACACACACACACACACACACACACCGTGCTGGAACAAACAGAGGAGCTCCAGAATACAACCCATTCAGAGGCCTGAGTATTGTTCCACTCCCATTGACACACACACGCTCATGCTAACACACACTCACACTCACACACACTCCACTACTGCCTGCCTACCAATGGTTCTGGAAGTGGAAGGCCATATCTGAGAGTGGAAGACTAAAAGAGCAGTGAATGGGTGGTGGGGGTGGGGGGGGCGTGGAGTGATGGTGGGCATGGTGGGTAACAAAGGGGCTACTTTTCCATAGGTGTCACACAGCGATGTGATCAGTGGGACCACAGAGAGACGGGGTGAGGGGAGAGAAAGACGACGGGTAAAGAGAGAGAGGGAGATAGACAGACGGGGAGAAAGAGGACAAGGTGGCATAGGGAGGGGCATTAGAGAGAGAGAGAGAGAGTCGAGGAAGATATTGAAAACTTTTCAAAATGTCCTTTGTGTTTGTGAGCGAGTGTGGCGGAGACGAGGCTAACCCAAGCTGACATAGGGCTCCTGGCTCTGCCCAGAGCCACGACGGGTTAGCTCGCGGCGCAGGGCTAGCCGACGGTGAACATCTTTCTGTTAGCGAAGGGCTAGCCACGAGAGCAGGGGTCGTCACTAGCTTGGGACCCGCTACTAGCGCAGGGTTAGCCGCTAACTTAGGGCGAGCCGCTAGGGCATGGTCAGCTAGCAGACAGTTAGCTAAGGAGTGGGTAGTCTTTGCTGCGGGTGACGGCTTAAACATGGGGAATGTTTGTTTACACAAGGCAACGTCCAGCACTCAGTGCTGTGTAAGTAACGCACACACACACACACACACACACACACACACACACACACACACACACACACACACACACACACACACACACACACACACACACACACACATACACATCCTGTCACCTTGCCCGGAGTACGAACTTGCATGGAAAGGTGATGTTACGGTTCAGTGTTGGGATTAAGGACGAGGCATGACAACATGACAACAACGAGGCATAAAACATCCGTTAATCCGTTAATAATCCGTTTCATCCGTTTCATGTTTACCTTCAGAATACGAGCGACTGCACGAGGTCAGGGAGACGACTGAAGAGCGCGCTGCGGCTGAAAAGGTGAGTCTGGCACACTGTGACAGAAGTTTAGCATTTTGTAGAAATGTAATTAGAATGTGTATACCAGAATCTGCTTTGCGTGTATGTGTGTGTGTACTCAGTTTGTGCGTGATAAAAAAAAAATATATATATATTTTGTGTGGGTTGTTGCAGCCGGCAGCTGCGTAGCGGGAGGCGTGCGGACAGTGTTCGTCCGGTGCGGCCCTCCTCATCGGTCAGCCGAGCACTGCTGGGGAACTTTGAGGTAGGCTCCAGCCCCCCTAACCTGGCCCTCCTCACTGCCTCCAGCCCCTCTAACCTGGCCCTCCTCACTGCCTCCAGCCCCTCTAACCTGGCCCTCCTCACTGCCTCCAGCCCCCCTAACCTGGCCCTCCTCACTGCCTCCAGCCCCTCTAACCTGGCCCTCCTCACTGCCTCCAGCCCCCCTAACCTGGCCCTCCTCACTGCCTCCAGCCCCCCTAACCTGGCCCTCCTCACTGCCTCCAGCCCGTCTAACCTGGCCCTCCTCACTGCCTCCAGCCCCCCTAACCTGGCCCTCTTCACTGCCTCTAGCCCCTCTAACCTGGCCCTCCTCACTGCCTCCAGCCCCTCTAACCTGGTCCTCCTCACTGCATCCAGCCCCCCTAACCTGGCCCTCCTCACTGCCTCCAGCGCCCCTAACCTGGCCCTCCTCACTGCCTCCAGCCCTCCTAACCTGGCCCTCCTCACCGCCTCCAGCCCCCCTAACCTGGCCCTCCTCACCGCCTCCAGCCCTCCTAACCTGGCCCTCCTCACCGCCTCCAGCCCCTGTAACCTGGCCATCCTCACTGCCTCCAGCCCCCCTAACCTGGCCCTCCTCACTGCCTCCAGCCCTCCTAACCTGGCCCTCCTCACCGCCTCCAGCCCCCCTAACCTGGCCCTCCTCACCGCCTCCAGCCCCCTAACCTGGCCCTCCTCACTGCCTCCAGCCCCCCTAACCTGGCCCTCCTCACCGCCTCCAGCCCTCCTAACCTGGCCCTCCTCACCGCACCCCATTTCCTCATTCTATTGAGGGCCTGATGATTATTTTAAGAAATTGACCCAACATTTCTACTCTTATTTTGTTTGTTTGTCTTTCAGCTCTCTTTTTGAATAGAATAGAAAATACTTTATATAATACACTTAAGTGTAACCTACATTTCTACTCTTCTACTTTTGTGACCATATTGTCTGTATGCTTTACATTTTAGCATTTTTTTAGAATAGAATACTTTGTTGTCCACGATTGTGGAAGTATGCCTTTCGTTTGGGCTGAAAAAACCCACAATACTTTCAATACAATACATACGATGACTTTCTGCTGTGATACCCACGTTTTCCGTCTGGCATTAATTATAGTACTTGTCTTATCTTATCGTTTCTAATGTACCTGTGTGTGTGTGTGTGTGTGTGTGTGTGTGTGCGTGTGCGTGTGCGTGTACTCCAGGAGTCCATCCTGAAGGGCCGGTTCTCCCCGTCGGGACAGATCGAGGGCTTCACGGCGGAGATCGGGGCCAGTGGCTCCTACTGCCCCCAGCACGCAACACTTCCTGTCCAGGTTACATACTACGACATCTCTGAACACAGCGCCCCCTCCCCCTTCCTGGTCAGTCCCTACACACACACACACACACACACACACACACACAAACACACGTACATTTGTTAATTTATACATAGGGTTGTTGTCGTTGGGCCGGGCAATAATTTTATGTTATCGTCTTTGAGTGATAATGTATCATCATGAAATGAAATGACGGAAATATTAGGTTTTGAACCATCAGAGAGAAAGAAAAACGAGTCTTTGTCTGATACCATTCTTGAAATGTCCATTTACTTCAATGTAATGACCCTCACAGTTTTGAATTACATTTTGAATTCATGCATATTGTGATATTCATAGATATTGCGTAATGTACCCATGATGGTTGGAATAAAACATGCTTCCATATCGCCCGGGCCTAGGCTGTCGCACATTTATGTTGAGGGCATTTGGCAGACTTGAAGTAGATTTGAAAAGAACAACTTTCAAGCATTCATAGCCTAATTGCTAGGTTTATAGAACACGTTTTAAGTGCTCACAATTGCCACATTGACAGCGAGGATCAGAACAATAAGGTTAAGAACAGCAAGATAGATAGGGTAAGATGCTACACAATGCTAAGTAGTATTTTATTTACATTATTACAGTAGTTTCCAGACTCTTTTTTTTTTGTTTTGAGTAAATGGTGTTTTGATTGAGTCCCATGGTTCTCAAGCGTTCGTTCCTCTATCAAAACAGCTGCACTCGGCCACTAGATGGATACGTCCCGTGTGTTCCTATGCGGTCTAGCGTAGGACTCCACGACGGAGGTGTTTGATGGTTCGTGTGCTGATGATGATGCTGATGATTGGTTGTGTCTCCGGCAGGGTGTGGTTTCCCTCGAACCCCTGGGGAAGAAGGGATACAGCGTACCCAAAGCAGGGACCATTCAAGTGGTGAGTCGTCGTTGTCGTCGTCGTCGTCGTCGTCGTCGTCAAGCTAGCGGTCTGATCGTAGTCCCCGCCCCCTCCCTCTGTTTTATCTGTCGAGGTATTGTTGGATTACGGGACACCTCTGTTTTTTTTTTAACAGTACCTTCCTCATCAGTGTGCTTCAAATCCAACACATTATCCAACATTAAGACGTCTGTCAAATGGAGCTATCGACCACGTTTCCCCTGACAACACAAAAACGATATGCTCAAAGCACCAAGGGAAAAAAGGTTTCAATTTCAGCTGATTAAGTTAAAAAAACTATAATGCTATTATAGATTCAAGTAACTCATATCTAATCATTGCTGGTAACTGTGGACTGGAATAAACCCCTCACGGCTGTCCCGTTGTTGAAAGAAATGTACTTGAGCTGTGGTAAGCCACCGGTATTCAAAAATGAAGGCAATCGTAAGAGTATCAACATCTTGCCGAGTCCACGTTGACCATGAAACTAGTTTAAATAGCACAGTTGCGCGCCGCCTTGCACTCAGCCCTGCTCCACAGGGGCCCAGAGCGGTTGGCTCTGCCCAGGCATTTTTGGAGGCGTCCGCATGTGTGTTACTGTTCCGTGTGATTGGCACATTGGCCAGTATAAGAATTCAGAATTTCCCCCAGTCGTGTTACGTCATGAACATGTTTTTGTGATCGAACATGTTTTTGTGATCGCTACCTCAGTCATAGTTGCTGTGGAAGTGCTGAATTCACACAATGCTCCATGTGTTGGCCTGTCTGTCCATGTATCTCTATGTCTGTCCGTCCATCCACACAGACCTTATTTAATCCCAACAAAACTGTGGTGAAGATGTTCCTGGTGACCTACAACTTTGAGGACATGCCTGTCAATCACATGACCTTCCTGCGCCACCGTAACTTCCTGGTGCCTGTGGAGGAGGGGCCTGAAGGCCAGGGGGAGGGGCCATCAAGGGCCGGAGTCCCGGAGAGGAAGAGGATACTCTGCTACCTGATCCATCTCAGGTATGGTCCCGTCTTGGAAGTGTCATGTCACCATAGCTGATCATTTACATTGATTCTCTTAGATTCCCTTTTTTGAGAACCGCTCACCCAAACAACTTCACACTCAACGCTGCACTTCCTTGGGTCCTCAGCAATAACCCTGCCAAGTGTGAAGTCAGTCGGATGAACGGTTGTCGAGAAAATCCAATTACATTCATGTATGCATACAGACAGACATACATACACACATACAGTACACAGAAACGTCTTCCATTATAGTTGGATAATGACCCATCTAGAACCATTTCAATAGGTAAAGCCTAGTTGTGCAGACTAGATAGCATCTCAGGGCCTCTGTCATTTGAGGTGGTGCGGTGAGGACCAAAACGCAGGCAGTGGGTTGAACTTAAATGATCCTTTAATAAAAGAAACAAAAAAACTGGACTTACTCGGGCTGGAGACAAGAACATGAACCAGGATACCACAGACATCAACAATGAACTGACAAAAGTACAGGTATAAATCGGGAGGAACTAATTAGGGAAGTGGGTTGTGCGGACAATCAAGGGTGGGGAAACAACACAACACAGACACGTGGTAAATAACTGCTTCAGTCCAGTAGGGGATGCGAAGAACCAAAAGGGGGACAGAGGCAGACTATGACGGTCTCATTGTTGCGTCCCGTTCTCTTGTAGGTTCCAGAGCTCCAAGTCTGGGAAGATCTACTTGCACGACGACATGCGGCTGCTATTCTCCCGGAAGTCCATCGAGATGGACACCGGGATCCCCTATGAGCTCAAGTCTTTCACCGAGGTGCCCAGAAACCCCAAATACTCTCCCCGCGCGTGACCCCCCCCCTCCCCGGAGAAGATGTTGGGTCACGGACGGACTCAATGACTGACTGACCGACCGACTAACTTGAGATGCAGGACTAGTCACTTGAAAAGACCAGTACACACTTCCCCCCCACATTCTCACACACACAAACACACACACACACACACACACACACACACACACACACACACACACACACACACACACACACACACACACACATCCCTCCCACATCGCACAGAACGGTGGAAACCTCATGCAAGACACATCCTTGCACCCCCCCCCGCCCCCCCCCCCCCCCCTCTAATCTGAATGACACTAAACACCCCGAGCCTCTCTGCCACAACTTCCCACCATTGCTCTGAATCTTCCTAGCGACTTCAATCCAGAGTGTGCCCAGTACTTCCTGTCTAGAGTGGTGGTGCTGTGGGGGGTGGGGTTGGTGCAGTGTAGCACAGGAAAGGGGAGGAAGAAGATGGGGGGAGGAAGAGGAGGAGGAGGAGGACACTCTGTGGCGGTGCCAGCTGCTGTACAGGTGCAGGGATACATGCGATCCTGTCAAAGGAGCATCGGGGGAGGAGGAGCCTAAGGAGACGTCGGTGTAAACATGCATGCCTTGTGACTTTCAGAGCAACAGCAACAACTGTGTTTCCTCTCGTGCCCAAATCACACTGTCCTTCACTCTGCCTGCCCCCCCCCCCCCACACACACACACCTCTCTGCTCTGTGATCACATGGCGTCCCTGTTGTTGTGTGAGCTGCATCCCCACCCACCACCACCACCACCATCATACCATCATCATCACCACGTAGCAATCTCCACTGTGGTAGAGACCGCAGAACAAGTACGCCATGCCGGGCGCGGGCCATACCATGTCGTGGACTGCAGGGGGGGGGCCGTGTCAAGTGAATTTAATGTAGCCGGACTGAGGGACACTGTGCTTTAGTTTATTTTGTTTTTCCCCTTCATTTTCTCTTCTTCTTCCTCACAGTACGTTGATAAACCGTTGGATTTAGGAGTAGGAAAAGACGATTTTTAATTTATGTCTTCTTCGCAAATGTCTTAATAAGCAATATGCTGCACAGAGTAGAGTGTGTTTTTTTTTTTTTTTTCAGTCAGACGTAATTTCTCTGGGAAGGGGGGGGGCTGATGGGGTGGGGGGTCAGAGAAACCCAAGCAGTGGGGACACAGGATGTAATATGAGGACTATGGGAGGGAGGGGGGGGGGGTATTTAACATATGGGTGGGAAAGTATATGTATATTTAAATTAATAAACTCTGCCATTGGCGAGAAAATATGTGTGTGCTGCTGTTGTTGTTGTTTTTCTATACAAATATACATGTATACTGGAGCTCCGTGTTGACTGGTGTCGTAATCTATGGAAATGTTAATTGTAAGAAACTAATTACACACGTCGCAATTTAGTTTACAACATTGTTTATTGTTGCACATATTATGCCACGCTCGGGGCAGATCCCATTTACACCGACCCACACACTGTGTTGTGTGTGTGTGGCCTTTCACAGTGATTACAGGTAAAGCTGATACACTCCTGGGTTTAAAAGAAAGGGTTATGGGAGTTTTACCGTGTGGATTCATGTTCGTAATGACAGATGAGTTCTATTTTCCATCACAGAGCACCGACTTCAGCTTATTTGTGCCTTTTAGTTGTGGTTAATTTGGTTACCACTAGAGGGCAGAGAGCACCCACACTTCTACCATAGCAGGGTTTCCGCCGCACCCTGGATGGCCTGGCTGAGGATGGAGAGCTGGTGGTGAACCTTCGCCCAGTCTCCGGCCTGCCCTGACGACGAGGCCCTGGCGAAGGTGTTCGCCAACCCGGGGAACGTCGCCTTCCCAGCGCTACTGGAGGCCCAAATCACATGCCTGGGAACCGTGTTGGAAAACATGACACAAGTCACACATACACACACATAGAAACACAGCAGATTTGTATTTTTTTCACAGAGACCGCTTGACCAGAACAGTTTGAGGACCCGGGTTCAGGGGCAGGGACAGGTGAGGCTCGGGTGAGCCATGCTCTTACCTGAAGCCGTACTTCTCCGGGAACGCTTGAGGGTCCAGGAAGGCTCTGTCCAGGAGCATCAGCTGATCGTTGATTCCACGAGCCTTCAGGGGTCTCAAGAAGAAGAAGAAGAGATAGTCGTTATTTTATTTATTTCTTAGGTTGTTTCAGTGCCTTTTTTTTATGTTTGCGTGAGCTTTGACCTATATTTCCCTTACATCTCGTTGGCCAGGTCAGCGCTTTGGATTAACTGGTCGAGGTGCGCTGCTGCCCGGCGGAACTGAGACACGGCTGACTTCAGCGGTTCTGAAGAAACGAGACAAAGTTAGTCCATCCTGTGAAGTATAAACTATTTAAAACTGAAGAACATGGCTTGAGATGGGTACAAAAAAACCCATGGTAAAACCACCTCATTCTTTTTCTACGATTGATTATTTCTTTTTATATCCATCTACATTTAGACTCCTCTAATTCTGCATATGGGCATATTTTTTGTAATTATTTTTCATATTTTTCATTTTCACTTTACCACCGTTGCATGGCACCTGAAATTTCCATGTTATTTTGACCTGGCCCCCGTTCCCAGGCGTCGTCCTCTCACGCCTGGAATGCCTGGAACAGGGGTGCTTCAAATGTGTGTTGAAAGAGGGAGCGATATGTTTCAGCTCCATGGGTTTAGCTGCGAGGGCACTGTTAACCTTTATACATACTGTGAGGGCCTGATCTCTGCTCGATGCCCCACAAGGCTGCAGAGACATGGTGTGGTACTGCAGGGGCGGTACTATCGAGGAAGCTCCGCCCCTACCCGGGACCTCTCATTGGCTCTGCCCAGGTGTGGCCAATTAAGGGATAATCAAGAGCTGTTCTTAAGGAGAGGAGAATGAAGGCCAGGCAGACTGGCTTGGGCAAGAGGACAGTGGAGACTAGGACGGTCCACTAAGCCAGTCTCAGGGTAAGGGGCCTCTGGCCACCCTTATTTTGGGGACATTTATTGGGAGGGGGATGTTTATTGGGAGCCCTGACTCACCCATAGAGACATTCTGATCGGTCAGAGAGGTCTGGTACTGCTCCACGGCCGTGTCCAGGTACCCCTCCAGCATCTCGGCGTAGTCGCTGCAGTTGAGCGGCAACAGCAGGCTGTCGGCCAATCGCAGCAGGACGTTCCCCGCCGTCCTGGCGACTGCTTGGTGACTGGTGAATCCTGACGGGCGGCGGTGATGGATGGTGGTGGTGGTGGTAGAGGAAGTAGAAGGGTGGAGACGAAAAGAGTAGGAAACACACACACACACACACATGAGAAGTTGTCTTTTGGTTTCAGGTAAAATCGATCTGGAATCAATGAAAGTGTGTGTGTGTGTGTGTGTGTGTGTGTGTGTGTGTGTGAGAAAGATGTAGACGTTGTGAGCGCTCACCAGGATCTATGAACCGGGAGGCGTAGTCAAAAGTGTCGTAGGCGGTGTGGTAGGCGGGGTATATCCGAGCATTGGTTTTGGTCTGTAGACGAGGAGCCCATTTTCAGTGTGTGTGTGTGTGTGTGTGTGTGTGTGTGTGTGTGTGGTTCCCCCACAACCTGCCTCATACTTCTCCACCTTGTGTCCCGGTCTGCCTTCTGCCACACCTCACGCCTCCTGGTAATGACCTCTTAATGAGCTTATCATCACCTTTTAGCTATCTTAGCCCTGTTGTCAAGCCTTCTCTGTGAGTTTCTGTATTCTGATTACCCTGTCACGATTATGAACCCTGCCTGTTGTTAGACTTGCATTGTTGACCCATGGTCTGCGATCGGCAAAGAGAAATTAACTAATTTTGAATGAACTCCTGCATGAGTGTGTCACATCAGTTCACAGCTTCAGAAAACCTTCATGCCAAACCCAACAGGATTTCTGCTGCACTTCCAAAGGAAACAACTTCTTGAAAAGATAACTTGCATAGCCTCGCTTTGTTCGGCCTTCTGGTTCACGTGGAAGCAGCACAGCAGCACAATATAGGAGAGATCTGATTGGCTGAATGGCAGTTCATGTTGTTGTTGTTTTTCGTGGTCTCACCCGGTCGTAGGTGTAGGAGATGTCCATGGAGGTGATGCCCAGGTAATGGACGAAGGCCGCATAATCACTTCCCGCTCCGGACAGGTACCCCACCCTGAGAAAACACAGTCAACCCCTGACGACAGCTATAGGACTAATCATGGGAGTATGGCATGTATGATTAAGATATTAGTTACAAAACAAAATGGTGGCTCCGGTACCTGGGAATGGTTCCATGTGCCGGGCTGCTTCTGTTGGAATGTTGGATCCAATTGTCATACACTGACTTGGAGTCCCGCCCCGGTGCCTCGACCTGAACAAATAAAGGTATTATCAGTCTGTGATTGGCAGCGGCTTACATTTGGAGCAGTGGATTTAATTCTAATGTTCATTCATGGAGCGATGACAAGGCAAGAGTTTGACAAAGTGAGTGCTCATGGTAGTATTGTTGTTGAAGGGGCTTGTTGGTTGAACTTGCCTGCTTTGCGGCTGTGAAGATGAGGTCCTGGACCGAGGGCATGCATGACGCTCTGAGAGTGGCGTTGGCTGCACAGGAGACGGAGGTTCTGTGAGAGTCTATTATCACTATAGCTAGCATGCTAATGATACTGTAGCTGTTGCAAAGGCCCCTGTCATTCAGAGACTCTTTATTGTGCGACTAATACGTTCAGATCACATCCAGGTACATAGATCAGATAGACTAATACATTAGATCACATCCAGGTACATGGATCAGATAGACTAATACATTAGATCACATCCAGGTACATGGATCAGATAGACTAATACATTAGATCACATCCAGATACATAGATCAGATAGACTAATACATTAGATCACATCCAGATACATGGATCAGATAGACTAATACATTAGATCACATCCAGGTACATGGATCAGATGGACAAATACGTTAGATCATGAGAATAATTTGTTCAAGAATTTATTATATATTCATATTTTAGTTTTTCCAATCAATAACAGAGTGATAGAGTCTGATTTCTGCTCATAATGCTTTAACAGATGCATGTTAGGCAGAAAATAGCTGAAGGTGCTGTAGGTTAGGATGTGAGGGCTATTATTGTCAGCTTAGTCAGTGAAATGCTCTGAGAATATCGAGTTTAGAGGTGACTGAGGAGCCTGCCTTCCCCCACTTAATTTCTGACCAACCAGGGCATCGCTTCACAGAGAGAGAGAGAGAGAGAGAGAGAATTTTTTTGGGATTGTTTAGCTTCAAAATCTTGCTCTCTCACTTACTTACTTACAGCACCTTTAATGTTTCAAAAGCGATGTAGAGTTACATACCGAATACAGCGATGTCCACGTTGATGTAGGCCACGGTGCGCTCGCTGAGCATGCTGTAGTATTGCTGTGGAGAACACAAGAGGATGTCTGTCAGATGTTGTGTTGCAGAGCGGCACAACAGGGGGTGGGCGTGGCTAAACTCACCTCAGTGTACTCTGCAGAACCAATCAGGCCAAACTCCTCTGCCCCCCAGCTTCCAAAGATAACGGACCTACGGGGTCTCCACCTACCTGGAGCACACAGCAGGGGCAACCAACTCTTAACAGCTGCACTTAAATATACCATAAGCATTCACTCTACTTGAACCCCAGAACCACCGATATAGTGCAGGAATAAATGGAAATCAGTTGAACCGCTGCATTGTGGGTTTAAGGCTAGTACGTGAAACTTCATCTTCGGTGGTCCGTGATCATCTAAAGTGGCATGTGATTGCAAATTTAATTGTTTCTTTTACATGCTTTTAATTCATGAATACAATGGACTTAGCATTTTAATGACAATTTGAACATGTAATCCTGAGGTTAGGGTTAGCCCCAGTAGCTTTTATAGCGACGATGTCACAAGTCAACACAGACAAATGACGACGCCCCCCCCAAATAGAGCACTATATCGGTAGCTGTGATTGGGCGAGCCCAGGCGGCGCGGTGTACCCTGTTTCAGCATGCGGCCCAGGACCCGGGTCACCTCCAACATGACGGACGTCCCACTGCTGGGGTCTATCGCTCCATGGACCCAGCTGTCCCTGTGGTTCCCGTAGATCACATACCTGTCTGTGGACACGCACGTACGCACACACAGATACTTGTTTATAAATGTACAGTGCGTGACGACACAAAAGTAAATGCACACGTAAATGCACACACACACACACACAGTGTGTGCATTTACTTTTGTGTCGTCAGAACCTTTGGAAGAACTCTGTGCCTTTCCACTACTGGAACCAGGGTCTAAATTAAGTTCCGGGGACTTATTTTATGTGCATGTACTTTCGCGGGTCTTTAGACCGCAGTGGAAACACAGACAGGAACAGGCTGAAGGAACTTTTTACATTCCTGAAAAAAAGTAGTTCCCAGGACTAAAAGTTCAGGGTACTTTTTTGGTGGAAAACGAGGCTAAGGAAATGATGGATGGTCTGGTGGCCAGCCTGCATCACCTGGTTCCACGCTGCCCCGGATGAACCCCATCACGTTGGAGGAGTTCCTCACCTCTGCGAAGTTGAAGACTTCTAGTTTCACGTCACTGAAACACAGAGTCGGCACGTAGCAGTGGGTCGCAGTCATAGAGGCCTGATACCATTTTGAATGTGTGTCACATGGGCTGTTCAGTGGGGGGGGGGCAACAGAGGCCCCTGAAGCACTGAGCTTGGACCCCCCCTGTGACCCCGAATGAAAATTATCGATTTCTTGCAAAGCTAACAGGAATGATTTTATTATGTTTCTATTTAATTTTCATTATTGTAATTTAATTAAAAATTCTACCTGACTGTAAGTTCCTGAAACAAAAACTAATATTTTATGTATTTTTTTGTTACTTTATATACTGAACTAAACATTTTGAAAGCTTGCACAGCGTTCGAATGTGCTCGAATGTGCCCTTCCAGTAACATGCACTGGTGTGCACCTGCAGGTCCATAATGGAGGTATAATAACATTATCTGAGAGGTTATCTGAGGGGACACACACTTAATATCTGTGTCTGTATGGAATAGAATTGTTTCAGGAGACAATATATTGTCTAAATGGACTAGTTTTAAACAGAAAAAAAAAAGATATATTTCTTTAAATCAATGTTTGACTACTGGGCTTGGTTTATGAACACATTTTGAATGAATAAAGGTTGGACAAATCATGTGAATGGTGGGAAGCCCTGTGGTGGAAAATATACCTGTTGTGGAATTTAGACTCTGGTTTGAATCCCGGACCACCGAAGTTGTAGGTGCAGTTGAACGCTCCCTGCCAGTCGGGTGGAGCGCTTTGTCCTCCCAGTTCACTGTGGTAACCAATCAGTCATGAGGCAGATTCCTTTCGAGCCAATCGTGGTTTGCCCGTGTTAGGTTACACCCATTGAAATGGAAGCATGCTGTTACCTGATCAATATGTACGCATCCTCAAATCCAATTGGTTGAATTGGAATGGGTGGAATCCCAGTAATATTTTCAACTGGTATTCTGTAAGTATGCTCTGCACAGAAGAAGCAAAAACAGGGCTTACAGATTCAATATGTGTACGTGAAGCAAGCAATTGAGTCCAAACACGACAATGATTGACTCAAGCTAGCTCAATTCAAACGCCGACCCCTGAAAGAGAGTGGAGTGCTGCTCGGACCACCGTGAGGTACGGTGTTACCTTTAGCGGCTAGGTACGGTGTTAGCATGTCTCCGTAGTTGGTGTTGAAGGAGCCTCTCTCCATGCCGGAGGGGGGCATGTACCAGGAGTGGGGGTACGTCTCGGTGGCGTCCGACATGAGGCCGTCGTTGATGTCCAACGGATCCGTGTACACGAGCACGCCCCGCCACGCCATAAGGCGCCGCGTTAATGGCCTGGGAGAGACGTTACGTGAGCGTCCTTGTCACAGTGCAATTACACTTGTAACACGTTTGTGTAACGACCATGTACTTAATATGTAAGGAAAAACTCGGATAAGACTTCCAGAGGAGACCAAGGAAGCAGAAAATGAATGTCAATACATCATAAGATAAGATAGAACTTTATTGATCCCGAGGATTTTTTTGCCAGAGATTGTTCAAAAATACCCACAACATAAGATGATGAAAGTAATATCATGCGTCTTGTGAGTCTTGTGAGTCTTTTACCGAGTCGTCTTCAGGCACGGATCCAACCTGACGACTGAAATCACACCAGCCGTTAATATTTAGCAAGTTACCCACACTCACTTTATCAGCGCGCCAGCTTCCACCGTATCGTGTGATAGCGATGGTTCCTTTGAGGTCCAGCGTCTCGTTCAACAGCTTGTAGTCACTTGGCTTGCCCTGGTTGGCATACACAAGCCTACCCTGAAACACACACACCACACACACACACATGCAATATGGAGTAGCGCTGCCACCGTTATGTCTTGGGGCTCTGCTCAGTGTGCCGTAAAATGTGTTGATATTCAATAGTGCATATTCCTGGCAACGACAGTGAGCTAATGCTAATGTGTGTTGACAGTTAGCCCTGTTGACAATATAATGACTTGATGATTCATTTTATTTTTTTTGCCAAATAATGCAATTGCCTGTCTGACTTTCTTGAGGCTGTATCTGCGTGACCTTTTATGACAACCTGGTGGTGAAAATTGCTCATTACGTCGTAGTAATAATGTGTTTATTTAGGTGCACTAATGGCTATGCGACAACAGCAGTTCAATTGTGGTGTGTCACCCTTAACACTCAGCCCAACAAACGAAGATGGTATAAAGTAACAAATGGTATAATAAAAAAAGAAAAACGGATGTATCGCATGTAAACCTTGAACATGTGAATGATTATATGTGTCCTCGTCACCACCAATAACCGACTGGAGATCCACATCTTGAGCCATCAGCATATCACACCTCCAACACGTCATGGTTTTCTCGGTATTACCACTCCTGTGATATAAACATCCCGTAATAATTGTTCTCGCATATCTTTACACACACCTCAGCTGCTTGGACTCCCTGTGGCCTCAGATAACAGACACTATTCTACCTGGTGGACATGATGTTTATTGACTATCAGGACGTTGATCTGCTATCTCTGTCTTGATCAGATCCCAGGGGGAGACCATGATAAGTACACCTTATCACCTTATCAATTGTGCAAAGTCTTCAGCACACCGGCAGACCTCGTAGTAGATACAAAATGTATAGATCTAAAATACAAAAACCTGTTTTTTTTCTGTTGTTCATAAGGTATCAAGATTGTATAATCCGTATTATAATTTAACATGGCCTGCAGTTAGTTATACATTATTATAAGTGAGCTATGTTCTTATCTTTGTGGCTGTATTTCTACAGAACCGTGGTTCACATTTTACAATCATCCTGATTGGGCCATGACTCGATAGAGTAACCGCTCTGTTCTTTGCGTTCCACCCCCAACATGAAGCTCCCAAACTGGACAAATACTGAGTTGTTGACCGAGTAACGTGATCATGTGATCAATAACGTTTTCAAGAATGAAATTCTCTTTGCTCACTGTCATTATTTCCCCCATAACCAGCATCCCCACCAACCAGTAAAACTGCACGGATGAGACCCTGATGGATTGGGGGGAGGTGGGGGTACCTTCGGTTGTCCGGCAGGAGAGTACGCAGCGTACGCCTGCACCACCGCCTGGTCGTCCTGGTCCGGACCGTAGCTTTTCTCTCGCTCTCTGGCCTTGTGCAGTACCGACATGTCGGGGGCCACTGGATGGACAACAACAACAACAACAACAAACACGCTACTAGTCAGTCACAGCCCTGGAACACAGCAGCCAGGAACCCGTGAGTTTCTAGGGTGCGGTTAGCATCGTGTCAGGTGTTGTCACCGGATCGTGTTGGACTGCACAAATTATGAAGCCGTCATTAAAAGGAACATACATTTTCTTTAAGCGAACATAATATAGAATATGAATGTGGTCATCCTGTTAGATCAGGGTGGGCTCTCCTCAATTTGCACCATGAGGAGAGGTTGTGGACTGACCTACGGTGACCGTGTTGGGTTTCTTTGGGTCGGGGAAGGAGAGGTAGACCAGGTACTGTTCTTCCCAGGCACGGTCCAGGCCGCTGTCTGGGTCCTGCCACCGCTGCAGCATGTACTTCACCGTCGCCTGGTCCCCCGCCGTGGTGGCCATGTGGGGAACCTTGGTCAGCTCTCTGTGGGAGAGGACCACAAGAACACCATTTCAGAGAGTAAAAAATTCCTCCGGATGGCTTGAATCGTGGATGGGCGAAAACGTTCTAGTTTAGATGTTTGTGAAAAAGTGACACAGTGCAGGTCTAACTGTCAGGTGCACAAACTAAAATAGATGTTCTTTTTTGTATTTGGAATATTCACTGTAGTCTGATGACGTTTGGTTAAAAGTAAACCAAACAGACGATTGTTACTCCTTCATACTAATGAACTTCATCATCAATTCTGGAAAAATGTATACAATTCCAAACATATAAAATAAACAGAACCTAAGAAACCCCTCGATCTGCTTGTTGTCCACCTCAGCCAGAAACTCCTGGACCAAGGTCTCGTCCAGGTCCCGGGACACGTCTTTCACCCAGTCAGGCATCGTGCCGCCCTTGTCTATGGCGTAGTGACCCAGTAGGATGCCCACGGTGAGCACCGCGGCGGCACCCAGAGCGCCGATCAGAACCTTCTTCAGCATTCTCCTCGCTGGTACCCTGACTGTCCCTGGAGCAGGACCGTCTCCAACCAACAGCCTCTTCAGGTCCAGCCTCCCATTGAATCCTCCATAAAAGTTTAATCATTGATTTCTTCCGGTGGACTTTAGCCAAGGGGTGTCGAACTCATTTGAGGTTGAGGGCCGTAACAGACCAAATGCTACTTAACAGGGACCAGACTAACAAAATACTTCTGGTATGATTGAACATGTACTCTCTGTTTAAAATGTCTAATTTTCTACAAAAAACTAGTGAAGTGAGGAGCACACACACACAAGGCTAGAAAGAGATATTTAGGATATTTAGAATAAAAATATTTTGTTTTATTCTTGTCTCATGTTGCTTCCCCTCTAACTTTATGAAGTTTGGGCTTTTTTATATTCTGAACTGAAAATGCCTGTTCACATATCATATATTGCATGTTTGACACCCCTGCTCTAGAAAGATTGGACATGAGATGTAGTTGAAGTAAATAGGGTCTTTTTTTTTAATTGAGTTTCATTTAAAGTCACGATAAGACTTCTACACATAGGAAAACAACAATGGAGTGGGTTGCCACGAACATGCTGTCGCATCTCAAATTGAACGTATCTTCAAGGTACATTTCCTCATGATCCGTCATTTCCATGCCATTCATTGTCTACATGAGAAGCCCTGCAAAGCATTCTGGGGTGCGGTGCGATGCGAGACTACTAAACTACTGTATATTTAAATGACATTTGAAGAGATGGCCATTACCCAGCAGGAGAAGGCCCATTCCATGATGTTTTCCGTGAAGCCACCCCCCCCTCGTAGATGTCTCTGGCCACCTCAAACTCTCAAACTCTCGGCAAGTTGAGCGTGCTTGGTTGGTCTGGCCGGGCTCCAGGGCTGTTCGGAACCAGGAGGCCAGCTGAACCTCCCTCCTCTCTGCTGTCCCAGCTGATAGTACTGGAGCCCTCCTCATCTGGGTTGCCCCAGCGATTGGTTCCTGTCAGTCCAAGAGGTTCTAGTTAGAAACACAACTATAGTCTATATATAAGTCTCATGTTCATCAGCCCATCGGTCAGCTAGAGCAGGGCCTCTCAACCTCATACCATGACCCCAACAACAAATTCCATGCACACCAAAAGTTGTGGATTATGGAATCTCCAGAGCATTATGAAAAATGATGCACACAAACACTGCTAGTATTTGCTAGTATTTTACATTTTGCAATAGGCCTAGGCTATTTCACACACAGCGGATTGTCAAAAAAGGCACATGGATAAAGGCTCATAATGATCATACATGCAACTGCATTATTTTGTCAATGTATTGCAATTACATACAAGCAGGAACTAGCCCTACTTTCAGTGCATATCTATTGAATGCCAACAAATGTCACAGTACACCCAACCTCAAAGAACAAATAAAATCTAAAAAAGTACAAAGTAAATCTGACAATAGTCTTTTGCGTTTCTAAATCTTAGTGTTATCACTAACCTATTTTTGTATTATTCAATATAGTCTATAATGAATAACATTGTGAGTTAGATAGACAAATATGGGATATACTGTATTTTGTATCAGCACTTTGAGGCTTGAGCATTTTATTTTGAAAAATACAACCCGGAAGTTAGATGTGACACACGGATGCTGCACTTCTAGCTGATCGTCGCTCACAGCCTCGTGCCGTGGAGTGAAGTACACTCATGTTAATATAACATAACGTACACTGTACACTATTGTTTATCACGGAATCTCTTGTCCATTGTGAGTGCGCTGGTGGTACATGCATTGTGTTGACCGTCTCCCTGTGTGAACACTTTATAAGCAACACATCGTTTATTTTCACTTTCACTTTGGGGGAAAAAGGCGCCGATGAGACAGGTAACGCTACATAGCCTACATACACGGTTATTAAAATATATATATACATATAATATATATATATATATGCGATACACACTGTATTCTTCACGAATTCCCAAAGCGTGAAATAAATAGGCCAAATAATGGATAGAAATAACCGCCAATCGTGATGCATTTCTAAATGTATGAACCAGATCACGAGCTTACTACGTTATAAATTTAACAGTGGATCACTCCGCGGCGGAGGGATTAGGTCCCAGGTTGTCGAGAATACACTCCCGGTGCTCCTGTACGCTTGACTTGCCAAATAACAAGCAGCATATAAAACCCTCTGCACGGTGACACACACACACACACACACACACACAGAGGCACCTCCACTTTTTCCCGGCTAGATGTCATCTGATTCAATTCATGATCGGTTTATCACTTGGGTAAGTCGCTCTGTTGTTTGTCGCTAGCTCCTCCATTGAGTGCCCCACTCTCCTGGCTGTTTATCCGTGAGGTTTGATTCAAGCCCCCGTCCTATTCATGTGTGCATTAAGCTGACGTTAACTAATAACCACCTGTTAGTCTTTGTGTTACCCCTGCTGTTAGTTGGTCGGTTATTGATTACTGCGGCTGGTTAGTAGGTGGTTATCTGTTCTGTATTCCTGCTGTGCGGCATCCTCTTTTAGTGAGGGTGGTCTGTCTCAGGTGTCCCCCCAGAGCTCCTGCTGAAGTCCCTCTGTCACTTTCTGCGACCATCGGATTCTGTGACTCCAGGGGGCGCTGTTGCCACTGGACAGCTTGCATGGACGAGATCGTTGAGTGTTTGTTTAAAAAAAAAAAAGGCTGTTTATCACACGAGATTGAAAGCGATGTAGTTGAGGAGTGGCCTATTTCAGCCTATTTAAAACGCAACAAATTGGAAAAACTAAGCTGACCTCATGCCGGCCACTTTATGCTACTAATCTACTAATCGGTTCCATCAGAATATTTGACCCCCATTGTAGCTTGGGAGAAAATGCCTGACACATGAAATCAGTTATGTGAGTGAGCACACATTTCTTTCAAAACTCTACAATATTGAAAATAAAGGTACACATATATTCTTTATTGATATAAATAATATTAGTCAGTCCCCATCCTCTGTTCCCATTGATTGGCTAGTCACGCCCCTCAACTAATTCTCCTTTTTTCTCTCCTGTTACCAGTAGGACGGGTGTAGAGCTTCCACGTTGCCACCATGTTAGCCCTTCTCCTCTCGGTGCTCCTCCTGCTGCTGGAGGCCTGCGCACCCTCACTCGGGGCGCAGCTCCCAGGGAGCAGCGACGCCGGCACCAACAGGGCGCCTCGCGTGGCCACTGACGGCCAACGCTTCCCCTGGGACCACATGAGGCTCCCCCAAACCGTGGTCCCCCTCCACTACAACCTCACCCTCCACCCCAACATGAACACGCTGCACTTCACCGGCGAGGTGCACATCGAAGTGGAAGTCTTGGAAAACACGACGACCATTGTTCTCCACAGCAGCGAGCTGCTCATCTCCGGCGCACGGCTCTCGGCGCCCGGGGAACCTCCGAGACCCCTGCGGTTCTTGGAGCACCCTGCTTCTGAGCAGCTGGCTCTCCTGTCAGACCGGGTCCTGGCCAAGGGCGGCATCTACGAAGTTCAGCTGGAGTTCTCCGCCAACCTGTCGGACAGCTTTCACGGCTTCTATAAGGGCAGTTACCGTACCAGCAGCGGGGAGATCAGGTGGGTGACGTTTTCTATGTTATGATGAGTCCCACAACTGTCCTGTAGTGGTTAGGGTTAGGTATACATGTTGTCTTTATTTCCCAGGTACCTGGCCTCCACCCAGTTTGAGGCGACTAGCGCGCGGGCAGCCTTCCCGTGTTTCGACGAGCCTGCCTTCAAAGCCAACTTCACCATCCAGATCGTACGGGAGGCACGCCACATGGCCATATCCAACATGCCCAAGGTACAGCATGAGGGGGTGGGCGGGTCATGCCTGTTACTATGGCGATTGTTTGGTTGCTGTGGTGATGTTGTTATTGCATGGTCCTACTTTGATGATGGTGTTCAAGTTTGAAGTTCATGGGACGCGCTGCGGCACATATGCGACAGAATTATCTTCAACCGAAGTTGCTGATACATGGACCATGGCAGGGACACACACGGCTCTTCTCAATATATCAATATTTGTGTGACTGGTTTATTTCTATGAGCAGAAAAAAAATATGTCAATAATTACCTCATTGTACCAGAGGCTATGCGATGCTGCAGAGTAACCTCCTCGGCCTTATTTCATTGCACATTAAAATAAATTAATCAAATAAAATGTGTATCCGTGATCCAGTTGTTACAACGATGTCGTTAATTCATTCAGTACCCATTAATAAAGCTTACGCTTCCAAAACCTGCATATAAACGTTTACATTTGATGCTTTTATCCAAAGCAACTTACAAAGATTACATTTGTTGAAGGAGACAGCAATATATCGCCGTGGTACATAAAGATAAGAATAGAGCAGGTTTCAAGCATTCATAGTTACGAGGCTAATAGAACGAGTTTCATAATTGCTAAGTTGCCTGAATAAATAACTGAGGGATAAGAGCAGACGTGCCATTCTGAGCACATTACCAACATCTAAGAACATACAATATGCTAAGCAATGCTAAGTACTATTAATAATGCCAAGACGTACAAACACGCAATAAACCAATCACTACTTTCACTCGGCAAACCTCGACATGCACACAGTGAAGCTGATCATGTATGTGGAGTAATACCCGCAAGGGCACACAAACACACGCTACAAAGGCGCAGTATGGTGAGGGTGGTGCTCTAATGACGGCTGTGATGCTGATCCTCCTCCACTTCCTCCTGGTTCTTCTCTCAATATCCCCCCCCCCCCCCCCCCCTCTCCAAGGTGAACACAGTAGCGTTGGCTGGGGGTCTGCTGAAGGACTACTTTGACACCAGCGTGAGGATGAGCACGTACCTGGTGGCCTTCATCATCTCTGACTTCCTGTCTGTCAGCAAGACCACCCAGCATGGGGTCAAGGTGGGCAAACGATACAAACTCAATTTAACAGTGTGTGAGGTACAAAGTGGTGAATATCTCGGGAGCCCCTGGTTCAATTTAGCGCATTTGAAATGTCAGGGCGAATAGGATTGAAGGACACCAAAACAATCCATTGTAATCGCACCCCCAATAAAGACTGTCTTCTGATTGAAGGCAATTTACCAATTTCCTATGTGAAACCCTTTCTCAGCTACCACATGATTGTAAAGACACTGTGAGGATTCAAAACGCAGACACAGGATTATCACTTTATGATGATTATTATATAAAGTATCATAAAGTGTAATTTATTTCATTCAGGGAATGATTTACTATGTGAATTGTATCTAGAAATGTATTTGCTCATCAATGCATCTTCATCCTATCCATTGTGGAGTAAATTGTAGTCCTAGTGAATTGTCGTGGGGGGATGGGGGGGCGGGGGTCGTGCACCACTCAGGGTGAACGTATGAAAATATTCCTTATTATCCATCAGATTTCCGTGTATGCCTCACCGGAGAAGATTGACCAGACCTCCTTCGCCTTGGACGCCGCGGTCAAGCTGCTGGACTTCTACGACGACTTCTTCGACATCCCCTACCCACTGCCAAAGCAGGGTATGTAGTCAGGTCAATCATTGTTTGTGCTTAAGCCTTTGTCATCATTACAAATGAGTTCATTTCAAATAAGTTCACTACAAATGAGTTCACAAGACAAACACAAACCTAGTGGTAAAAGCTCAAATATTTGCTGGGATTAGCAGATATGAAATGACACCAAAATAATAAAGTTCATAATAGCCAATGTAAGGCATACATTAAAGCAGTCAAGTTATGAAAGTATTAATTAAGTAATTATTAAGTCATTAATAATTATTATGAGATTAACTCAAATAAACAATCTTGAACAATGAACAATGACTTTTTAACAGAATTTTAGCAGAATTAAAATCATCACCTAATCGTGATATATTTCAACATGCTGTATTCAAACTGTTTACATTTGAATCCAGTCCACATCCACGACACACCACTCACCTTTTCAAGACAAAGGGTATTAACTAAGGGGATTGTGGGGGCATGGTCTGAATACCCCCCTACACCATCCCACACACATCACTTGTTGTTGTGGAGCATGAAGAGCCTGCCATTAGGCGGGCCAAGGAAGGGCGACATGAAGGATTGAGAGCAGTCATCGTTAAACAACGCTCCAGTTGCAAGACCTTGGGACGCTCCAAAACTACATGAACAAAACAACCTGTGACTCCCTGCAGGCAAAGAGTACAATTTGGCAAAGGGCTGGTTGATTGACATTTGGGATCTTCTACGAGGTGTGTGATGTGTTCTGAGAGCAACGTTGGACCGGTTGGTTGAGTGGTTCTTGAGAAATAAATAAGATGTTAGAACAAGCTCTTGGTCAATTCATATTAACTGTCCTCAGATGTTTTTCCCAATCGTATAAATCCAGATTTTCTCCTTTTGGGTAAATTTAATAAGCCTTGAGTACCATTTTAGTGCAGGGGTGGGCACATTTTTTTCACATAACAAATTCTAAATGGCCTTTGAAGACCAAGGCACATGTCTTGACCATTAGATTGGATTATAGAAAAGATATTGCTGTAAATCTCATCAAGCATTTGTAATTAAAAGTCACTACAAATTATATGTGAATACAATCATTATACTGTATATTTTGTGCATTTCTGTTGTTCACCATGTAAACAACAGAAATACAGAGTGTACAGTTGGCTTTCAAAAAGCACAAACATTTTATTAAACCTATTTGTACTGAACATGTGCAGTGAATAGGTGTGTGTGTGTGCGTGTCCGTGTGCGTTTGTGTTTGTGTGTGTGTGAGATAATGTGAATAAATGATGTGTTGTTGGTCCCTGCAGACCTGGTGGCCATCCCAGACTTCCAGTCGGGAGCGATGGAGAACTGGGGTCTGACCACATACAGGGAGGCCGGCCTGCTCTTCCAAGCCAAGTCCTCCGCCTCCGACAAGCTGGGCATCACCATGGTGATCGCTCATGAGCTGGCCCACCAGGTACATTTTAAAGAAAGATTTCTCTACGCTGCTGCAGAGTTGGAACTATTAACCTAGTTCCCTGTAGCCACACAAACACACTCTTCCTCTGTTACTTTATCTTTATAGCATTTTTACAGCTCGCCTATGTCACTTTTGACTGCTTATTTTTGCCTTTGTTCAAATGTATGCAAGGTATGTCTTATATGTCTGTAGAATAAAAGCAATCCATCCACAACTTGATCGGCCAAGGGAAACATACTCTGACCAATGGCAGGGAATTACAAGAGGACGTGACGTCAAAAAGCATACCTGACTAATATTTTGAAAAGTGGAAAAGCAAATGATTTATTAGACTCATAACAAATAAAACATATCTCACTATTACCTGACTTGAAGACATAGTTGATGTTTGCTTGTCGTTGTTTTTTGCTGTCGAATAACTCTGGCCAAAGAAGCCACTAGGTGTGTAAAGTCACATATTATGGCTCCTTTAAGTAATACGAAAATGAGCTTGCTTATATTGACGTGGTTAAAGGGCTAACCGGTTACTAACCTGTTCCCGGGATGGTGTGTCTAGTGGTTTGGGAACCTGGTCACCATGGAGTGGTGGAACGACCTGTGGCTCAACGAGGGCTTCGCCAAGTTCATGGAGTTCGTCTCCGTCGACGTGACCTACCCTGAGCTTCAAGTGGTGAGAGCCTCCGGAGACTTCTTCTTCTACACTCTACACCACACGCACTCTACACACTGTCACGTTGGGCTGTGAAACTGCATTTTTACCCACAATTCCTTTCACTTTTGCCCTCATTGGACACTTCTTCCTCTTCTTCTCGCCCCAACAGGATGACTTCTTCCTGGAGAAGTGCTTCAGAGCCATGGACGTGGACTCTCTGAGCTCCTCCCATCCCATCTCCACCCCGGTGGAGACCCCCGCCCAGATCAGGGAGATGTTTGACGACGTCTCATACAGCAAGGTTCCCCTCCTGCTCCTCTCCTTATTTAACTTCTAGAACCAAGGTAGAACACATTGGGATTTAAAAAAAGATCTCTTTTGCCTGGAGGTGACCAGGCCCTGCACCGGGTAAAATACAACCAAAGAACAACGGACCACGCACAGTGCAAAGACGAGAGCAAATCATATTCCGTTCCATATCACACATTTCCCCGCAGATGGTGAATGGAAATGTGAAGTACCGGAATTCAGTATCAGAGTATTGAGACTGGCGTTAAAGATGATCACATTTCTACCATAAACTCCTGCAAGAAGTGGTGAATGACTGTAAAAGGACGACAACGGAGTGGGTAGGTAAGAGGTTTTTAACGTGTCCATGCTGTGTGTACGTGTGGCAGGGCGCGTGCATCCTGAACATGCTGCGGGACTTCCTGACTCCAGAGGCCTTCAATGAGGGACTCATCCGCTACCTGCGGCGCTACAGCTACCAGAACACGGTCAACAGCCACCTCTGGCAGAGCCTGAACAGCGTGAGTAGAGCTCCCCCCTCTGTCCTCCTGTTGGCCTTCTTCCATTTACTTGCTGCCTCCTTTTGTAAGTGATCACAAAAACTATAATTGCAATAAAATGACAGTTGATACCTTTTCTCTTTTTAAATGATAATCAATCAAATGAGAATTCTGTGTGGCTTTTTTGTGATGGACACGACAGTGGTGGAAAGTAACAAAGTACATTTACTCAAGTACTGGACTTAAGTACAAATTTTAGGTACTTTACTTCAGTATTTCTATTTTCTGCTATTATATACTTCTATTCCACTACATCACATAGGCAAATATTGTGCTATTTACTCTGCTACATTTATCTGACAGCTTTAGTTTACATTAAAATTAATAATACATAATATAATCAATAAATAAGTTATGATATTATATCAATAAGGCTTTATTGGTCCCCAGGGGGAACATATTAATGCATTGATAATTATAATATAATGTATATTATTCAGTAACATTTTCAATGCAGGACTTTTACTTGTAACAGAGTATTTCTACATTGTGGTATTACTACTTTTACTTATGTAAAAGTGAGTACTTCTTCCGTCACCAGTGATAGATAATGTAAGGCAACGGAATTTCTGGAAGGAGAGGTAAAACGGATCTAAAACGACGTGTCCTCATGTGGTTACTTGCGAGTCAAGGAGTTGTGCGTCTCCACCCTCAACAGGTCTGTGAGTCAGATGAGTTTGAGGAGGGCGGAGTCAAGCAGAAGGACTTCTGCTCCGGGGGGAAGCTGCAGCCGGGGGGCTCTGTAAGTACCGCTGTCTGGCTCTTCTCTCTTTGCCAACACACTAGCAGCCAGCTTGCCCCACCTTGCTGGGAATACCCATAATCCTCTGCTACATCTGCCTTATGAACGATAGCATATGATACTTTCCTGCTCCACCTGTTTTCCTGTGTGGACGCTTGGATGCACACAGGAAAGAATTTTCTTGGCTGGGAGTTTGAATAACCTGGAGTGAACCTGTGTTTGAGTGCTGATACAGAATGTGGGAAAATGTGACAAACTGTTCTTTGTACAAAAAGTGTAATAAGTGTGTGTGTGTGTGTGTGTGTGTGTGTGTGTGTCTGTGTCTGTGTCTGTGTCTGTGTGTGTGTGTGTGTGCGCGCAGAAATGGTACAAGGATGACGTACTCGATGTCCGGGCCATCATGGACACCTGGACGCTGCAGGAGGGCTTCCCATTGGTCACAGTAGAGGTGAAAGGTCGCGAGGTCAGGCTCAGTCAGGAACGCTACCTCAAGACGGATAATGCCTCCCTCACTGAAGGGTAAAGTCAACCACAGGACCTGCTGTGCAAGGCCAATGATCTCCTATTAAACACTTGCAGAATGTTCTGAAAGTAACTATTCCAGTGAATTCTGTCTACCGTACGAAAGGTATAATTAGTGAATGGCTTAATGAGTGTGTCATGTGTGACCACTGCTTTATGATGGGTTGACGAGAGATCATCCTAATGGCCGTCAATGTCTTGTATCATCACAGGTTCCTGTGGCAGATCCCGTTGACCTACAAAACCAGTCACTCCAACACCATCCAGCGCTTTCTGCTGAAGACCAAAACGGGTGAGAACTTTATTTGCCTGTAGAAGGTCCCCAACCCACGTCTTATTGTGCCACCGCCAAACTGAGGTTGACGTCTTCCGATGTAATTTCGCATGACTTCAATAAATATCAAGTGAAAACACGATGCATTGTCTGTGTGTTCGCCCACCAATGGCTCCCATGGCGGCAAGGGCCCTTGAAGGGAGGTTGTAATGTAACACACGACACGCGTGTGGCGCACCTGTTGACTGCAGACGTCCTGTACCTGGAGGAGGAGGTGGCCTGGGTGAAGTTCAACGTGGACATGAGCGGCTACTACATGGTGCACTACCAGCAGCGCGGCTGGGGCGCCCTGGTGGGCCTGCTGCAGAGCAACCACACGGCGCTGAGCAGCAGCGACCGCGCCAACCTCGTCAACAACGTGTTCCAGCTGGTCAGGTGAGGCTCGACGATGGGTCTCCCCTGAATTCACTTGTGTGGAGTGTGGTGTGTGTGTGTGTTTGGTGGCCGGTTTAAGCAGCCTCACCCTTTGGTTTGGGTTCCTCTCACCAAGCCGGAGTGTGTTAAAGGCAGGGCTCAAATTGTACTTGTTTCCTCAGTGTCCCGCAACTCCTGAATTAGAAGCCTTCAACTGTCCCAGACTTGAAGGTCTCCAATTGAAGTTACTTTTTTTCATTATACATAATAAATGTAGTTTAATAACTCCCCTTCCCTTGGGTCTTCATGACAGCACTCGTGTGACTTCACCTGTTATGAGACGTTTCTCTGCAGTCCCAGACATCATATCTTTCTGTCCCAGGTGCTATTTTCATTCAACGGGACGTCCTTCGTTTCGAGCCCCGGTTAAAGGTGGTGGTGTCATGGCCCTGTCTTCCGTGTGTGTGTCCCAGTGTGGGCAAGGTGGAGCTGGACACGGCCCTGGAGCTGTCCCTCTACCTGTCCCAGGAGACGGAGAGCCTGCCGGTCTTCCAGGGCATGTCGGAGCTGGTTCCCCTCTACAAGCTGATGGAGAAGAGGGACGAGATGAAGTCCTTGGAGAAACGCATGAAGGTGCAGGCCTCAAAAATGTCCCCCAAATGTATCTTTCTTTTAATTTCCTTTTTATCAATAGTTTTTATTTTCTTAATCACTTGTGCAGCATAATCGTTCAAAAGACGGCGTAAGCTAACACAGTCAACAGTTAGCAAAACCAAGCAGTTAAAGCCACCATAGCAGCTGACAGATAGACGGATAGCAGCTGTTATGTTGTTATGTATTTATGTATGGGGGGTGTAATGGTTCCCGGCAAAATGACGTACTGTACAACCATGATATTCCACCGTCAGCGGGCACCCACTTTTACTTAAACTGGGTGCTTGCCTCAAGTTAGAAAGTAACACTGAAATCACCTGCTTGGCTCACGTGGATGGGGCACAATATAAAGAATAGTCAAGTCAAGTCAAAGTCATACCTGTAGTTAATAGTCATTAGCTCTAGTTGTTCCACAGCAGTAGTTCTGTTTTCGTTCCTGTTCAATTATTGTTTGTTTTCGTTTTTTGTTCATTGAACCGGTTCGAAGCCCTGATACCAACAAACTGTTATGAAAGCCGATAAAAACAATGGTGACTTTCATTTGGATATCATGTTACTGCCGGGTTCTCTTCGGTTCTGTACAGAAATTTCCTGGGAACTCTTTCTTATACCGCCAAATACAATGCGTCAACCCCGACCCTTCTCATGAAGGGTCGCATTACTCTGAACAAAAGTGGTCTGACTGAAAACTTTTGCTTCTCTCAGGGCTACATCGTGGAGTTGTTGCAGACGCTGATCGACGGGCAGGAGTGGACGGACGCCGGCTCGGTCTCTGAGCGGGTGCTGAGGAGCTATCTGCTGCTGTTCGCCTGCATAAGGAGCCACCCGCCCTGCGTGGAGACGGCCAGCAGGCTGTTCAACCGCTGGAAGGACTTGGACGGCAACATGAGGTCAGCGGTCTCCCATTAGTACCCCTGAGCCCTAACTGAACCCCTTCTCTTTGGTCCGGGCATCTCTTCCCTGATTTGGTTCGGGGAATCCATCTTGCCTGTCGATCACATTTGCACATACAACATAATCAACTCAATGGCGGAGAACCAGGGTGCATTTTTTTTTGTATCTTTTAAAAATCTTGCTGTCCTTCTTTTTTCTGCTGCTTACTCACAGCAGCTTTAAGGCTGGACTATGACTGTTATAGAAGTGGCAACTCTGTATACTTTACTTCCAAACTTACACTTTCTCACTGTGAAAAATAGGATCTATTTACAGAACATGGTTCCATAGGGATCTACTCTATGAAGAAGAGCTGCTGTATTTATTTATCTAATCTAAAAGAAAATCTTGATAATTAATCCCAGATGGGAAATTTGGGTGTTGCGGCAGATGGTACAGGACAGTAATATCAGCAATAAAATAATGACAGTTTTTATCATGCTTATTTCATAATGTCTAAGCCTGTGTTTACCTGTGCATGTGATGCCATGTAGTTAATTTTCTAAACTCTGTCCCTGCTGGGCAATTACAGGGCTACTTGTGTTGAAGTTGGATGTTGCAAGGTTGATTGAGTATGAAATAAATGAACATTCTTCTTAATCTTAACTTGGTCTCTGGTCTCTCCAGCCTCCCCAGCGACGTCAGCACGGCGGTGTTTGCGGTCGGGGCCCGGACTCCGGAGGGGTGGGACTTCCTGTTCCGGATGTACAGCCGCTCGCCGGACACGTCGGTCCAGAGCCGCATCAAGACGGCCCTGTGCATCAGCCCCCTGGAGGACAGGCTGCAGCTGTGGGTCCACGCTGTAGCACAACACCATTCTGTTCACTCACTCATTCCCCTCTGCCTGTGTAGGGAGTCCTGTGTAGGGAGTCCTGTGTAGGGCGCTACTTTGTCAGCTCATCAGCAAAATGAAAAAAACATTTTCGGCAGTACTTCTCAGGTCACTGTTAAAACGTGCCAGATCAACATCAGCGGTATTAAATTATATATATATATATATATATATATAAAAAGATTAAAACATATTTTAATCCGTCCATCTGCCAGTTTTCTTTAAGTGCAATGCATGATGGTAAACTACTTTGCACAATGCATTGTGGGATACCAAGAGTTCTCTATGTAGGGTATAATATTTCTCACCATACATTTGGACTACCAGCACTACCAAATGGCGACCTCACTATATAGTGAGTAGGGAGTGATTTCAGACACCGCCCATGTCTCCCTACACTTTGCCCTCACTCACTCATGTGTTTGTATTTGTTTACTCTCTCTCTCTCTCTCTCTCTCTCTCTCTCTCTCTCTCTCTCTCTCTCTCTCTCTCTCTCTCTCTCTCTCAGACTGTTGGAGGAGGCTTTCCGTGGGGATGTCCTGAAGACTCAGCATCTTCCCCATGTGCTCACCGCCGTTAGCAGGAACCCCCACGGCTACAAGCTAGCCTGGGACTTCCTCCGGGCCAACTGGCACGCCCTGATCAAGAAGTCAGTCCGTCTCCCGTGTCGCATCGTTCATATGTGTTGCTTGGAAAGTGTTGTTGTTGACATGGTGGCTCGGTGGCTGTTGCACACATCACATGGCTGCCGGAAGGACATGGGTTTGCGGAGGGGCGTTTCTTTGAGGGGATTGGCAGTTCACATGCCGAAAATCATTACCTGCCAAAGTGTAGAGCCCATAGTTCACACACACACACACACACACACACACACACACACACACACACACACACACACACACACACACACACACACACACACACACACACACACACACACACACACACACACACACACACACACACACAGATTGTGATTTGATAAAGGCTTTAATCTGATAACATTGCTCCATTATTATTTAAGAGGAGACAAAAGGTACGACCGAGCATCTCCACCAGTCAGTTCATTTCTCTATTTATATCCTGAGTATCTGCAAGCATCTCAGAGACAGAAGGCTCGGGCTCATAGCCTTTTAACACAGCCTCTGATACGCTGATTTGATAGCTGATTTGCCTCTGTGTGTCCTTCCCCCCCCCCCCCCCCCCCCCCCCCCCCCCCCTCCCTGCTCTGTTTCTTCTGTGGTTGCATATCTCATTCTTGAAATGTATTCATCGTCATCAAGACGAGGCCGTCTCTGTTAATTGAAAGAGAAAAATTCATTTGGACCTTTATATGACAAATCCTCTTGTATGACATCGTGGTTTACATTTTAGGGCATTGGCAGACACCAAAGCCCTAAACGATTACAATAAGTCATTTGTCCAGAAGAGATGAAGAAGTTCAATCAATTGATTGCAAGGTAATAGAAGCAAGTTTCAAGCCCTCATGATTGCTCGGGTAAGCCCTTCTGCGGTAACGGCAGGTATCTAGATAAAATGCTGCACAATCTCTCAGTATATGTTTAAGTTGCCGGGACATTAGAACTACAAGGGGTGAGTGTAGGGATTACATCCTTGTCAGGAACACATGTGATTTGGTTCTGGACATTGGTTTTGGCAGAATTGAGTGGTGTGTAGTCCATCAGGCTTCACCTTGCAGAACATTTAAGCAGACTCTCTGTATCATGTCCCTGCTTGTTATGTCAGCACAGGAGGAAGTTGCGTTACTCTTGCATTTCTCCCTCTCGTATGAGATGTTGAATCAGGCCTAACTGGAGGCAGCACTGATCTTGCCATACGCCATGTCAGATGACCTGTCTGTTATCGATGCCCTGAATGTTTTTTGGTGTGGCTTACCGGCCTCCGTTCTATTGTCTAT